>CM070029.1:19986499-20586499 GCA_036247105.1 Cirrhinus mrigala
ATCCATAAGAGGGGTTAGGGGGTGTATCTGAGGTAATATTCTCCCTCTTAATTACTCTGGAAGGATAATGGCCCAGATGACTTTGAGGAGGAACAGGACAGAACACAACAGATAAACTGATACTGGCGAGAATCGCTCTCAGATTCAGTATACAGCCATCAAAAACTTGATATTAAGTGTCTGTCTAATCTAAATTAATAATGTAGTCAAAACGGCAGAGGTTTTTGCAAGTGACTTTTCTCAACTCGGCATGTATGTATAATCTATTCATATGGATTTGTAGTTTGGTTTTCATGTATAGCATGAATGAACTCTGCTTTCTGAGCCTTGTGTGTGTGTGTTCATACGCTTTCGAGGAGGTCTCTTCATTACTGCCACTCCCCTGCACTTCCTCAGATAATCCCCACACCCTGCAGAGACTACAGGAGAACTGGCAGAAACACACACACAAACACTCACGATCCGTATCTCAACTCTATAGGATGATGTAGAGCCATTATTTAAAAACAATAGCATTTTGCTCTCTTACAAGAAGTCATTTACACTGAATATATTTTTCTGTAGGATTTACTTTTAAACTGTTTTCACTCAAAAATTGTACAAAGAAACAGTAACACAGTGTTTTCATTTATATATATATATATATATATATATATTTTACAGCATACTAAATCTATAATATGATAAAAAAAACAGTAAGTTCCAAATAATTGCTAGAGAATAGCTATATTTTTTAGAAATTATTCTCACCCTAAGGAGATTCAAAATATAGAGTTTGTTTCTTTATCTGATTTATTTTTATTTGATTTATTTTACAGATTTGGAGAAATTTAGTGTCATTTTACAGTTAACATGCCTAAATGATGGATTTGTTTATAACAAGCAAGCAGCTTTTAACTTCACAAGACATTAATTGATTGACTGAAGTCATGTTGTGGATTATTGTGATGTTTTCATCAGCTGTTTGGACTCTCATTCTGACGGCACCCATTCACTGTAGAGGATCTGTTGGTGAGCAAATGATGTAATGTTAAATTTCTTCAAATCTGTTCTGATGAAGAAACAAACTCACCTATATTTCGAATAGCCAGAGGCTCAGTAAATGTTCAGAGAATTTAAATTTTTTGGTGAGCTTATCCTTTAATTTAAGATACATTCTCTTGAGTTTTCATCTGTTTAAATTCAACTTGTTGCTAAGATTTTATTACTGGAGAATGGGACCAAATTTCACGTTAAGAAAACAGTTTTACGCACCATAATTGGTCAAAAACAAAAGGGTTCGTTCACGCAAAAATAAAAATTCTGTCATTAATTACTCACCCTCATGTTGTACCAAATCCGTAAGTCCTTTGTTTGTCTTTGGCACACAAATTAAGATATTTTTGATGAAATCCGAGAGCTTTCTGACCCTGCATAGGCAGCAAAGCAACTGACACGTTCAAGGCCCAGAAAGGTAGTAAGGACATCGTTAAAATAGTCCATGTGACATCAGTGGTTCAACCTTAATGTTATAAATCTACAAGAATACTTTCTGTGTGTAAAGAAAACAAAAATAATGACTCTATTCAACAATTGCTTCTCATCCAGGACAATCCACCGGCATTAACGAGAGTTCCACAATGCATGTGTGTGCATTCCTATGCTCGTAAACAAGGCGGCAGGACCACAAGCATGCGCCGTGACACTCTCAATAATGGTGGCAGACTGATGTCACATGGACTATTTTAACGATGTTCTTACTACCTTTCTGGACCTTGAACGTGTCAGTTGATTTGCTGTCTATGCAGGGTCAGAAAGCTTTTGGATTTCATCAGAAATATCTTATTTTGCATTCCGAAGATGAACAAAGGTCTTGCGGGTTTGGAACGACTTTCATTTTTGTGTGAACTATCCTTTTAAGCTGTTTCTGGATCACTGTCCTTTAAAAATGAACAGCCAATAACATTTACATTTACAGTTTTCCACATGCACAAGCTTTCCAGCCAATAGCTGACATTTTGTCCATGTCAACCAATCATCTCTGACCCATGTATTATCACATAACAGCAAACAATGACTGATCTGTATCAAAGACTTACAGCAGATACATTTGTGTTCCTCCGCCCCTCCTGATATCTCTTATATTCAGAACATGGGATTTTCCATCATTTCATTTTAATCATGACAATGGGATCAGATAATCCGGGCCAGAGAGTGGGTTTTGATTGTTCTGATTGAGTCTCTTTTGTTGGGCAGATATGTAATATGGAGCTGTAAGAGGATTTAACACAGTAGATTGTCTGATTTAATCATGTTTGCAGAGGTAAAGCAGCACTTACATGCTTGGAGGGGGTTAAAACAGAACATGACAGTACTTTGAGGCAGTGAAGGGGTTGGTTTAATACTCAATGGTCTGATCAGCAGTTATTTGGAGCTATAAAATGTCACCTTAAGGACCTATTTCCATGTGATATGGCCCTTAAAATGGTCCTAAATTATCTGTCCCTTTGTGAGTATTAGCAAATGTTTTTCTAAAGAAAATGACAGAAAGCAACACCAGCAAGTAAAGTTACAGCGGGAATCCGCCTCTCTCACCTCCACTGAGCCCATTGAGTTTTAGCAGACCCCCAAAGCGTGCCGTGAGTTTGGTGGGGGGTAATTGAAAATGAATGGGGGAAAGTCACATGAGAGGAGGCAATGTCTCCATCACAATATGATTGGATATGACTGGTTATGATCAGCTGTGATTGGTTCATGCGACAAATCCCGCCTCTTGTGTTTGTGCACGTTCCGTGTTCGCTAATCAGTCTGAATGAACAGTATAATAGTGTTAATGGGAGGACTAATTACTAAAGTAAGTAAACAACTCAAACACTTAAATACAACCACTTCGTTACATCAAAATAAGACTTAAAATAGCTGAAAACATGATCTGTTGGAGTTTTTAGTGAGTAATCAGCTTGGTCATAGTAAAAAGTAAATCTCTGTGTCTGTGACCAATATTTACCGAGCTTTGATGACTAATGATCCGAAAAAAATTAAAAATGGTTAAAAGTGAACTATTTAAGTTTTAACTATTAAAACTATTTGGAATAAATGTAAAATGCTTAAAAACTTGATGAGATTCATAATTGCTTTAATAAATAAGCATATTGATTACACTGTTATTGTAAAAATATAAAATAGTTGTAAAGAAATTATGTGTTTTGAGGAAAACATTTCAGCATTTTTCTCCATGTAAGGAACTGCAATGGTGCCCCGAGTTTGAACTTCCAAAAGGCAGTTTAAATGTGGCTTCAAACGATCCCAAATGCGGTTGTAAACAATCCCAGCCGAGGAAGAAGGGTCTTATCTAACGAAACGATCAGTTATTTCCATTAAAAAAATACAATTTAAATACTTTACTTTACTCAAATGCTCATCTTGTCTTACTCTGTTAGGATATCTTCAATCGTATTTTCTCCCTCAACTTCAAAAATCATTTCAAAATCGTCCTACATCACTGCAGAAGTACCGACCCAGTCTTTGCAAAGTGAACATGCAAAGAAACTCAAACACCCTTTACAAAAAAAGGTAAAACAGTGCTATAGGACAATTTTGAAGTTTTGAGGGAGAACATGAGATGGGAGTTTTTCAACATACCCTAACTGTCATGGACTGGAACAAAAACAGTCCAGGCAGAGTAAGACAAGACGAGCGTTTGGCATTAAAAAGTATATACATTGTATTATTTTTATGAAAATAACCGATCGTTTCGCTAGATAAGACCCTTCTTCCTTGGCTGGGATCATTTACAACCAACAAATTTGGGAAACTCGGGGCACCACAGAAGTCCATTATATGGGGGAAAATGCTGAAATGTTTTCCTCAAAAAACATAATTTCTTTACGACTGAAGAAAGAAAGACATGAGGATCTTGGACGACAAGGGGGTGAGTACATTATCCGTAAATTTTTGTTCTGGAAGTGGACTTCTCCTTTAACCAAGAAAATGTGACTTTGCCTCCTCATTTCAGAACGCCACTGCACACCACTGATATACCTATACATATACATACACACACACACACACACACACAACAATATTAATAACTGAAAACATAAAAAGTACAAAAAAGTATATTTTGCAATTTTGTTTCACTGATGCAATCTCCATCAGTGAAAGTGGCAGTCTGACTGAGAGAGTGAAAGGCAGTGTGAGACAGAAGACACACACACATACATACAGGGCGGCATGGAGTGTGTGGGGATTAGGGGGAGATATACTCACCCCCTCTATTAATCCCCTCAGTAGAAGGAGAAAGAGTCTGCTCTCTTACACACACACACACACACACACACACACAGAATGCATGACATTTTAGCATGTTTGAATGGCGCTGTGTTATTTTTATAGACCAGCAGACTGTTTGACTCTGGTTTACAATGACAACATTTCTGTTTGTGTCTGTGTGTGCATGCGCATTACTTATTCAGTTACCATCTTAATTCAGAAATGACCATCTGACAGTGCCAGATCTACTGATTGCTTGTATAATCATATAGATGTATAATCTATACGACTGGGTGTTTGTTGGTATGTGTTGGTGTGCATTAGCACACATGTGTGTATTTGTGTATGGGCCTGTGCTAACAGTCATTATTTACATTAGAGCTGAAGGGTTTTCTGTGGTCTCTGCTCTAATGCTCTGCTGTAATCCAGCTGAGAGCTCGAGCCTGTCTCAGACTGAGCAGGGCCAATTTCCCTCCCAACCCTCTCACACTTACACACACACACCCCAACACAGAAACATTCTGTTTCATTCATCTCGTTCAGCTCTCCACAACCTTTGCATTTACAGTGGGGTCCAAATATCTGAGGCCACATTCAAACTCTGGGACTAAAAATCTAATTTAAATCTGGAAATAAATAAAAAAAATAAAGCAACACTAGCTCATAACATTAATAAGAAATAATCTGATTTTGCAGTATTTGTAGATCTCTAATCAAATAAATACATTTGTGATAGTATATTATTCTGAAAATCATGCTGGAGAAGTGATTGAGTGCTGCTGTCATTACATCAACATTTAATGCAAATTGTCATGCAATTTCACTTAATGAAAATCTAATGATTTAAGGAAAAAAAAAAAAAAAAAAACACTGTTCCTGACCACTTTCCTATTTTGTCAAAAATATGGAATTTATATATGAAATATGATTTAGTATATCAGCATTATTTCAGCAAATACATTTTGCGTCACTCTTAGGCAAATGTGACAATGCAATGATAATACCATGTAATGATGGTTTCTAATTACAATACCATGGTATTCTGAAATAGAAGTAACTAACAAATCCAAGAACACAAAGAATATATACGCTGAAAAATTGATTTCAGTGTTTTTGGTCAGAAATTACTAGCATCACAAACAATTACAAAGAAACAGTAAGCACATTTTTAACACATTTTGAAAACTTAAATAGTATTTTCTTGTAAAAATGTACTCAGTAAACTGTTTTATTTACTTTAAGTTTTTTACAGTGTACATTATTATAATTATCATAGTAAATAATCATAGTAAACTAAATAATTTATCGTAAATATATTTTTATTAGAAAATGTACACTATCGGTCAAAAGTATTTGAACAGTAACATTTTTAATGTTTAATTTATTTGGTCCAAAACACAGCAAAAGCAGTAATATTTTGAAATATTTTTACTATTTAAAATAACTGCTTTTTATTTGAAAATATTTTAAAATGTAATTTATTCCTGTGATCAAAGCTACATTTTCAGCATCATTACTCCAGTCTTTAGTGTCACATGATCCTACATAAATCATTCTAATATGCTGATTTGCTGTTCAAGAAACATTATTATTATTATTATTATTATTATTAATATTTAAAACAGTTGAGTTGAGAATTCTTTGACGAATAGAAAGATCCAAAGATCAGCATTTATCTGAAATAAAAAAACATTTTTTAAAGAAATTATAGAAATGAATACTTTTGTTCAGCAAGGATGCTTTAAATTGATCAAAAGTGATGATAAAGACATTTATAATGTTACAAAGGATTTCTATTTCAGATAAATGCTGTACTTCTGAATGTTCTATTCATAAAAAAAAAAGCCTGAAAAAAGTTCTACTCAACTGTTTTCAACATAATAATAATAATAAATGTTTTTTTCAGTAACAAATCAGAATATTACAATGATTTCTGAAGGATCATGTGACTGGAGTAATGATACTAAAAATTCAGCTTTGAAATCACAAGAATAAATTACATTTTAAAACACATTCAAATAGAAAACAGTTATTTGAAATATTTCAAAACTGTACTGTTTTTGCTGTACAGTTGGATCAGATAAATGCAGGTTTGGTGAGCAGAAGAGACTTCTTTAAAAAAAAAACATTAAAAATCGTAGTGTTCAAAAACTTTTGACTAGTAGTGTACATCTATAAAACAACATTTTCTTTTACTATTTTGAATAATCTTTTAACATTTTTGTAGTTTACTAAAATAGCCATTTGGCAAATAAATAATTAATCCTTGTAGTCTTTCAATTAATAAGAAAACAATACATAAACATAGCATGGATAGTATTTGTAAAACTGTTTTAAAACATTTTGTATAAAATTGTGTAACACTGCAGGACTCTAAATGATTACCAAAAATACCCTGGTACTTGAATGGTACTGCAACATGCTTTAAATTTTGATAGTTTTTGTCAGAGAACATTATCCATTTATAACAAACGTGAATACTAGAGCATAAATCATTTCTAATGCACATTACAGGTTTTACAGTCATTGATGTTAATACCAGTAACATGATGTCAATATCATAACTACACACATTAAGGTGCATCAGCTTTCAAAGTACATCTGTTATCATCATGTGCCATTTGGACCAGACGATCTCTTCCAGACAGGAGACACAGACCCCCATCTGCCTCTCTCCCCTCCCCAAGAAAGATAGCTCCTCTCTGGGTCATGGGTGGGCCTCTTCCCTCCCCTGTGAAGTATCATAGCCGCTGATTTGTGTGTTCATATTTAATGTGTGTTTGTGAGTGATTATGACTGATATCAGGTCACACAGGCTCAGATTAACACCAATAACTGTAATGGTGACCAGCTGTTTAGTCTCTTACCGGAGTCTCTCTCTGTCTCTGGTCTAAAGCACTCACTCTCCTGCGCTAGAGATTGTTCTAGATTAGGAGGGGGTGTGTAGCGGTGGACAGGGGGGTTTGCGCTCAACCAAACCATGATCCATATTAAATCTCTCTAAAATGAAAATTGCAAAGATTTAGCCAGGGATCATGAGCAATGGTGAATTTAATCACAACCTGCTGGCGGTGAAGTGTGTGTGTGTGTGTGAGCAATGTGCACTGTGAACATGTTTATTTACTGTTGATGTATGCTTTCATTTTAACAGTAAATAACTGTAAAAATGCTATGGTAGAAATGAAGGTCTTACAAGTTTGGAATGACATGAGGGTGAGTAATTAATGACAGAAATTTTATTTTTGGGTGAGCTATTCCTTTAATAATCACATATTCAAATCACATGAATGACATTAGGTCTGAAATTAAAGTTTTCAGTGAATAATGGCTTAGTCTGTTTCTTACACAAAGCAATCATCATTTGCTTTTATTTGAAACTGGTGTGGAAAACAATTTTCACAAATTCAAAAAATTATTAAAGACAAACGAAAAGAAAAGATGACAAAGTTTCAATTCCTTTAGTTTTTAATCCAAATCAAGGATTTTTCTCTATTTCCTTGCAAGAGTTCACGCACTTTATCTGGATCTGCGCGGTTACCTTACCTTACATCTGTGAGTCACATGTGTTGTGTTTTCTACCCCAGGGCTGTGTGTGTGTTTTGTTGTGACACCTCTGAGTGTGAGACTCATGTCTGACCGTCCTACTTGTGCTCACCTTCATCTGTGTCTGTTCTTTCTCTAAACACACGTGATGGATCGCTCGCCTCTGAGCAAATCTCTCTCTGTGTGCTCCTGGCTTGCTCTCTCTCTCTCTCTTTTTCTCGATCTCTTTCTCTTTCCCTTTCCCTCACACATGCACACACACACATGCACACTGTCTTTCCATCTCTGTCTGTCTTCAGTAAGTGCGCTTGGCTGTTGATTCGTTCTCAGAACACAGTCGGGTATAGAGCAGATGGTGACCGTATTCAGTTTTCCAGACTTGCATTAAACGTTCGTTATCAACCACAAATGCAGCCAAGCTCTTCTTCTACCACCAGCACCCCCCTCAACCAACATAAACTTACCCCCTCCACACACACATCTCGCTTCGTCATGTCATAAAACAAGTTAGATACACTATTTTTCTTTAGTTGTTAACAGCCAATCTTGGCACTAGTTTCTGTACTAGATATTATAATACAGCAAGGCTGCACTTATTTGATCACAAAATACAGTAATATTATTGTGAAATATTATTAAAATAGCTCTTTTCTATTTTAAGAATTTTTTTAAAATGTAATTTATTTCTATGATTAAAGCTGAATTTTCAGCATCATTACTCTAGTCTTTAGTGCCACACGATCCTTCAGAAATCATTCTAATATGCTGATCTGCTTCTCAAGAAACATTTATTATTATTAATTTTTTGATCAACGTTATGCTTGTGCTCATATTTTTGTGTAAACAATTTTTCAGGATTCTTTGATGAAAAGAAAGTTCAAAAAAACAGCATTTATTTGAAATAGAAATATTTTGTGACATTATAAATGTCTTTACTCTCACTTTGGATCAATTTAATGCACTCACATTGAATCTTATTGGGTTATTCCATGTTAAATCAACCAAATTTCAGAAACTTCCCCAGCTCAATTTTTTTTTTCTGAAGAAAAATAAACATATATAGTGAAAGTGAGCCAAAATATTAAATGTCATGCATGAATATTGACTGATTAATCCACTATTTTGTAGAGGGGGTCAAAATGACAATTTGAACAAAGATTCAGAGCCAAATTACAGGGGGTTAAAAGGGACTTCAGAAAGATGGCAGCATCATAATGTTATTTTTAAACATAGATTGGTAGTTCTAATTGTAATCTGTCAACTTCAGCAATCTTTGTTACATTATGTGCCAAAGATGACCATTGAAAAATGGGGAAACAGCACTGTTCTCCAAAGTTTTTACTGCAAAGTTTGCGTGTCTGGAACTCAAGAAGTATTTAAAATATCTTTATGTCCTTTTAGATATTGGGTCTTAACAAACTTTCCTTTTGGTATCTTCATTTTTAAACTTGTACATGGTTCGGTTCAAGAGATATTGGAATTTCAATATTGCTCCAGGGGTAAACCATTATATTGTACACATTTTCAGTAGTCAAAAACCGAATGTGGGTAAATTTCAAAAACATGATGCTTCTTTTATTTTAAAGACGAATGTCTGAAGAAGAAATGGGCACGCTTTATTTAAAAGTCCAGTTCTTGCTATTAACAAACCATTAAAGGAGAAGTGAGGAAAACATTTCTGCATTTTTCTCCGTATAATTGACTGATATGGTGCCCCACTTTTTTTCAAACGATCCCAAATGTGGTTGTAAACGATCCCAGCCGAGGAAGAAGGGTCTTATCTAGCGAAACAATTGGTTATTTTCATTAAAAAAATACAATTTAAATACTTTTTAATCTCAAACGCTCGTCTTGCCTTTCTCTCCCTGAACTCTGTGTATTCTGGCTCAAGTCAGAAAAACTCCAATTGTATTTTCCTCCCTCAACTTCAAAAATGATTTCAAAATCATCCTGCGTCGCTGCAGAAGTACCCAGTCTTTGCAAAGTGAACATGCAAAGAAGATCAAACACCCTTAACAAAAAAAGGTAAAACAGTGATATAGGATGATTTTGAAGTTGAGATGGGAGTTTTTCGACATACCCTAACTGTCATGAACCGGAACAAAAACAGTCCCGACAGAGTGAGACAAGACGAGCGTTTGGCATTAAAAAGTATATAAATTGTATTATTTTTATTAAAATAACTGATTGTTATGCTAGATAAGCCCCCTCTTTCTTGACTGGGATCGTTTACAACCACATTTGGGATCATTTGAACTGCATTTAAACTGCATTTTGGAAGTTCAAAATCAGGGAACCATATCAGTCCATTATATGGAGAAAAATGCTGAAATAATTTACTTAAAAAACATAATTTCTTTACGACTGAAGAAAGAAAAACATGAACATCTCGGTTGACAAGGGGGTGAGTACATTATATGTGAATCTTTGAATACGGCTTTTGCCTCAATAAACTCATAATTTGCTGCTTAGTTAGTAAGGTAGATGTTAAATTCAGGTATTGGGTAGGATTAGGAATGTAGAATATGATCATGCAGAATAGGTGCTTTAGAAGTTCTAATAAACAGCCAATATGTTAATAATAGGCATGCTAATAAGTAACTACTTAATAGTGAAAATTGTTCCCTATACTACAGTGTTAAAACTCAAAATCTATCTCATTTCCTTCTGTCAAAACATCTGCATTAAACATACCTGTCTAAGAGCCATAAATATACTTTTTCCAAAGTTTGTGTGCCTAAAACTCAAGAAGTATTCAAGATATCGCAATATGATTTTAGATTTTAGTTCTAAAACTTTTCTTTAGGAATCTTAATTTTCAAGGCTCTGCATCATTCAGTCCCAGAGATATGGGGATCTCATTGAGGCTTCATTTTCAGATTGTTGAATATAACCCTAATTGAAAACCAAAATGTTGGTCACTTTACATACAGCTGATTCTGATTGTATTGAAAGTGGAATGTCTGAAAAATAAGTAATGCTGAAACTAGAAATGTATCTTGTATCTAAAAGGACATTTGGATATCTTCTTGAGTTAAAGGAATGCAAACTTTGGAGAAAAAAAAAGAAAAGTGCCGTTTCCCCATTTTTGAATGTCACCACTGGCATATAATGCAACAAAAGTTGCTGAAGTCAACAGATTTTACTAACAGACCTACAAATCTCTGTATAAAAATAACATAATGCTGCCATCTTTCTGAAGTCATTTTTACCCCCCTGTTATTTGGCTCTGAATCTCAGGTGAAAATTGCTATTTTTACCCCCTTCTATAAAATAGTGGATTACTCAGTAAATATTCATGCATGACATTTAATATTTTGGCTTTCTTCAGAAAAAAAAAAATATTAACAAAATTAAAAATTTGAGCCAGGGTTCTCTGTTTGAGTGGACATGGAATGACCCTATTGGCTCAAAAACCTGCTCCACATAACTGTATATTTAACATCATGTTATATTCTGATTTCTGGCTGGAAACATCCCAAGAAGCTACTGGTTAGGACACAGTCTTATTCTCCATGTTGCATGCTAAATAATACTAACTCTCTGTACTGTTACTTCCTGTACATTTTTAAAAACCAAAAAACCAAGAACCTTTTTCACTATGGAGTTTAAGGTATAAAATATTAAAGGACATTGGTTTCTGGGTTGCTGGAGAAAGTTAAATCTCTGTCAGGTGTACAGAAGTATTACAAAATATAGTATTAAAATGTATAAATGACTTGTTTTTCTAAAGAAACATTCTCCTACATTGACAACAGCAGGTAAAGGTAAAGTGGGAGTCCGTGTCTCTCTCACCTCCTCTGAGACCACTGAGTTTTAACAGACCTCCTAAACAGACCTCCTAAAGTGTGCTGTGAGTTTGGTGAGGGGGTAGTTGAGAATGAATGGGGGAAAATCGCGATATGAATGGATATGACTGGTTATGATTGGCTGTGATTGGTTCATGCGATAAATCCCACCTCTTGTATTCGTGTGCGTTCCGTGTTCGCAAATCAGTCTGAATGAACAATAGAATGGCATTAATGGGAAGACTAATTTTAAACTAATTTTACACACTTAAATATAACCACTTTGTTATGTCAGAATAAGACATGAAATGGCATGAAAACATGATGTGTGAGATTTGGTCAGTAATCAACTTGATGTATTTTAGAGTAAATCTCTAAATTTCTGTGACTAATATTCACAGAGCTTGATGACTGATGATCCAAAGAATTCAAAAATAGTTAAAAGTTAAACCTTAAAAAAAAATAGCTAAACATGAAATATATTGTTTAAATTGTTACCGCCTTGAGTTATTATTTTGGAATAAATGTAAAATTCTTCACATGTCTACAGTGTTGAACATCCTTTGACATTACTGTAGAGGTATTTTAGTTTTTTATCTATATATAAACTTATAGAACCTTTTCAAATGTACTAATTTATCTCAAGCATGCATGCATGCATGTAATTAATGTAAGTTAATTTGCAAAATCTCTGCCCTGAGACATTTCTGACTATAACTTGTCCTAGAGCTTACAAGCTATATCCGCCAAGCTTGGCACAGTCCTCCAGTCCTCCTGTTCTGTCTTAGTGTGCTATGTATTTTTTAAACAATCCTAACTTACAGTTTTCTCATAGGGGATGATCAAAGATCCCAAAAATCCTTAAGGCTACTGCTGAAAAGAGCTTTCAAGTTACCAAATGTGGCACAGACCTTCTGTCTATTTATAGACTTATATAAACTTCACATTTAAAGGCTTTTTTAAACTTCCGCACTTTGTCTAATCAATATCACCACTGTCTAACACCACTGTTTTCACTGTAAAAAATAAAAAACACAATTTGTTGAGTCAGCTTAAAATAATTTGTTACCCTGCTGCCTTAAAATTTTATGTTCAGTCAACTAAAATAAGTTTAGTCAACTTGAAATGTTAAGTTGTACTAAGTAACAACTTAGATATTTGTGTTTGCTAAACTTAACAGATGGGTAAGTAACCCAGCTGCCTTAAAATTGTAAGTTGATTCAACTCAAATATCTAAGCTGTCACTTAGTATTATTTAACATTTCAAGTTGAATAAACTTTTTTTGAGTTGACTGAACTTCAAATTTTAAGGCAGCCAGGTTACAAATCATTTTAAGTTGACTCAACAAATTGTTTTTTACAGTGTGGGACCTTTATTTTTAAGTGTCACTTCCTCTTCTTGCATACAGTACACTCTTAAAAATAAAGGCTTCAAAAGGGTGTTTTTGTAGTGATACCATAAAAGAACCTTTCAGTAAAAGAACGTTAAAAAAAAAAATCTAAAGAACCATTTTTTAATATGAAGAATCTTTTCTGCATTTGAAAAGTTCCATGGATGTTCTTCTTTGAACCATTGATGCTAATATAGAACCTTTATTTTTTAAGAGTATATAATGTATGTCTTTTAATATCTTCTCATCTCTTTTTCCTCTCTCTCACTTTCTCTCTGGCTCTCCTCTTTCGCTGTAATCAGAATTACAGAGAAAGATAAACCCTGTTAGCGGTGAATAAGCTTTAATCTCCTGCATGAGGCAAAGATGAACACTAATCCACATCTGTCCGTACAAAATGTTTACCACTTATATTTCATACTGTCCTTCACATGCCATGTTTACATATGTGAGAGAGAAGAAGATGTGAGAAAGAAACTATAGATGTATGTAATGGGGTGCATGTTGTATAACGTGTTTGCAATGCACAGTGCTTTTTTGGAAAAATTGAGTAGGCTCATGGTCAATCCGAGACATAAATATGCAGCGATGAATGATTTTGCTCATGCATTTCTCTCAAGATTACTCAGCAAGGTCAAAGCTTAAAGGCACTGGCATGGCTTCATGTAGGTGTTGATGATCACTGATAATGAAGGCTGAAAGAAGCAAAACAAGACACTTATGGAAGAAATCTTATGCAAGAACTTGCAGTGCACATACAGTATGGTGTTCGGTTACAAGGATAACTGCATTTGCGCTGTGATTCAGTTGTAAAAGAAATTGTCTATTTATACAGTGTCTATTTAGATACTGAGTGTACGTGGTGCATATAGACATTAAATGGTCTTTATTTCACGTCTAGGTCTCCAAGGCGCTAGACCAGATCAGTGCTGGGTCTGATTTTTGTATGAATCATCTGTGCAATAGGACACCATCTGGCAAAAGCCCGATTAAGAAGGCTGAGAGTGTGTTGGCTGACCACGCTTTTGCTCATGCATTAAGCAGAGTGTATTGAGCCCAATATCACCTTTAAAATACATATTAAATATATTGTTGAGTATTAAAATTTTTAATGCTTATAAATATATTTA
This sequence comes from Cirrhinus mrigala, assembly GCA_036247105.1. NCBI lineage: Eukaryota > Metazoa > Chordata > Actinopteri > Cypriniformes > Cyprinidae > Cirrhinus > Cirrhinus mrigala. The sequence continues at coordinate 20,000,603 of CM070029.1, forward strand.
AATATGTAACAGTTTATTCCTTACAGCTTGCTCTTTCATTGCTTAAGTAAGACACTTAAGCAAAATTCTTCAGGAGAAATAAAAGAAATAAATGAGACAATTGTTGACATAGAGCTGTAGAATTAATACAGATATGCCTAGAAAATTTAGAGAGCTTGAGGGAAAATATTCATTTTAAAATCTTTTATGTTTAATTTCAGCACCGATTGTGACAGTACTGACATTTCGAGAGAGGTCAAATAGGAACACCCTTTACATATTGTGTAAAACAGGGTTTTGCATTTTAAGCCTGGCCTTAAAAAACCTACAAACTACAATATACAATACAATATTACCATAGCATTTACATGCTTTGCTATGATTAAAATGATCATTTATGTAAGTCATTTACACTACATTAAAGGGTTCGTTCACCCAAAAAAGAAAATTCTGTCATTATTACTCACCCTCATGTCGTTTCAAACCTGTAAGACCTTCAAAAAGGTCAGAAAGTGCTTGGATTTCATCAAAAATATCTCAATTTGTATTCCACAGAAAAACAAAAATCTTATGGGTTTGGTACGACAATGAAGGTAATTAATGACAGAAATGTCATTTTTGGGTGAACTACGCCTTTAAATATTTGTTTTATATATATGTGTGTGTGTGTGTTTTTTTTATTTTAATCATTTACAAGTTATTTAATTTTACTTAATATTAAACATTTAGCTGAACTCCAGCTTCTTAAATTTAGCTTTGGCTAAATGAATTTTCTGAATTTTCTCACAACAATCAATTAATGATCAGTAATAACTGATGGACCCCTTAGAGGTTAAAACCCCCCTGTTGAAAACTAATTATAGAAAGCAGAGTTATTATATAGACCTTATTTGTGAATTTTCCTGCTTATGAAGAGTTTGTGGTAACTCCTCCAGATGTTTCAGATCACATGCAAGCTGCAACACACAAAGACACATTCACAGATCAAATTTTGGCTATTGGCAGATCAATGCCTACACAGAACAAATTCACTCAAAATAACATATCAAATCTATTTGTTTGCTATTTTTTAATTAATGTCCTCCAGAATTACCTGTGACCTAGAAGTTACCTGTGACTTTTAGGTAGAAAGAAGATATTTGACAGCTTAGTTTTAAAATATTAAGTCCCGATATGCTTTAAGCTAAATCGAAACTCAAACTTGTGTGACAACATTTTGGACAAAATCAGGCCACAATGAAGTTTGTTTGGAGATTATTTGGGGAGTTTGAAACAGCTTGCCAAAATGAATTTTCTAGAAAAATCTAAGTGTAAGTGATACTGACACTGTTTAATGTGTTTATTACTGTAAAGCTACTTTTTTGGATTTTTCTCCATATTGTGGACTGCAGTTGTCCCCGTTGAGTTTGAACTTCCAAAATGCAGTTTCAGTGCAGCTTCAAAAGGCTCTAAACGATCCCAGCAGAGAAAGAAGGGTCTTATCTAGTGAAAGACAGTTAGGGTAGGTTGAAAAACTCCCATCTCATTTTCTTCTCCAAATTCAAAGTTGTCCTGCATCGCTGCAGAAGTTCTGACCCAGTGTTTACAAAGTGAACTGGCAAAGAAAGTCAAACGCCCTTTATAAAAAAGGTAAAACTGCAATGTAAAATGATTTTGAAGTTGAAGGAGAAAATGAGATCAGAGTTTTTCAACCTACCCTAACTGTCTTGAATGGGAGTGCACAGAGTATGCATGCACGTCACAGAGCTAGACGAGCATTTGAGGTTCAAAAGTAATTAATTTCTGTAATTACATATAAAATTACATTAAAATTATTATTATCAATAAATTATAAAATTATTGACCCATCCCTTACACCTTAACCCTTTCTTAAACCTACCCATACCACCATATCTGTGCCTAACCTTCCCACCTCAACAGCAGCAAAATTGTTTTGCAATATAATAAGCCTGAACTCTGTTTTTTTCTGGTTCATGACAGTGAGGGTATGCCGAAAAACTCCCATCTCATGTTCTCCCTCAACTTCAAAATCACCCTATGTTGCTGTTTTACATTTTTTGTTAAGGGTGTTTGATCTTCTTTGCATGTTCACTTTGCAAAGACTGGGTCGATACTTCTGCAGTGATGTAGGACGATTTTGAAATGATTTTTGAAGTTGAGGGAGAAAATACGAGTTTTTCGACATATCCTAAAAGTCAGAATACAGAGTTCAGGGAGAGAAAGGCAAGACGAGCGTTTGAGATTAAAAAGTTTTCAAATTGTATTTTTTTTAATGAAAATAACTGATCGTTTTGCTAGATAAGACCCTTCTCCCTCGGTTGGGATCATTTACAACCGCATTTGGGATTGTTTGAAGACGCATTTAAACTGCCTTTTGGAAGTTCGAACTCGGGGCACCATAGCAGTCCATTATATGGAGAAAAATCCTGAAATGTTTTCCTCAAAAAACATAATTTCTTTACGACTGAAGAAAGAAAGACATGAACATCTTGGATGACAAGAGGGTGAGTACATTATCTGTAAATTTCTGTTCTGGAAGTGGACTTCTCCTTTAAATAGCATTATATTTAGGGTAAAAATAAAGTTAAACATTGTGAGAAACGTTCTGTAACCTTAAAATAACGTTATAATCGCGACAAAAAAAAAAAACATTTCAACATTATAGAAACTTTTAAAACAATGTTCCCACAACCTACTTTGTTACCTGGGTTCACCTCGCTATGATCAGACACAACTGCTGCTTTCTCACCACTGTCATTTTCTTGAGTGTTTATTTTTGTTATTGTGAGCGAGGTGCGGAGCACAAATTTATACATTCATCCGAACACCGCTCCAAGCAGCATGGCCAGCATCTGGATGCTCACTAACAGTAAACCACTGCAAAAGTATTTCAAAATTTCTTTTTACCCCAAGCAAGGAATGAAGAAGAACTTTGTTGTGAGTGTATCAGGGCCTTTAGGTTGTCATAGATATTCATACGGTCATATGCACTGCATCCATCCATCCATCCATCCATGTCTCTATCACCCCCCACTCTCTCTCTCTCTCTCTCTCTCACACACACACACACACACCTACACACAGCGTGGTAGGCCACCTGTCTCTAATGGCTGTGATCTGCTGAGTTGCGTAACCAGAATGTCCATCAGCTCCGGCCTCCTGCTGACAGCGCCGCAGTGGTCCGCTCGATCCGTGTGTTTGTGTGTGTATTCGCTCCTGCACAATACTGCATCTATTTGCGTTCGTGCATAACCCATTGATGCCTGCGGGTCAGGGTCAGAAAACTTTCAGGAGGCGCCCTTGTCCTAAAGAAATTACGAGCGCTTTTCACCCACACGTTGAGTCTGCCCACTGTCCCAGATGACTTAATCTGTTAAGCGACGTTTACCGCTGAGGACGGCGCCTAGAAGAGAATCAGCGGTGATTTAAAGGGATTGGTTTAATTACTGTGATCTGTGCGCCGTATTTATTTAGTAGGATCTAAAGTAAAAAGCCAAGCGCTTGGCACATAACTAATGCGAACCATTAGTCTGATTATGTTGTCTTGTACTCTCGTACGAGCCGTGTACCTTTCGCTCTCTCTCTCAGGAGAGAAGGGTGTAATGGCTTTTAAATAATGGTTCATTGTTGCAGTTAATCCAGATTAACAGAGGATATGCTGTGTCTCCGTTATGTGGCTAAAACGGAATCTGTCTACTGACTTTTTGGCACAAATTTCATTAATGATCCAAATCCTGTAGTGACAGCGATACAGCTGTTCTCCCGACCTGCGCCGATATTCATTTATTAAACTGTTTTGCATGCCGCTGGGACGGCAGTGACAGGAAGTACACCTAATCGCAGGCCTGGACGTCTCGTTTTATTTTTGATGAAATGTCTGTGGATGTATTTTACAGTGTTCTTGGACATGTGAGTGAGAAGACAGCTTGACCAGGCACCGTGTTCCAAAATCCTCCCCCGTTCAGTCCACACTTCCCTCACGTCCATCTCTGATGCGTGTGTGTGTTTGGCGTGGTGGTGTTAGAGGTGTGAGATCGGCGTGGATGTGCTGCCAGGTGGCTCGGCCCACTTGTTCGCCGTTGACTTTTACCTTAACTGCCTTCTCCCTGATCGTCTCCTGCAGCCTGTTATTTAAAACTTAGAGGGATAGTTCACCCAAAAATGAGACTTGACTCATTCTCACGTTGTTCCAAACCTGCATGAGTTTCTTTCTTTTGCTGAACAAAAGAAGACATATTTTAAAGAACTGTTGTCTATACAATGACGGTCAGTGGGGTCCAAACAACTCTGGACCCCACTGACTTTTATGGACAAAAAAACATTTTTTCAAAATATCACCTTTTGTGCACATTTTTTCATTTTTAAACCGTATTTTATCCAACATAGGCTCATTTGAAAGCTCCAAAATATATAAAATGCACTGCAGTTTGCAGTAAAACACCAACTTTTATTCCCTTCCACACAAATTATGATTACAGAAGCAGATTATTGATTAATACTTATTTTAACACAGTTCCTTGAAAAATGCTGTATTAAAACCTCAAAACACTTTTACCATAGTGGATGATTTGTGATTTAAAACTAAACATTTTAATGTTTGTACAACCTAATCTCATGACGAAAACGTACCTGTGGAAATTTTTTCGTGAGACATGAAATACATACAAATAAGTACATATCACTGCAGTTTCCAATGGAAATGTCCTCTGAGTGGCGCTAAAAGAGTGTTTGCTAAAAGTGTTTCCATTTTTTTTCCCCCGGAACAGATGCACATACATATGGTACATTTTATGTGACATTGGTTATGTATGTGTCACCGCAGTTCTGACTTGAAATGTCCATTGAATGGCACTATAACTGTAATCCTCAGTGACGTTTTAAAATAATGTACCACCTAAACCTACCCAATAGTATGAACAAAAGCGAATGTGATGTAAAAACGGAACTGTGTGCACGCCGCTTTGGAAAAAAGGAAAAGGTGTTTTCCACGCGTTTTAGGCACGAGGTGTGAACGACCCCTTAGCTTCTTTTTCGATCACTCATCTTTCAGCTCTTTCACCACATGAGTCATGTTTTTACTGGATTCGTATCCAAAGATTCCACATCCTAACTCCAATTACATGCCGGTTGAGCAACCCAGAGCAAACTTGTTATGTCCGGTGTAGACTGACGGCTGAAGGTCTGGGAACTTTGTCTGCTTTGAATAGCCAAGACCCGGCCAAGTGGCCATTTGATTGACAGGTAAAGCAACCATTTACATTTCTTTTTGTGGCCCGTCATGTTTAGGGGCGTCGAAATGTCGCCACAACAACAGACCAGTGTGTAAAACTCTTTGACAGGTTTTAAAGATTCTATGCCGTTGAATTTTAAATATTTCACATACTTTTGAAAATCCAGAGTTTAGTTGATACTGATAAGCGCTCATTGTCACAGGCGTCTTCGATGAGGGAGTTTGGCGTCACAGCATTTTTGTTTACAGGCGGAATGTTAAAGAACGCGACACACACGTCTCCTGCAAATCCTGTATAATTTAACCAATCCAATGACGACTTCGAAACTCCTGAAGTTTTCCAGATAAGTGTGCCGTATGCATCAGACGTTTAGCCAATATTCCATGGGCGTGACATCAGAGGCTGAGACTATGTCCGGTGTTATGTCCATTTTTGACCCCCTGCCAATTGTTGAAATCACTACATGATTGCCTAATCCTAACACCTCCCGCACACCTAACCCTTAACCTACCAATACTAGGGGGTAGTAATCTGGTGGGGGTCAACACTGGAATGCAAAACATATGGAGCTGTAATCATAATGTGCGAAAACGATTACGAGTGCTCACTGTTTTACCATCTCTAGTGTTCATTTCTGTTGGAAAAGGCAGTGATGTGTTTATTAGTACATATTTCACATCTTGCGAAAAAGTTCCCACAGGTACGTTTTCATCATGAGAGCTGGTAGTTTGTATCATATAACCTGCTTCATATGTATGGCTTTTATCAAATGTAAACTTGCTCATTAGCTCACCTGGTACCTGAGTCCCCTGAAACACGAGTCACAATAACAGAGCTCAAAGACTTAAATAAGCAAGCTAAAATGGCATGGTTGCTGCAACAAAAATTCATTCAAACGTAATAGAGCATTTACCTTTTAGCGCCACTCACTGGACATTTCATTTCCAAATTTTGCATTATGTACAACACAATAAAACGTAATGTAACATAAAACATTGCTGGTTTACATAAATCTGTTTTGATTAAAACTGAACATGCTTTTAGTGCCATTCACTGGACATTTCACTTTGAAAGTGCCACAAAACATGCAAGATGTTCATAATATCATCTGCAGTCATTTAATTTTTAAGGCAAGCATCTCTACTACTATATGTACTATATAATTTTCACCTGGTGGAATATGAAACATGTGACAGCATGTCCTAGTCATACACTGAATAGATCAAAAGATTAGACTGACACAGAAGAGAAGAAATTGTTGAATAAAGTGGTTATTTTTGTTTTCTTTGTGCACAAAAAGCCCCCCCCCCAGCTTCATAACATTACAATTGAACCACAGATGTCACATGGACTATTTTATCGGTTTCCTTACTACCTTTCTTGGTCTTGAATGTGGTAGGATCATTTTACCGACTCGGACCTTTGAGTCTCGTTCAGCAAAATAAACGAATCTTTTTTCGAGTCATTTCGTTCATTTCGTTCATTTTAGCAAAATATATTTTAAATGTTACGTGTTGCCTCCCTAACACATCGACTGCTTACACAACCATTGATCACACTACAAACAAGACAAAACTATAATGCTATAAGAAATAGAAAAGATTAATTCATTGTTTACCTGGGTCTTTAGTCTATGATTAGCTCACCTGGCCTCTTCTCTGACAAGTTTTCAGGTTTGAGTCGTTTGTTCATCACGTGACAGCCCCATAAGCTTAACCTATGTAGTTTGAGCCAGAAAGAGAATTGATTAGTTCATCTCTTGAGTCTTCGGGTTCGAGTCATTCGTTCATCACGTGACAGCCCCATAAGATGAACGAACGACTCCAAAAACCCGAAGACTCGAAACAGGTGAACTAATTCCAGTACAGAACCTAACAGGATGTTGCACATGCGCGACTGAACGAATCACTCCCCGAGACGACTCGTTCTTCCCGAGTCACATTAAAGATTCGTTCAAAATGAACGAATCGCTCAAGAACGACCCATCACTAGTGGTAGTTGGATTGCTGTCTATGCAGGGTCAGAAAGCTTTCAGATTTCATCAGTAGTATCTTAATTTGTGTTCCAAAGATGAACAAAGATCTTACAGATCTGGAACGACATGAGGGCGAGTAATTAATGACATTGATTTTTCATTTTTGGATGAACTATCCCTTTAAAACACCTTAGCCACCACATAGCAACACCCTGGCAACCACCCACAACATTCTAGCATCATGGTCGAGCATTCACATGTTCTTCAGAAAGTGTAAATGTCTAGAGAGAGATACAGAATAAATGCAGTGTAGCTATATGGTTTATAAGAGCAATGTGGTACTACCATTCTGTACATACTGTAGGTATACTGTCACTGTCTGTTACCTTAGACAAAGATGGATTGCATGCATGCATGCAGGGTCTTTCAAACTGCACTTTCTGAATGTTTACATGTCCCTCGTTCTCTCTCTTTCTTTCTCACACACACTCTTTCCAGCTCTCAGATTGCAGATTATTACAGATATATTGCCATAATTATCTAACTTTATAGCGCCTTTAAATGTCACATGTAGCCAGAGTTATGGACCTAATATTACAAAGAGGGTTGAGGCACAAGGATGACTTAATAAAATTATAATTTCAGTGAAGCCAGTGATTCCATTTATTTTGTGCATGTCTTTAATGTTTCTATATATTTAAACTGTGTGTATTCATATATGAAGTTAAAAATCTATACTTTATTAATGTTTGGGAAAGATGCCAAAAGTATGCATTTATAAATAAATATTTTATATCAGTGAAAACAGATAGATATTTTAAAGCAGTGTTTTAAAAATCCAGATATAAGTAAGTGACAAGTGTCAGTAGAGCTGTGAGGATGAATCACAAATCCCAGAAATGTCAGCAGCCTGCAGTTCAGTTATTTATTTCCTATGACTAATGTGTTTGGGCAATTTTAAATGTCCACTTCTGGAATATCTATACACATGCTATTAGCATCAAACACTCATTTATGCGGTGCTAACATGTAATGAGGTCCTCAGGTTCTGGTTCCTGTTGTGTAACCAGGAAGAGAGATTTGTCCTGGTAAAAGAAAAGATCACTACCAGAACAAAAATTTACAGATAATTTATTCACCCCCTTATCATCCAAGATGTTCATGTCTTTCTTTCTTCAGTTGTAAAGAAATTATGTTTTTTCAGGATTTCTGCATGCAAGTTTAAACTTCCAAAATGCAGTTTAAATGCAGCTTCAAGGGCGCTAAACGATCCCAGCCAAGAAAAAAGGGTCTTATCTATCAAAATGAGCAGTTATTTTTTATATTTTTTAACCTCAAATGCTCATCTTGTCTAGCTCTGCATGAACACTGTGCATTCCAGTTAGGGTTAGGGTATGTTGAATATAAATTGTAAATTTTTTTTTTTTAGAAAATAATCAATCATTTCACTAGATAAGACCCTTCTGCCTAGGCTGGGATCATTTAAAGCCCTTTAAAGCTGCATTTAAACTGCATTCTGCAAACTCAAATTGCAGTTTTAGTGCAGCTTTAAAGGGCTTTTCCAGCCGAGGAATAAGGGTCTTATCTAGCGAAATTATTGGTCATTTTCTAGCTCTGCGATGCGCATCTACAACTTCACGTATTGCGTAATCGTGTTGGAAAGGTCACGGTTAGTTCTTCGTCTGTGTACTTTGGTTTAAAAAGGTAGAGCAAAAAACTTCATCTCATTTTCTCCTCCACCTTTAAAATTGTCTGACATCGTTGTTTTTCCTTTTTTTTAAAAAAAAATTAAAGCCTTTTGACTTTCTTTGCACGTGGATCGGTACTTCTAGCAAAGCTGCACACGTGCGTGATTACGTAATGCATGAGGTCGACCTAGTGCAAGATGAGCATTTGTGGTTTTTTTTTTTTTTAGAAAATTACCGATTGAGACCCGTATTCCTCGGCTGGGATCGTGTAGAGATCTTTGAAGCTGCACTGAAACTGCAATTTGGACTTTCAACCCATTGATCCCCATTGAAGTCCACTATATGGAGAAAAATCCTGGAATGTTTTCCTTGAAAACCTCAATTTCTTTTTGACTGAAGAAAGATAGACATGAACATCTTGGATGACTTGAAAGCAAGTAAATTATCAGGACATTTTAATTCTGGAAGTGAACTAAGCCTTTAAGAACTGTTTACGAGATTCTTTGGGGAACCAAAAACGCCACTTCTAAGTCATTTTTGTGAAACCCCTGTTTTGGACACTTAATTTTTAAGACAGTAGGACCCAAAGGTCAACTTCTGTCTATTCCCATGTCAATATTTTAGGGTGGTCCTTCTTATTTGTGGCCACATGACTTTGGCATAGTTTGCTTTTCCACCTTAGAGCTTCTCTCACTCTCTCATGTTTTTAAATTTCAACTTAAGAATATCTTTTCTCCATAGTCTGTGCACCATAAAAATATATATCTTTTGACATTACTTTAATATGATTCAGACTGTCAAGCTGTGAAATGACAGTATCATCAAAGTAGTCATCTTTTAAAGTCACCGTGGAATAGCATTACATTCTTTAAAAAAAAGTCTATTTGTGTTATATGATGGAAACTTTATAGTTGTTTAGAACCAGGGAAATGAGAATGAACAAATGAATTTTTTCAATCATTTTTTTTTGAGTGATCAGCTTCTTTAAATCTCTTTATTTTATGTCTTAATTTAATTATTGTGCAGTGTTTTGGTCACCATTTGTTGTTTTTAAACGTGCTAATGAAGTAAATGTGATATGACTAACCAAAAATCATGAGTTTAGGCACAGTGGGTTCAATTAAGTTTGTTGTTGCTCCCCAATCAGGTTTGTTTTCCAGTGTTTTTATGAAGGACTCGTTTTTTTTTTGCTACCTGTTTCCAGCTTTGCTCTCACCTGGTGTCACAGCGGAATTCAAAATGAGATATTTGAATGGCCCACGCTCTGCCAAAACCTGGCCAGAGCTGTTTACTCAGTGATGGGAGCACATTTGGGATCTGTTCAAATTCAAAGACATGCCAAATCATTCTCTCTTTCTTCTTGGTTCCCCCTCCGTCTCTTTGTGCCTCTCACCCTCACCCGCTCTCTCTCTCTCTCCCTCGTGGTAAATGGAGATGTGAAATATTTAAACACACTTTGTTGTGTGGGGACAATGCACTCTAGCAGATGGACAGGCCCCGCACGGGTTGGATGTATGCAAATCTCCATACAAAGCAGCCCAGGATGTTTTCAATCTAACACCAGCGCCTCAGGCCCTGTTTTAATCCCCCTTTACCCACAGCCAGCCCGGTTTTTTATCAAGTCAAACGCCGTAAGCGCTGTGTCAACCTGGACATCTGGCCCCACCACGAAACCAGAGGGAGAGCGAGACAGGCGAGCGAGTGTGGGAGAGAGGATCTGGCTGGCCTGAAACATTTGGAGATGGGTTTGGGATATGGAAAGACTCGGAGAGATGAGTAAAGGACTGTGTGGGATTGTATTGGAGCTTCTGAATAAAAGCTCTCTAACCCTCTTACTTCACTCTGCCGCCTCGGTGGAAATTCGGGCCCGGGAGGCTTACGTTTGCCTAGGAGGTGAACATGTTGCTGAGGCGCGCTCTCTCTGTTTTTCGTTTCTCCGTCGGTTTCTCTCCCGCTCCTTCTTTCCCTGCCGCTTTCTTGCGCGTTTTCAAAGGCGAAATGAGTGATGCTGGGGGCTGTCGCGTTTGACTGATTGCTTTCTGATGTGACAAATGAAGCAGGGAGCAGCCAGACACCTGGAGACACCTGGCATCTCGGCGCCTAGCGAGCGCACCATCACGCAGGCGTGCGCACGGCGCGCACGGACACTCCTTATTCAATTACTGGCACAATTAAAACATTGAACCGATGGTGCGTGAAAACTTCACATTTTCGTGTTACAACACCCGCTAACTGATGAACTGATAAACCTTCCGGTTAACTGGAACTGACTGATGTCTGCGAGGAAAACGGGGTGTGCTTGATAGATGCTTTGTTTAACTGGAGATGCGAGTATTCAGCAGAGTCTAATACCTAGGCCAATAACATAAAACAAGATAAAAATAAGGAAAAAGTTTAAAAATATGTACTCTTTGTATTCACATTCAATTTATATGGTTTGAAAAACAGTGTACACTTCTTAATATCTATCTATATATATATATATATATATATATATTTTCTTTCTTTCTTTCTTTCCTTCTTTCTCTCTTTCTTTCTTTCTTTCATTCTTTTTTGCAAATATGATGATTTATTAATTCATAAATTTCAGTGTACACCTCTTAATTGTCATTATAAAAAATTGGAAGTCATTTTATTTACTTTTCTTACCTTCTTATTTATTTATTTATTTATTTATTTAATTATGTATGTATTTATTTATTTATTTATTGCAAATATGATGAATTATTAATTCATAAATTTCAGTGTACATTTCTTAATTGTTATTATAAAAAAATTGGAAGTCATTTATTTTGCATTCCTTATTTATTTATTTATTTATTTATTTATTTATTCATTCTTTCTTCTTTCTTTCATTCTTTCTTATTTTTTTTGCAAATATGATGATTTATTAATTCATATATTTCAGTGTACACTTCTTAATTGTCATTATAAAATACTGGAAGTCATTTTACTTTTCATTCCTTCTTATTTATTTATTTATTATTTTTTTGCAAATATGATGATTTATTCATTCATAAATGTCAGTGTACACTTCTTAATTGTCATTATAAAAAAATTGAAGTCATTTTATTTACTTTTCTTTCCTTCTTATTTATTTATTTATTCTTTTTTTTTTTGCAAATATGATTTATTAATTCATAAATTTCAGTGTGCATTTCTAAATTATCATTATAAAAAATCAGAGGTATTTTTTCTTTCTTTTTCTTTAATTCCTATTTATTTATTTATTTATTTAAACTATGATGAATTATTCATTCATGAATTTCATGAAGAGTTGTGTGTTACACCTTTTCCTTGTCATAAAATAGCCAAATTGCCATTTTTTAAGCCTGCTTTTTTGTTGTTGTTGTTGTTGTTGTTGTTGTTGTTGTTGTTTTTGTTTTTTTTTTGTATTTGTTGAGTTTATACAGAATGTTTTAAAACAACTTAACTTTAATAAACAGGAAAATAACAGTATTAATGTTGTAAAATGCATCAGTCATGAAACTAATTCAAGTTCATTGTAAAACTCTCTACGGAAGATAATATTGTCATTATTCAGCACAGTTTAACTCAGTGTTTAATAACAGTTCAATAGCTGTGTCAGTATTTGAAATTAATTATGAATTGAGCTCATTTTGGCTACAAGCAGCTTTACAGAAGGCAGTATCATCATTATTCAGCTCAAGTGACGTCAGCGTTGATTTAATTTAGTGCAATTCAGTTGCACCACATAACCTGGCAGATAAATTAATATGCAGCAAAGTAGTAAAAGTATTTAATTAAAATATTAAATTAAATTTATTCTTGGCTAAAATATTATATTACATTGTATATTAACTATAAATAATATGCTAAAATTTAATTCAATTCAATTATATAAAAAATTCTATTTGATAGAAATATAAATGTATATTTTCTTCATTATAACATGATAGTTGTATCACCCTGATTTTTCTACTTTATGTCCCGAAAATACATCAAAATTAACTGTAATTTAGAAATTAAAAGCATATCATGGAAGAGGTGTTCAGGTCATTGTATTTATGAACATATATGGACACCTTATCTATCTACCACTTCTCTTCTCTTCTCTTTGTAGGAAGAAATGTAGGAAAAATTCACCTCTGGCTCTTTGAACTTGTGAGACGGAAGGTAAGCAAGAAACATCCCTTATGTGTGTGTGTTTGTATGTGTGTGTGTGTGTGTGTGTGGCAGACGTACCTGTCTCCTTCACAGCTGCCTCTCAGACTGCAGGAGCCCAGCTAGCATGACACCTCACATCTCTGAACAGGGCCTGAGGACTGAAAAGATAAACATACACACACACATATGCATGAACACACACACCGCTGCTCCAGCCCTCCAGACCACCACCTGCCTCCATGAACTCATCTGCGCACAAACACACAAAATTGTCTCTCTTCCTGTGTTTTCCTTTTCATAAAACTTCAACTGACAAACCTGCTTTAGCTTCCTATACACATTCGAATCTACATACATAGACAAATATACATATTTGTATGATTACTCTATGATTATATACATGATCGCTGCCTACGGCCCTTGCTGCATGCTGCAGGCCAGGCTATGACCCTGTACGGTCCCAGTGACCCTCACTCAGTTCACTCATTCCTTCAGGTGCAACACAAATAAATAGAAACGCACACGCACATTTGCTTTTCTATCACGGTTTCTATTGTTGTTTTTTATGATGAGGAGAATATTTTCTCTCCTCTACACCTAAAACTTAACCTTTAAACAAACCTTGCATTTTAACATCTTAAATAAGAAATTATTTAGTGTGTTAATTAAGCTATTTTACTTAAAATGTAGGTGATTTCTGATTTTATAATACATTTGAAGTTTGCAAAACACACATGAATACACGGTCCAATATAGATAACACAACCGAAAAGTGTTTGTATTTTTTTTTTCTCTGTATGTGGTATATTAGAGATTACAGTCCTGACTTAAGAAAGAAAAAGAGAGAGAGATAGTTGGAAAAAGAGCGAGTAAAGAAAGAGAAATCTGGGGGTAAAAGCAAGTGTGAATCTGACAGACCAGATTGCCTGGCAACAGAATGACCATCATCTGGTGCAAGAGAAAGAGTGAGAGAGAAAAAGAAAGAGGGATTGAACATAAAAAAGGAGAAAATATGGTGGCAGTTTTAGTGACCACTATGCCAAAACCAAATCATTTGACTGAATTAATTATCTTTAGATGTGCATTTTATATTTACAGAACTTGAAAGTCTGTTGTGTTAATGGCAATTACATACATCAAAAAAATATTTAAAACAACAGCGATGCTAAAACAGAAAACTTGAACTCCTCTGTGTGAGTATGACACTATGCGAGCAGTGTCAAGGGTCAAATCTTCATTTAACGATGCGGTATTATTACGGAGATTCCCACTGGCCCCATCAGTGAATGACATTTTGGTTTCCTGATGTCTGGTTGAGACTTTTAGCCAAACGTTCTGGGCTGACTGTCACAGCACAGCCTCAGGCACAAACTACACCAGTCCCCTCTCTTCACACACAGCACACACTCGCTTTAAACATGCGGGAGGAGGGGGAGATCAGCCTATGTTGTGCCAAATTCTTTTCTTTATTCTTAATCTATGTTTTATATTTATTATTTTAGTATAAAATGAAGCACACTGTATCCCACAGTGCAACGCACTCAATTTGAACTTCCATTTTCTGTGAACTGGAAGTAATATTAACCAAGATTTTTAGCAGTTCTTTAGTCATATTTGCAAAAATGCTCAATAAATATGCAACATTATGAGAGTAATGTAGTGTACCTCTGTTGGAAACAATGCTTAATCTGTTAAAAAATAGAAGGCAATAAACACTACACTCTTAAAAATAAAGGTGCTTCACGATGCCATAGAAGAACCTTTTTTGTCTAAATGGTTCCATAAAGAACCTTTAACATCTGAAGAACCTTTCTGTTTCACAAAAGGTTCTTTGTGGCGAAAGAAGGTTCTTCAGATTATAAAAAGGTAAGAAAGAGATGGTTCTTTAAAGAACCTTTGACTGAATGGTTCTTTGTGGAACCAAAAATGGTTCTTCTATGGCATCGCTGTGAAGAACCTTTAAAGCACCTTTATTTTTAAGAGTGTAGACACTAGAGCATGCAAAACACTAGTGTTCCATTCTGAATAAAACCATGTTGCTATTCAGGTCCCAGATAACTGTGTCTGGAATCACATGCTCTCAGAATATATACTGTAACTTGTAACTGTAACTTTATTTTACTTGCCTATTTTGACACCCAAAGTAATTTGATTCTGTATTTTAATGCCATTACAAGCTACATTTGATACAATGCTTAAAAGAGAAGCTCACTTCCAAAACAAAAATGTACAAATAATTTACTCACCTCCTTGTCATCCAAGATGTTCTTTCTTTCTTCAGTCATAAAGAAATTATGTTTCATGAGGAAAACATCTCAGGAATTATCCCCATATATTGAACTGATATGGTGCCCCAAGTTTGAACTTCTAAAATGCAGTTTATAGGAGAAGTCCACTTCCAACATTTCTACATTTCTACATTTTTCTCCATGTAATGGACTGATATGGTGCCCCAATTTTGAACTTCCAAAATGCAGTTTAAATGCGTCTTCAAACGATCCCAAATGCGGTTGTAAACGATCCCAGCTGAGGAAGAAGGGTCTTATCTAGCAAAACGATCGGTTATTTTCTTTAAAAAAATACAATTTAAATTTTTACAATTTTTAATACTTTTTAATGTCAGATGCTCATCTTGCCTTGCTCTTCCTGAACTCTGTGTATTCTGACTCAAGACAGTTAGGGTATGTCGAAAAACTGATTGTATTTTCTCCCTCAACTTCAAAAATCATATCAAAATCATCCTACATCACTGCATAAGTTCTGACCCAGTTTATACAAAGTGAACACACAAAGGAGATCAAACACCCTCAACAAAAAAGGTAAAACAGCGATATAAGACAATTTTGAAGTTGAGGGAGAACATGAGATGGGAATTTTTTGACATACCCTACCTGTCATGAACCAGAACAAAAACAGTCCAGGCAGAGTAAGACAAAATGAGCGTTTGGCATTAAAAAGTATATAAATTGCATTATTTTTATTAAAATAACCGATCGTTACGCTAGATAAGTCCTGGTCTACAACCGCATTTGAGATCGTTTGAAGCCGCATTTAAACTGCATTTTGAAAGTTCAAAATCGGGGCACCATATCAGTCCATTATATGGAGAAAAATGCTGAAATGTTTTCCTCAAAAAAACATAATTTCTTTATGACTAAAGAAAGAAAGACACAAACATCTTGGATGACAAGGGGGTGAGTAAATTATTTGTAAATTGTTGCTTTGGAAGTGGACTTCTCCTTTAAATGCAGCTTCAGAGGGCTCAAAATTATCTCAGCTGAGGAAGAAGGGTCTTATCTAGCGAAAAGATCAGTCATTTTCTAAACAAATTGACAATTTATATACTTGTTAACCTCAAACGCTCGTCTTCTCTATTCTCTGCAATGTGCATGTGAACTCTGTGTAATCCGGGTCAATACAGTTAGGGTATGTTGAAAAACTCCCATCTTGTTTTATTCTCTAACTTCAAAATCACCCTACATCGCTGTTTTACCCTTTTTTTTGTAGAGGGCGTTTGATCTTCTTTGCATGTTCACTTTGTAAACACTGGGTCGGTGCTTCTGCAAAGATGCAGGACGATTTTGAATCTGGAGAAGAAAACGATATGGGAGTTTTTCGACATACCCTAACTGTATTGACTCGGATTACACAGAGTTCAAATGCCACTGCAGGGAATAGACAAGATGAGCGTTTGAGGTAAAATTGTCTATTTGTTTAAAAAATGACTGATCGTTTTGCTACATAAGACCCTTTGTCTTCGGCTGGGATCGTTTAGCGCCATTTGAAGCTGCATTTAAACTGCATTCAGGGAGTTCAAACTTGGGGGCACCACTGAAGTCCACTATATGGAGATAATTTAGGGTGACCACCTGGCAATAGGGCTGTTGCGGGACATAGATGTGATTTTGCGGGACAGTGCGGGACACGTGTGAGACTGATACATTTTCTGCTGTTATGCTATGTAAATACTGATTACATCCGTTGTCATATGGGCTGATCTGTGTTTCTGAGCGCGCACACGCAAACGCGAGAAAGCTCGTCTTTTTCATGAGAGTGAGGAGAATCCAACTGCCAGAGAAGAGATTTGTGCTTGCGCATGTTGATGCATTACAATAATTATGCATTACAGACATTTGTCATTAAAATAGCGCCATAGAAACCGCCTCAAACGAACTATTTAAATAATAAGAAAATCTCGTCTAAAAAGCGGCATCGATTTTTTTTTTTTTTTTTTAATTGGTTAAAATGAATGGAGAATATCGTGTTTTTCCGTGTGCGCTTGAACATTTTCCGTCGGTGGTTCTAGATCACTTGATGAGGTCCGCCTTTGTGCAGAAACTATGCTGCAAAAATAATAAGTAAAAAGCTTTCTTAAAAAAGCAAAAGAACACATGGGCGTTTTCTTAATATGAACATTAAAACCCAACAGACTGATGAAAATGCGGGGACACGACTTGTGGGACAAGGGGTGAAAATGCTGTGCGGTACAACGCAAAGCGGGACAGGTGGTCACCCTAAGATAATTCTTGAAATGTTTTCCTTGAAAAAACATATTTTTGTATCGACTGAAGACAGAAAGACACGATCATCTTGGATGACAAGGGGGTGAGTAAATTATCTGTAAATACTTTAAAAAACGTGTGTGCGAGGAATACGTTTTTGTGGCCACGTAGCACAGTAACGTCACACGATAAAGACGACAGTCTGAAATCTCTACCAACTGACAAATTTCTATCGCTTAATCGTGTTTACCCATATATCGCCCACCCGTAATATTTGTATGTGAGTCACTCCTGCTGTCAAATAAACGACAAAACACAAATCTGAAGACCTTGACCCTAGTTTCACCTACAGAAGTACACTGATTAAATGTAAATTAATTAAAAACAGTGAGATACAGGAGCGTATATTACAAATAAAGAACTCTAATTAGCCTTTGGGTTTATGGCTACAACATCATTAGAAACATGGATATTAGCTACTCGCACCACACACTCTGCTGGCATTTTCATTAAAGACGTAAAACCAGAAGTTGTAGAAAACGACATAAATAAGCTGTCTGGAGAATGGTTTATGGTCCGGCTGGAGCTCCCGCTCGCGCTCCCCCTCTAAACTTCTTCAATAATAGCATCTCGCTGCTTTAATGCAGTCCTCTGTATGTGTGCGAGTCAGTTTCTTTTCCGTCTTTTTCACCCAGTCAATTTCTCCCGCTGTACTAATTAATGAATGCTTAGTGTGGGTGCCCTTTCTATTGAGTCCCTTTAGTATAAACATAATTAATGCCCGGCCTCTTTTATGGAGGCTGTCATCAGTATTCATCCGCATCCCCCGGAGGAGCGCGCACTGAACCGCTGCCGCGGCCGGACCGGCTCGCCTCGGCACGGCGACACTTGGAGCCGGAGTGAAAAGACCTGGGAATGCACACAAGTGGTATTTGTAAGCCGAGATCAAAAAGCATTTACCTTTAGATGTTTTCCTGTTATGAATATTCAATGGCCTTATTGAAATCTAATTTAGGTCTCCTTATCTCTGGGGGTTTTTAATCAGTGCACATAGCCGGAGGCTAGATCTGATTGACAGCCAAACTTTAGTGAAAGACAGAAAGCTGGTGGAGGGGGGAACAGACACAGGGCATGGACTGAAGCACACAGAGAGAAAGAGAACTGTGCACTTGTGTTTTTGGGGCACAAGATATGAGGTGTAAAAACGCTGTTTTGAATGCAAAACAAACTGGTACCTGAACAACATATTACCGCAACACTGTTCAACAATAAATGAACAGTTCTCCGCAAAATGAACATGTCATTATTTATTCACCCTCATGTTGTCCCATATTTCTTCAGTTGAACAAAACAAAAAGTCATCTGAATGAACATATATCAGCATTTTAATTCAGAAACACAATGTTGATTTCATATTAAGTGACCTCACAGCTCAAAATAGAAGGTTCTTATTAACTTTGATGGTTCCATGAAGAACCTTTAAAATCCATGGAACCTTTCCACCTGTTTATATATATATATATATATATATATATATATATATATATATATATATATATATATATATATATATATATATAAAATAAATGAATAATATATTAATAATAAAGTCAATTTTACTCAGCATTTTGGTCAGATTGACAGCACCTGGTTACTATATGCTTTTATTGTATGGAAAACAGGCACTTGGAAATTCTTCTGAAGAAAGAAAATGAGCTTGGAACAACATGAGAGTGAATAAATGATGACAAGTTTAATTTTTGTCTAAGCCCATCCTGTTAACTTCACCAGACTAAAAGAAGCTGAGCTGTTTTAGTGCTGCAAAGCTGAGCTGATAAGCGATGACACATTTTGAGCTAATGACTTACAGAGACCGCTCTGTTTGAAACAAGAGAATGAAATTTCCTTGCGTGATGAGCTGATAATCAACAAAGGAGAGGCTGTCAGACAATTGAAGCGGTCCACCAAAGCTCTGAGCTAATAAAGGTCTTTTGTTAGGAAGAAGTCTTCTTGCCCAGGTCTTAAGAACGTACAGCACTAATACTCCGGCAGTTATAAAACAGGCTCATCAGTGAGCACAGTGAGAATTAAGCGAGTATTAAACACATTGTTGCGTGTGATCATTTGAGACCTCCTGTCTGGAAGAGAAGATGGAGGGAGTTATTTTCTGAAGAGGCCAGCATACGACGACTCCCTGCCAGAGCAATGCATCATATTGTTCTGTAAACATACATTTGGCATTTGTTGCAGTTTGTTTGTGTGTTGATTTAAAAAAGTAGACGAGAGAACTGTCAGGAGCATATTTCTGTGTTCTTTCTGTCTGTTTCTTTCAATGATATCAGAACAATCAAAGGTAAGAAATACAGACAGCAGCTGTCCTCAACAACATCAATCTGGTAAATAACTTTAAAGGCACAGTTTAATTAAAAATAAAATTCTATCTTTATTTACTCACCCATATTTTGTTCCAAAGCTGAATGACTTATTTTCTTCTGGGGAAGACAAAAGATAATGTTTTGAAGATTTTGTTGGTAGCTCTTTTTCATGAGGACTAGAGTGTTTAACTTGATATTATCATAGTTCATGAGAGAAATCAAATTTGTAAACAAATAATTTGTTTTGGGTTGAATCTTTTCAGTGAATCATTTGAATCACATAGGCAGTCGTTCATAATAATTCACAATTGACCCTTCGCAAAGACCTGCCCCCCTTTGTTACTGTTGCTATGTTCGACAAGCCATAGCGCTCTCATGCCACACATCATGTTCTCACGCAGTGAAAAATACATTGTAGAGCAAAGAGGAAACTGATAATGTGCCGACAGACAAGACAGAGCAGGTTACTTTAGGTATTAAAGAAAGTCTCAGCTTTCGTAATTTCGTAATTTTTAGGAAATTCAAACAATAAATACAGTTTAGTGACTCTTTAATGTGTCGTGATGGCTCACTGTAGCGCCTCAGTTCAAACGGCATGTGATCCATTCATCTCTTCCTCTTTACTAGTACAAAATAAACAAATGAACATCAGAAGTTATCTTGTTTCAACTGCAGAAAGATGTCAGTACAGACCATTTTTCAAGTTCAAGTTCACTGATGTTAATTCACTCCGCTGTCTAGTTTGTTTGTTGGACAAAATGTCAGATTCAGCGTTATGATTGGTCAGATCACCTGTCAATCAAACTCCTGCGAAGGGTCAATTCCAGTCCATCAATTAAACGAGAAGTTCACTTCCAGAACAAAGATTTACAGATAATGTACTCACCCCGTTGTCATCCAAGATGTTCATGCCTTTTTTTTCTTTAGTTGTAAAGAAATTTTGTTTTTTGAGGAAAACATTTCAGGAATTATCTCCATATAGTGGATTTCTATGGTGCCCATGAGTTTAAACATCCAAAATGCAGTTTAAATGCAGCTTCAAAGGGCTCTAAACAATCCCAGCCCAGGAATAAGGGTCTTATCTAGCAAAACAATTGGCCATTTTCTAAAAAAAAAAAAAAAAAAAATGTATATACTTTTTAACCCTTAAATTCTCATCTTGTGTAGCTCTGCAATATGCATGCATACTCTGTGTAATCTGGTCAATACAGTTAGGGTATGTCGAAAAACTCCCATCTCATTTTCTCCTCCAACTTCAAAATCGTCCTACATCACGTCCTACATTACCTCTTTTTGTAAAGGGCGTTTGACGTTCTTTGTAAGTTCACTTTGTAAACACTAGGTCGGTACTTCTGCAGCGATGTAGGAAGATTTGAGAAATTGGAGGCGACATACCCTAACTGTATTGACCTGGATTACACAGAGTACACATGCGCATCGCAGAGCTAGACAAGACGAGCGTTTGAGGTTAAAAAGTATATGAATTTGTTTTTTGTTTTTGTTTTTTAGAAAATGACAGATTTTACTAGATAATACCCTTATTCCTTGGCTGGGATCGTTTAGAGTCATTTGAAGCTGCATTTAAACTGCATTTTGGACGTTCAAACTCGGGGCACCATTGAAGTCCACTATATGGCGATAATTCCTGAAATATTTGCCTCAAAAAACATCATTTCTTTACGACTAAAGAAAGAAAGACATGTACATCTTGGATGACAACGGGGTGAGTACATCTGTAAATTTTTGTTCTGGAAGTGAATTCCTTTAATGTCTTGTTAAACGAAAAGCTGCATGTTTGTAATAAACCAATTTATCATGAAGACATTCTTTGTTTCAAACTATTGCTTCCATCTAAAATCCTTAATCCAATATATTGATTTACTCAACATCTGAATCAGGGGTGAAATATGCACAGATCACGAACCGTTTACAAGTAAAAACAGTTCTAAAATAAGTTGGTGGATTTTGAAGTGAGAGGACAACAGCAGGTTCAATGGTAAGCAAGTGAAATATTGCTAAATTTAATGTAGGAACAAACTCATTTATCTTGAATGGCTTCATAAAAGCCATATACTCCACAAGAGAAAATAATAGTTGAATTTATAAAAATGACCCCGTTCAAAAGTTTAAACACACACTTGATTCTTAATACCGTGTTGTTACCTGAATGATCCACAGCTGTGTTTGTGTTTGTTTGTTTGTTTGTTTTTATCAAAAAATGAGTCCCTTTGTCTTGAACAGTTAAGCTGCCTGCTGTTCTTCAGAAAAATCCTTCAGGTCCCACAAATTCTGTTTTTTTTTCAGCATTTTTGTGTATTTGAACCCTTTCCAACAATGACTGTATTATTTTGAGATCCATCTTTTCACATTGAGGACAACTGAGGGACTCATATGCAACCATTACAGAAGGTTCAAACACTCACTGATGCTCCAAAAGGAAAAAACGATGCATTAAGGGGCCAGGGGTGAAAACTTTTGAATGGAATGAAGATGTTTACATTTTTCTTATTTTGCCTAAATATAATTTTTTTTCATTTAGTATGCCCTTCAGAAGCTACATAAGATAGTTACATGTTTACCAGAAGACAAAATAAGTTAAATTTACCCTGATCTTTGAATTCAAGAGTTCAAAAGTTTTCACCCCCGGCTCTTAATGCATTGTGTTTCATTCAGGAGCATCAGTGAGCTTCAGCATAATTTTTATAAATATAACTATTTTATAAATTCAATTATACCATATTTTAAGGGGCATTTACCTGTATATTTCTTTAGCTAGCATTAGTGTACCTATAGTACCGATGCCGAGTTCTAGTAGCGGTCTACACAATAAAAAATTATTACCTGTCAAACTAAAAAAGCAGCAAATTGGGCATCACATCAAATTGATGTTTACCCTGATTTCTGTCTTCTGCTTCTTCGGCTGTACATGTACTAATTCTCCTGTTGCAGGATAATAAGAATTTCATTGACTAATTTTCGCTCTTTGCATTGCCAAACAGTACTTGCTTATTTACAGAGGTGGCATTCATGAATATCTTGGACAGGCTTCATTGAGACAATGAGGATGTTTTGAGTTCTTGCAGCACCTCTTGAGATTTTAAATGGGTGCTTCACTGACACTTACTGAGCATGTCATGAGCGCAGGTGTGGGGTCCTGTCCCGAAGGGCTCCATTAAAACAGTGTCCCTCTCTGTGCAGAGCTACAGGACAGTGTGTGTAACGCCGGCCATATGCTTACCAGGAGGCCAACAGCTGACTGAGATAATTGACAGAAATCAACATATCTGGACACGCGCGCGCGTTTGTGTGAGATGTGAGCGGGAGGAAATGATTGGCGATCAGCAACACTAGAGTCGCTCCACAGGGATCGCAAAACAAAGTGAGCGGTAATTTAGTTAGTGGAGGGAGAGTTTATAGCCACAGGGCTCAGCCTTTAACAGAAGAGAAAGACAGAGAAGGAGCTTGGAGCTTTCTTGTGGTCATAGAATATCTTTGTTGTTCTTTATTTATTCATTTTTGATGAATATGAAAATCTTTTTCTTTCTTGTGCTCCGCAGCTTCTAAAAATATTAATTTGTTCTCTAAATACTTTATTAAATTATTAAAGTAGTTGTATTGTTGTTCTGGGGCTGGTATTGTGTTCCCCAAAAATGTATTCTTATGGATTTGATGTCTATAATATAAATCATTTTTATTATGAAGGCTAAATAGTGCATGTGTTAGGCTAATTAGCATGCAGATCAGGTCTGAGTTTGGGGGGGTGTGTATAAGGAGAGGACATTCGTTGAGACGACGACACAGTGACATTGTCATTAGCTTGAAGTTAATTAGTAATTAACGGCGCTATTTCACTCAGGCGCATCTCCCGCTCCTCTGACAGGCTCTTTACTCCTCCATTGCAACGAAAACCAATAATGCGCACAGGGGGCTGTTCCTCTGTCACATCCCGCGTGAGTTAATTAAGGGCTTTGCCACGATCCTTAAGATACGTAAAAGCTGTGATATTATGGCATGTCACAACCAGCTGTGTTAAATTCAGTAATATCCTGAAAACATACAGTGCCCTACCTCAGTTTGGATGTTGTTCAAATTCACTAAATCAAACTAATTAAAAAAGATTAGTAGTGGGATAAATGAAGATTTTATTTTAGAATCATTTATGCTTTTAAGATTAGATTGACAGTAGATTTTAAATTACTGTTAAATGTTCTTTGTTAAACACCATGATAATCTCTCACCAGGTTTATTTATTCTTGCAGCATGTAGTATTTAGTTACTAGAACTGACTGTTATGGCATGTGGATTGAAAGCTGATGGATGTGTTAATAAACACGTGTACACATGTGAAGGAAAACCCACATATTTCTCTCCACTTCAACTGTAAATGAATAGGACCTTCCTATATATAAAGTGTTGGATTTTTTTCATTTTTTCTTTTTTTTTCTGAACCTTATGATCATTTCCAACACATCTTAGATGATGTATTGTGTTAAAAGCATTCTGTTGTGGAAATGGCACAATGAAAATAACATTGAAAAATGTCCAAATCTGTTGTTATGTGATATATATGTGATAATAAGTCAAAATTAAGCAAAGAAAGTTGAAATTATGAGATACTAAATCATTACACTACACTACAAGTAAAATGTTTTATAAATAGCTGTCTATTGAGAATTTATTTTAGAAATAGCTGTCATAATTATGTCAGAATAATGCCAAATAATGCCCTTTAAAACTTGATGTCATAATTTCAACCTTTTGTCATTTTTTTGTCATCATTTTTACTTTTTATGTCAAAAATAAAACTTTTGATCTTATTATTTTGACTTTGTCGTAATAATGTCTTTCAATCATATTTGAACTTTTTGTCAGTTGTCATCATTTCAATTTTTAATCTCTAAGTATTTCATATTTTCAACTTTTTGTCATAATCATGACTTTTTAATATCATAATTAATAAGTCATTACGCTACACAAGTCAAAAAATTTTATAAATAGTTGTCTTTCGAGTTTTTTTTTTTTTTAAATAAGTAGTTGTCATAACTATGTCAGAATTGTGCCACAGTTAGCTTTTCTTAGACATTTTATGTCATAATTTTAAACTTTCTGAAATTTTTTGTCATCGTTTTTACTTTTTATGTCAAAAAATAAAACTTTTGCTCTGGTAATTTTGACCTTCAATCATAATTTGAACTTTGTAAATTGTCATCATTTCAGTTTTTAATCTCTAAGTCATTACACTTCACTACAAGTCAGTTTTGTTTATAATTGTCTTTTGAATAAATAGTTATCATAATTATGTCAGAATTATGCCAGAATTCCCTTTTTTAAAACTTGATGTCATAATTTCAAACTTTTGTCAATTTCTTTTGTCATAATTTTTACTTTTTATGTCAAAAATTTAACTTTTGATCTCATAATTTTGACTTTGTCATAATTACGACCTTAAATCATAATTTGAATTTCTTGTCAATTGTCATCAATTTCAGTTTTTAATCATTACACTACACTACAAGTAATTTTTTAGTTGTCTAAAAAAAAAGTTGTCTTCTGAGAATTATTTTTATAAATACTTGTCATAATTATGTCAGAATTATGTCATAATTCCATTTTAAAGACCTTTTTATGTCCTAATGCATCGTTTTTTCCTTTTGGAGCATCAGTGAGTGTTTGAACCTTCTGTAATAGTTGCATATGAGTCCCTCAGTTGTCCTCAATGTGAAAAGATGGATCTCAAAATAATACAGTCATTGTTGGAAAGGGTTCAAATACACAAAAATGCTGAAAAAAAACAGAATTTGTGGGACCTGAAGGATTTTTCTGAAGAACAGCAGGCAGCCTAACTTTTGTCAATTTTTTGTCTTCGTTTTTACTTTTTATGTCAAACATTTTATGACAAACACAAACTTTTGATCTGTTAAATTTGAATTTGTCATAATTACAACCTTCAATCATAATTTGAACTTTTTGTCAATTGTCATCATTTCAGTTTTTAATCTCTGTCATTTTTTATGTCATAATTATGACTTAGTATCTCATATTTTTAACTTTTTGTCATAATCATGACTTTTTAAATCTCATAATAAGTCATTACACTACAAGTCAATTTTTTGTATAAATAGTTTATAAGTGCTTGTCATAATTATGTCAGAATTATGCCACAATTCCCTTTTTTAGACATTTTGTCATAATTTCATTCATTATTTTTTTGTCATAATTTTTACTTATGTCAAAAATAAAACTTTTGATCTCATAATGTTGACTTTGTCATAATTATGACCTTCAGTCATGATTTGGACTTTTTGTCAGTTGTCATAATTTCAGTTTTAAATCTCTAAGTATATCATATTATTAACCTTTCATGTCATAATTATGGCTTATTATCTCATACTTTAAACTTTTTGTTATAATCATAACTTGTTTTAATTTAAGAATTAATACAATGTGATTACGCTACATACAAGTCTATTTTTTATAAATAGTTGTCTTTTAAGATTGTTTTTATAAATAGTTATCAGAATTATGTCAGAATTATGCCATAATTCCCTTTTTTAAAAGTTGTATGTCATAATTTCAACCTTTTGTCAATTTTTGTCATCATTTTTTACTTTTTATGTTAAAAATAAAACTTCTGATCTCATCATTTTCATTTTGGTCATTTATGACCCTCAATCATAATTTGAACTTTTTGTCAATTGCCATAATTTCAGTTTCTAATCTCTATGTCATACTTTCAACTTTTTGTCATAATCATGACATTTTTAATTGCATAATTAAAAGTAAGTCATTATACAACACTGCAAGTCAATTTTTTATAAATAGTTGTCATAATTATGTCAGAATTATGCCATAATTGCCTTTTATTTAGATCTTTTATGTCATACTTTCAACCTTTTGTCAATTTCTTTTGTCATTATTTATACTTTTTGTCAAAAATAAAACGTTTGATCTGTTAATTTTGAACTTGTCATAATTATGACCTTGATCTGTTAATTTTGAATTTGTCATAATTATGACCTTTAATCATAATTTGAACTTTTTGTCAATTATCATCATTTCAGTTTTTATCTTACTTTTAACGTTTTATGTAATAATTATAACTTGGCATGTCATACTTTCAACTTTTTGTCAGTCATGGCTTTTTTAATCTCATAATTATGATTTACACACGCATGATTTTTTTTCCTATGTGCCTGAAATTGGTTTCCATATATTTACCTTAATTTTTCTTTAGTTTTTTTTTTCTTTATTATTTATATCGATTGATTGATTGATCGTAAATGTAATAATATTTATTACTATGGATTTTCATTTTAAAACATTTGTCCCAGTTTGGGACAAGCGTTAAACAATAAAATCGCATTTGTAAAATGGCGATAGAATACAATACTGTAAACTAATGTCCACACATTCACACACACACACACACACAGAAACAAACATACATCCATATATCAGCAAAGATCTGGATGTTGTCACTCAAACAGTCTGGATGTTAACCTGATCAGACTCTGACAGCCTGGGGATGTTATTCTCTATAGTACTCACAGAGTTAAAGTCTTTTACACATTTTACAATCTGTTCATCAAAATGAGGAAATTCCAAATGGATACATTTACGAGAAAAACGAAATGTTCTTTCAGTTCAGGTGGCCTGAACTACAGCATGGCACATTCCACAAATACTGAATTTTGTACTGAGAACTATAAGATGCTTCAGACAAATCATTATCAAACAACACGAACCTAACATGAAAAACTAAATATCTGTTTTCTTAAACCTACAGAACCTTGGTCAATACATGGAGCGGCACGGAGCACCTCTCATCTTCAGGTGTGACACAGTGTCGGCCACTTTGCCCCAGGCCCCTGATCTCACCCCCCTTCCCACCGCCACGGTAAGCGACATCGCCATCTGTCTCTATGGTAACCTGAGAGAGTCCCGTGAGAGGGGTGACGGATGCCTGGCACACGCACATATTGCCAACTCACCAGCATGGCACGCAGCGACCTGCCATATGGTGCCACCCCATATATCTAGCGACAGAAGCAGAGGAAGACCTGCATGTCCATCCATGCTGATATAGCTCTGGAATTACGACAACAGTGTGAACGACTAGTTGCCGCAATATGGCTCTACAAGATTCATTAGCGTGCGAGGCTTTCCAATACAGGCTACTTGCAGGCATATATTTCGGCTAATGAGCTCAGTGAAAGTGTCTGTTAATATATGTAGATGATCAGAACTGAAGTATACTAAAGAGGCTGTGTGGAAGTTGATGCTTGGACGCAGTTGGTGAAGTTTCCAGACTGGAAACTGAGGTGTAATGATGCTACAAACAGTCGGGAGGTGCTAGCCATGACACTCCAGTTAAACGCACACATATGCCCACCCTCGCACTTTCAATTACACGCATAAAGGCCTCTTTTCAGTATTTAAACGTCTGTGCCAGACGCAGTAAGCTGACTGTAAACCTTTAAGTGAGGTAGGCCTGCTACACCA
This sequence comes from Cirrhinus mrigala, assembly GCA_036247105.1. Lineage (NCBI taxonomy): Eukaryota > Metazoa > Chordata > Actinopteri > Cypriniformes > Cyprinidae > Cirrhinus > Cirrhinus mrigala. The sequence continues at coordinate 20,028,983 of CM070029.1, forward strand.
CACTATTTTCTGGACTCTGCTGCCCCCTGGTGGTGTGACTCTCAGTACAACTTTAATCTGTTATGGATCACTCTGATGATGTAAATTAAAACAGATTTTCTTTGAAAATATACTTTTTTGTTTCAGCAAAATGCATTTATAAATACAGAATACCTAATTTACATTGTTCAAAATTTCATTTTCACCTAACAGTTGTCTTTAAAATAAGAAAGCAATACTTAAGTTTTCAGTGAACACACACAATTTTGACTTATGTCAGAATCTTTTACCTTGGTTCTTCTTTATTTTTATTTTTTATTTAGTCACTGTGGAACACTACTGAAAAAAACAATAGACACCATCACAAAATTTATAATGGTTTTACTGGTTATAGGACTTCTGTTGGTTTTAATGGAAAGTGTAATGGCCCTGTTGGTCTCTACCAGTAATTGGTCACCTTCTATTGGTGGCTTGTTAAAACCACTAAAGTCTAATGGAATATGTCCCAAAACACACCATTTTTAATGGTTTTAATGGTTAAAAGTTGATGGTTTGTAACGTTTGTAATGCTATTTGTAGTGGAAACCATTAGATGAAGGTTTCTATTGTTTTATTTATTTTACTTTATTTTTTTCAGCATGGAAATTATGGTACAACTAAATAACAGCTATAAACTAGATGAGTAAAGGTTGAGAACAAACTTTGAAGTTTGAAAGTTTGAACGTTTGAAGCAATTGTAAAAGCTTGAAGTTTGAAGGTTTAGATAGATGGATTAGATAAATATTATATTGCTAGCATGATTTAACACATTGCTAACATGCTTTAACATGTTGCTAGCATGTTTCTAGCAATATTAACATGTTTCTAGTATGATTAACATGTTGCTAACATGTTTATAGCGTTAATAACATGTTGCAGGTATGATTAGCATGTTGCTAGCAAAATTAGCATAGAGACAGAGCGCATTTAGGCCACGCCCACACCTTGGAGAAAACGATCTTACGCTCTCTATTGTATTGCGAGAAGCTGTCTCCTTGTCATTTCTGACTTATAACAAAAAACAGAACAGTGTATAAAAGCTGCTGTGTGACAAGGTTTATAGTAAACAAGCTATAAAAAAACCCCCCAGAAATACGTTTTTATAAGCTGTTGACTCAAAAAAACAAGCGTGTAAGCACACAAATAGTTGTAAATGTCAGAGTATTTTACGTTGGGCCATTTAGGTTGGATCATTTCTCCAACAAAAAGACGGTAAGGAAACAGAGCACTGACATAGACCAATAAAATTTAGTTTCTCAATAGATTTCCTGTCAGGTTCACATAGGGTGGTGAAATAATCCTTTAACATGATTAAAAATAAAGAATGTTTCCTATCGCCGAATGGGTTTCCCTCCAGTGGGCGCAGTTTTCAGAGGAATATGACACGTTGCACTCTACTGTTGTGTCTTTAAACGCTCGTTTCTGGGGTCAATAGCTTATTAAAACGTAGTTCTGGGTTTTTATAGGCTGTTTACCTTACACCTTGTTACATAGCAGGTTTTAGACATTCTTCAGTTTTTTTGTTATACGTCAGAAATGACAAGGAGGCAGCATCCCACATTACAAAGTCAATGGAGAGCAGTGGCCGTGCTTTTTATGGGTGGGATGGGTCCCCAGTTAAAAATGGCGTTCTGGGGGATAAAATATGACGTTATTGGGGTCACTTCAACCCATGGCCATCAAAAACAACCCGCGGCAACAGTGTTAAAGTAGCCCAATTCCATGGGAAAACCGCGGACTCGGCAACACTGGGTGGTAATTGTAGTTTTAAGGCTCTAGGAGGAAATAGGTGTTAAAATTTTAATATAAAAACATTTTAAATAATGTCATGATTTGATGATGACTCACACTTTGACTACCCTAGTTTGAAAAAAAAAAAAAAAAAATTACTATGGATTTTAATACGTGACCCTGGACCACAATACCAGTCATAAAGGTCAATTTTCTGAAACTGAGATTTATATATTATCTAAAAGCTGAGTAAATAAGCTTTCCATTGATGTGTGATTTGTTATGACAATATTTTGCTGAGATACAACTACTTGAAAATTTGGAATCTGAGGGTGCAAAAACAAAATATCAAAATATAGAGAAAATCGGCTTTAAGGTTGTCCAAATTAAGTTTTTAGCAATGGATATTACAGCATAAAAGAAAAATCAAATAGAATTTTGACCCATACAATTTATTGTTGGCTATTGCTACAAATATACCTGTGCTACTTAAGACTGGTTTTGTGGTTCAGGGTCACATATTTTAAAACATGTCCCAGTTTAGGACAAAGGTTTTTTTTTTTTTTTCAAAAAAAGCAGGATAATGAACATAGCAAACAACTGCACCAAAAACAACAACTGTGAATTCAGGTGTAAATTAAAACACAAAGCATATTTCCTTTGATAAAATATATTTTTATATTTCAGCAAAATATGCTTACAAATACATAATACTGCATTTACATTGTTTACACTTCTTTTTAATGTGACATTTTAAATTAAGAACACATGTATTAATTCAGTTTTCTGTGAAACATATCTTTCGTCCTCAACTCAGGATGGAATGACCCTGCATAATTCACAGATCAGCGATTGTATTTCCTAGTCGTTCTTAAGTGAATTAAGTTTAATGAGGAATGACACAAGCGTAATAAATATGGAAAATTTCTTCATCGCTACTCTAATGCAAGTTATTGTCAGCTGTGAAGATGGAACAAACCCCACAACCATGATCAGTTATGCAGAACAGTCAATTGTAGAGCAAAAACACTTAAAATTAAACTGCATTAAATGGAACGGAACAGAATATTTATGCAAGATGACATTTCTATAAAGCTGCATCAGTCAAAACAAGAACACACGACAGAAAAGAAACCAGAAAAAACATACAATATGTATAATGAAAGCAAAGATCATATAATATAAGCATTTTCAATCTAACCTCTAAATCAGATATAAATCAATAAATATAAAAGTATTCTGAAATATTGACTACTGTGTATATATTACACACAGTGATATCTATTATATGTATAAAATAACATTTTATAATAACGCAATTAACATTTGTGAACATATTTCTTATGATTTTTGTGTACTGATGTACTGGAAAAAACACAATTTCCTTGAGTCCCATGCAGAGAACAGTGTTATAATATAATTCAAGTCTTCTTTCCTGTTTCTTTGCAAATCTGCCACGATCTTCCCTAGCACAATGTCTGCTATAACAGCAGAAATGTGTTGCCTGTTTTAATGCACACTGAAATAAAAACCATTAAAGCACAGCTAAGCCTTCCTAGGCCTTTCCTTCACTTCTTTAAAGTAAGTAAACAGTAACATTTCATTTTAGTCCTAAAGCAAAGACAGCTGGGGAATGGGAGATTTACATGACAATTCATGATTTTGTAACCAAAAATATGGTTTAGTTTTTGATTTATAGTACATTTTACACTTGTAGGCTAAAGTTATATATAATGTTCAGGATCTTGTCTCCACATAATAAAGCTTTTCACCATTAATACATTCATTTCATTGTGCAACATCTTGGTCCAAGCAAATGACCCACTGAGAGGTCTCTAATGACTAAATCAAAGACAAAAACTAGCTTTTGGAAACAAAAACATCCTTTAAAGATCAGAAACTATTTTCAACAGCAGACAGCTGAGACAAAGAAAATGCTTTAAAGGATCAGCCGACGGCAAAATGACCTGGCACAGGTTTCATCTAATGACAGTAACGCTTTTCAAACTGGGACGAACTCCAATTCTGCAGTAACAAACTGAAATCTCCATCACACTCTGAGTGTGAAAAACAGCTGAGATGTCCGAGACGAGGTATTTTAAAATGTCATGCAATGCCATAACAAATGGTATTAATAATAATTTAATAAACACTGTCAATACCAGACTCTCAAACTCTAGCTTTTGGTCTTCATCTGATTACATGAACGGTGTATTGCAGGCTTTTCAACTGCTTTGGCAACAGTAATGATATTAAAGCAACTGCTACCTTAAACCAACACGAGTGCTATGAGGCAAAAGAGAAATGAATGAACAGAAGGACCTTAACAAAATATTCAGTAACACACTTCATACTGTGGCTTTTAGTGATCTATAACAGATCCATTAAGTATCTCTCACAGCTTCTCTTCAGTCAAAGAAAAGCTGAACAGATAATAAAACAGTCTAATGAGGAAACCATCTGTGCTCTCAGATATGGATGTTGTGGTAACGGCCCTTCGCTAGATCTATGTCCACTCTGCGAGCTTCTGCGAAGCTTAAAAATGTTCCTAAACCCAGCAGGTTCACTACAGTGATGAGGCCAAAAACTGACGCCCAGGAACCAGTGGCCTCGATCAGATACCCCGAGAAATACACCATGATGACCCCTAACAAACATACAAACACACAACAGCATTAACACATATAGTACACTAATAATCCACTTAAAACTGAGATTGAGTGCTTGTGATTAATAGCAATTTTACATTTATAAAATAATCAATGTTTCATTTTGTTCTTACCTGTAAATGCTCCACAGGTATTCATCACTCCTGAAAAAAAAAAAAAAAAAAAGATATTACAGTTTTAGAAAAGTAAAAATATTTAGGTAATATTTACTATACTGTTTAAATAGCAAACAGTCATATTGCATATTGTAAAATTATAATAAATCTGTTCACAAAGAATGACAATAACTATAACAACACAACTCTAAAACTAGAAATGTGTCTTGTTTCCCTCTATCAAAACAACTGCATAGAACACACTTGCCTGAGTGCTATAGGGCCTTAAAAATAAAGATGCCAAAAGGAAAGTTTGTTAAAAACCAAAATCTAAAATGGCATTAAGATATTTTTAATATTTCTTGAGTTACAGGAATGCAAACTTTGGAGAAAGAAACTTGAAAAGTGCTTTTTCCCATTTTTGAATGGTCACCATTGGCACATAGTGTAACAAAGACTGTTAAAGTCAACAGATTTTACTAATAGAGCTACCAATCTCTGTGTAACAATAACAATGCTGGCATCTTTCTGAAGTCGTTTTTATTCCCCTGTAATTTGGCTCTGAATCTCAGGTGAAAATTGTCATTTTGACACCCCTCTACAAAATAGTGGATTACTCAGTAAATATTTATCCATGACATGTAATTTTCTTCATTTATGTATTTTTTTTTTCCCACTAGAAAAATATAAACATTTCATTAAGAGTTTTAGATTTCTTCGATGTAGCCATTTGATAATAAAAGCTTTTTACAGGAGTGCCATAGTCATTCTGAAGTGTTTTTTAAAGAAGAAGTCCACTTCTAGAACAACAATTTACAAATAATTTACTCACCCCCTTGTCATCCAAGATGTTCATGTCTTTCTGTCTTCAGTCGTAAAGAAATTATGGTTTTTGAGGAAAGCATTTCAGGATTTTTCTCCATATAATGGACTTCATTTGTGCCCCGATTTTGAACTTCCAAAATTTAGTTTAAATGCAGCTTCAAAGGGCTCTAAATGATTCCAGCCAAAGAAGAGGGGTCCTGTCTAGCAAAACGATCTGTCATTTTTTTCAAAAAAAAAAAAAAAAAAAAAAATTAATAAATTGTATACTTTTTAATCACAAAAGCTTGTGTAGCACAGGCTCTGGAATGCATGTCCACAATGCTACGAATTAGTGATGGGTCCTTCTTGAACGATTCGTTCACTTTGTGACTCGGGAAAAATGAGTCATCTCGGGGAGTGATTCGTTCATGTGCAACATCCTATTAGGTTCTGCACTGGAATTAGTTCACCTGTTTCGAGTCTTCAGGTTTCTTCAGGAGTCATTCATCTTATGGGGCTGTCACGTGATGAACGAACAACTCAAACCCAAAAACTTGTCAGATAAGAGGTGAGGTGAGCTAATCATAGACTAAAGACCCAGGTAAACAATGAATTAATCTTTTCTGTTTCTTATAGCATTATAGTTTTGTCTTGTTTGTAGTGTGATCAACATTTGTGTAAGCAGTAGATGTGTTAGGGAAGTAACACGTAACATTTTAATTATATTGTGCTAAAATTAACTAAATGAACAAAATGATATTAAAAAAAAAGATTTGAGCATTTTGCTGAACGGCTGGGATAGTTTAGAGCCCTTTGAATCATTTAAACTACATTTTGGAAGTTCAAAATCGGGGCACCAATGAAGTCCATTATATGGAGAAAAATCCTGAAATGCTTCCCTCAAAAACCATAATTCCTTCATGACTGAAGACAGAAGACATGAACATCTTGGATGACAAGGGGGTGAGTAAATTATTTGTGAATTGCTGTTCTGGAAGTGGAGCTCTGCTTTAACATTTAATTTTTCGGCTTTCATCAGAAAACATATTAGCAAAATCAAAAATTTGAACCAGGGACAGCCAATCAAAATGCTTTCTACTGATGCATGCGCTTAGAATAAACAATGCTATTGTCGACTGGTGTGAAAGCTAATATATTTAGCCTCAAGTGTGCAACGATAGTTTGGGTTAAAGTACAGAGAATGCTACATACCAAACAGAGCCCCTGCACAAGATGGAGCGAGATCCTGAACATTCACTGAAACCCCACTAGAGAAAGAATTACATTTTCTTGTTTACATTCATGCATTCGGCAGACAGTTTTACATACATCTCATCAAGGCTTGCATTACCTGGACATCAAGCCATGACCTTGTAGTTGCTAGCACCATTCTCTACTGTTTGTTTTTTTTCAATGCACATGTATGCAGTGAGTAATATTACCTGTGGCTGAATGTAGTGAGGCCCATAGTAGCGGACACGAAAGCCACAGCTGTGGGGAAGGTAGTGGTCCCACACAGAAACAAAGTAAACACACTGGAAACGCCCATAGAGAAGAACTGAAAAACACACAGATTAGCACATTATTACATAAACAGTTTGAGTCAGTTTTTTCTTTTTTTTTTCTTTTTTTAAATTAATACATTTATTCATTTATTGTTAAAAAATTGTTTAGATAAATGCTGCTGTTTCGGACTTTCTATTTATCAAAGAATCCTGGAAATATAGGGTTTTTTACAAAAATATTAAGCAGGATAAGAGTTTTAAACCTTGATATTAATGATAAATGTTTCTTGAGCAGCAAATCAGCATATTAGAATGATTCTGAAGGATCATGTGACACTAAAGACTGGAGTAATGATGCTGAAAATTCAGCTTTGCATCACAGGAATAAATTACATTTTAAAATAAAATACAAAACAATATCTTTTAATTATTATATTTCACAGTACTAGTATTTTTATCAAATTAACACAGCCTTGGTGAGCATTAGAGAATGTATGTTTCACACATACCTGCATGAGTTTTCTCACTGACGCAGTATCAAAACCTTTAAAAGACAGAAAGGATGAGAGTATTACTGTGCCAGCTGAGGAACATTCAGCTGTTTTATTAGTCAATTACAATCATGTAGACTTGACATTTACAACACCGTAAAACTCAAACAGACTCGTAACATGGGTGGGAAAGAGCGAAGTCACGACAGAACAATGATTACAGAGTGTAGCCGCTGACAGTAAGGAACGGGGAAGATTTCATTGCCTCACTATTGTCTACCAAAAAGGCATGAACATGAGGAACAAACAAACTTATACCTTTAAACAAGTAAGGGTGGGTGTATTTGTGTAGTATGTGTGGTGTCGTACCCTGACTGATTAGATGGTCTGAAAGGCAGCCACTAAACAGGGAAGAAGGGATGGCCACAAACCATGGGATCACGTTAAACACCCAACCCTGAGGAAACACACATGCAGACGTATAGTCAAACACACACACACACAGACGCACACAGGAACAAGCAATGAACACTTTTGCGAATAGGAATCAAACACACACTTTGATGCTATGTGATGTGGAGCCCCCTGCTGGAGTTCAACCACAACAGCATCATCTAACATCACTTGGTCTCTCAGAAATTAGTTACCGGAGATTGTTCTTCTCACATAGACAGAGAGAAATCTCAGTATACACACTGATATTCTTTTGCTTCGACACGGATCGTGTTCTCACACGCTGTTTGAAAGAGCGTAGTTCAGTTTACCTTGGCATCAGGGAAGGTGTCCTTGAAAAACGTTGGCAGCCATGACAGCAGTGTGAAAAAGGTGCTAGCGGTGCACAAGTGTGTAACAATGACGGCGCTGAAAAACAGACAGGAGCATTTAGGATGCATTTGAATTTAATGTCACCAACACAGCCTGTCAGACAAAAGACACTGCAGTGCACTGCAGGTGCATTCGGTCATTCTCTTCTCATTAATTTCTCTTTTTTTTTGATACATGAATAGTAGTGTTGACAAATATGTTTATAATGATATAGATGAAGACACTAGTCATATTAGTAGGCTAATGAAAGTGGTTTTATTTTATAACTTATAGATTACTTTTGACTTTTTTTTTTGACTTTTACTCATTTTGAAACAAGTGGCTAAATGGGATTTCAGACGTTGTCTGGAACATTTAATGTTATCAAACCAAGCAAAACCCATCTGTTCAGTATTCCTCAGCCTTGTTGTGTTTATAATTGCACTCTTGCTAATTATTGTAACTCAAACTTTCAGGGAAAATGTTTTTTACATACACTACCAGTCAGAAGTTTTTGAACGGGAAGATTTTTAATGTTTTTAAGAATTTTTAAAGAATTCTCTTCTGCTCACCAAGCCTGCATTTATTTGATTCAAAATACAGCAAAAGCAGTAATATTGTAAAATATTATTACTGTTTAAAATAACTGCTTTCTATTTGAATATATTTTAAAATGTAATTTATTTCTGTGATCAAAGCGAAATTTTCAGCATCATTACTCCAGTCTTCAGTGTCACATAATCCTTCAGAAATCATTCTAATATGCTAATTTGCTGTTCAATAACATTTATTATTATTATTATTTAAAACAGTTGAGTAAATATTTTCAGGATTCATTGATGAATAGAAAGATCCAAAGATCGGCTTTTATCTGAAATTAAAAGCTTTTGTAACATTATAGACTATACCATTCAAAAGCCTGGAGTCAGTATTTTTTATTTATTTATTTATTATTTTTTTTTTTTTTTGTAAAGAAATTATAGAAATTAATACTTTTATTTAGCAAGGATGCTTTAAATTGAACAAAAGTCATGATAAAGACATTTATAATATTAGAAAAGATCTCTATTTCAGATAAATGCTGTTCTTCTGAACTTTTTATTCTATTAAACCTGAAAAAAATTATGCTCAGCTGTTTTCGATGTAATAATAATACTTTTTGAGCAGCAAATCAGAATCTTAGAATGATTTCTAAGGGATCATGTGCCTGGAGTAATGATGCTTAAAATTCAGCTTTTAAATCTCAGGAATAAATTACATTTTAAAATATATTCAAATAGAAAACTGTTATTTTAAATAGCAAACATATTTCAAATTTTTACTGTTTTTGCTGTACTTTGGATCAGATAAAAGCAGGCTTGATGAGCAGAAGAGACTTCTTTCAAAAAGATTAAAAATCTTACTGTTCAAAAACTTTTAACTGGTAGTGTAAAGACTGAAAGAGTTTTCAGAAACTTGATGTGATGGTGGCGTTGAAGTCATGTGACCTTAGTGTAGTTTGTCTATAGCCAACATTTAGCTTTTTACTTCTGGTGATTTATTTTACTTCTGGTATTTATGCTTTAAAATTCATTGAAGATGTGTTCATTTGAAAAGATTATCATGATGAACAAAATGTCTAAGCATCGAAAACATTTGCTGGTCACAGAGCTTAATGTCTGCAATAATCCAAAAGCCAGGAGAAAAATCCTACTGGGTTTTTTTGTCGAGGGAATCAGAGTGATGCAAACTTCTGGGTTGGCCTACAAAATTATGTAATTACTGCAACACTCTGCTTCTACAATAATAACATAAGTGAAAACAGTTACTACTAGAGCACTCCCTCCAAAGCACACTCAAGCATGATCAACATGGTAAAGTACAGTTGGACAGTAACAGCAGCATTTAAAATAATTTTAGAATTATTATCCACTTTATCTTTACACATTAATGTAATTTTTAAACTAAAACATTACACAGAAAACATCCACGTCATGTGTACAATCAGAAACACTCAGCCATGTTTAGCTGGCGGGACAGAGTACTGTGTTACTGTTTCTGAGTGCTCTATATATAGACAGACATGGACGGATATGAATCAGGCCTTTATGGGAGCTCAGTAAAGACCCTTTGTTCAGCATCCATGCTCTCTCTCTTACACACAAACACATACACTCAGTATTCAGGTGCTAATCTCACCACACAGCTGGCTGTCTGAAGAGACGCAGCCAGTTTCTCTTGGACAGTTTGGACTGGGTCCCAGCGCTACCCAGAGACTCCAATGTGATGATGGGACCTGACAAACACAAGCACAATCAGTCTTTAAACAACCAGTTGGACACCTGTTTAGGAAGTAATAACAGCACAACTGCAGTCTCTGTTCTGCTTGGAGTGTATATTTTACATATTTTAGAATGGCTATGACATGGAATTTTGAACAATACCATCAAAAGTTTGGGGTCAGAAAGACTTTTTTTTTAAAGAAAGTAATACATAGTTCTGGCATTAAACTCTAGATGGTGCAGTCCTATAGGTCTAACTCAATCTGACCTCTAATATCATTATCGCATGGCATATATAATATATATATATATATATATATAATATAAATATATATATAATATAATATATATAATACAGGGGTTGGACAATGAAACTGAAACACTCGCCAATATAGTATTGGAGGTTTCATGGCTATATTTGCGCTGTCTGGTGCCCAATCTTCACTTATTGTACATTACACCAGTTAGAGCAGAGTGTAAAGTTACATTATGTGCAGCCAATGGTTCAAACATTGTACCTTGAAGGTAGTGCTCTGTATCAGGATAATAATGCACCAATACACACAGCAAGACTGGTGACAGACTGGTTTAATGAACATGAAAATTAAGTTGAACATCTCCCATGGCCTGCATAGTCACCAGATCTGAATATTATTGAGCCACTTTGGGGTGTTTTGGAGGAGCGAGTCAGGAAACGTTTTCCCACATCAGCATCACATAGTGACCTGGCCACTGTTCTGCAAGAGGAAAATGGCTCAAAATCCCTCTGGCTGCTTTGCAGGACTTGTATTTGTCACTCCCACGATGAAATGATGTTGTATTAGCTGCAAAAGGAGGCCCAATATCATACTAATTGTGATCTAAAACCAGGTGTTTCAGTTTCATTGTCCAACCCCTGTATATATATGTCCAGCAGCAGTATTTCTTACATGCTCACAGCAGCATGTTGTGGATGTATTGTCTCAGTACTTGCACTGCCACAGCAGCAGCAGAGCAGATATGTTCCGCCAAGACCAAATACATTAATATTGTCATGTACATTACCATGCCAATCCCTTAGAGAGTTGTCATGACAGAAATACTTTTATTTAGTAAGGATACATTCAACTGATCCAAAGTGACAGTAAAGACATTTATAATGTTTTATACATACAGTGGAGATTAAAATTAGAAAACAACCCGCAATTTCCTAAATTTCAAAGTCACTGCTTAGTGCTATTTGAAGTTATCCTAACAAGAGTAAAAGGGCAGTTAAGGATATTTCATAAATTAATTGCCTAAAAAAAAAAAAAGCCTAAATGAGATAACATTTTAGATAACATTTACAGATACCTCCAAATTATGGGTGTTAACCTGGCACCTGGTGCTAGTTTCCTTAATTATCTGACAAACCATATTTAACTGGCAGCATTTCTCTAATTTTCAGTTTCAGTTGTCCAATTCTCCAATTTCCTTGTGCAAGAGAAGTTGGTCATTCCAAATCTGCGATTTCTTGAATATTGCAGGTTTACAGTGACACAAATTCATTTAAGTCCCCCAAAAGGGCTGGTCGTTCATTTAAGACAAATGCCTTTGAAGAAAGAATAACGCAGAGACTCTCAATACGGAATCGGTTCAACACTGCAGCTGGAATTGCTTGCAAGTTCAGCAATGAACTCTGAAGATCTGTCTCGGGACGTTTAATAGAAGTCGGACTGAAAGTGCACTCTGCAGTGATCAAAACTCTCATCAGCAGAGAGAATCAAAAGGCTAAGTTCATCTTGGAGCATGTTGTGCGGAGACAGGAGAACTGGTCCAAAGTTCACTTTAGTGATAAGAGCACGTTTAATTTATTTGGGTCTGATGGGAAACATTTTGTTTGGTGTCAAACTGATGAAAGACTGCTGTCCAAGTCTGTAAAGAAGTCAGTGATAGGTGGAGGAGGAAGTGTCATGGTTTAAAAGAAGTTTTCTGCAGGGGTTGGGACTCTACAAATACATGACAGGGTGAATGCAAATGTTTATCAGAACCTCCTTTATATGCAACCTCCTTTACATGCAGTTCCTTCCCTGCAAGCATCTCCCAATCAGCCTGCAATTTTTTAATGCAAGACAATGCCCCGTCACACTGCAAAATGGATAAAGAAGTTCTTTAAAGCTAAGAACACTGAAATAATGAAATGGCCAGGCCAGAGTCCTGATCTAAACCTGACTGAAAATCTTGGGAAAATCCTTGGCTAGAAACTCACTACAGTTACCAAACTATGAGACTGAAAGAAGAGTGAACCAAGATCACACCAGTGCAGTGTGAGAAACTAGTGATGTCCTGTGGCTGCAGATGTGCTGAAGCCATTCAAATCGTTTACTCTAAAGCTGTAGGGCCTCTACACTTCCTACTAATTTCTGACAGCTGTAAACCTCCAAAATTTTAGTTGTAGTCTTTTTTCGTGCTACAGTGGTTACTGTTCTCTAATTTTAACCACTGTGTTTTTAACAAAATAAAGGTTTTTAAAGGCCTTGGTTATTTTGTCAAACATGTTAGCAGAATAGTGGTATACCTACAGCTGATGAAGATTAACAATATTTCAGGAAAAAAAAAAAAAAAAAAAAAGTCAAGTACTTATCCACCTTTCTCTTCCTATAAGAGTGGGCATGGCCATTTGTAAATTTTATGGGTCCGGTTTCTGGTCTCATCCACGTCCAGCTATTTTTAGCTGTACAAAACAGCTCGTTTTATAGAAAATAGTTATTTTAAATTAAAATCATATTTCACAATATTACTGTTTTTACAGTTCTATCAAATACATGTAGCCCTGGTGTGCACTTTCAAAAACATTAAGATAAAAAACGTACTAACCCCAAACTTTTGAATGGCAGTGTATATGGTCACAAAACACAGCTGGCAAAGATATATGTATCTACTACATGAAAAACAACATTCAGAATCATTAAGGAATTCTATCATGATTCTCTGAATCAAAATCAAATTGCGAGGTGCCAAGAGATTCCCAATGCTCATGTATGTTTGTGCTTCTATATTCTGTACATACCTTCACCTTTGAGCAGATATTTCCACATGCAGTACGCCCACAACACAGACAGAAGCCCAGAGACGTAAAACACACTCTCCCAACCATACAAGTCCAGCATCAGAGAACCTATGCCTCCTATCACCAGAGTCCTACACACACAATTACATAAATTCAGTCTAAAAGACATCCGTCACAGTTCTAGATGTAACAGAGAAAGTAGACACAGTTAGAGATCAAACACTAACCCCAGGTATGAGCCGCTTCCTACGGTGCTCATGAGGAAGCCCCGCTCACTCTCCACAACCTTCTGAGAGCACAGACTGGCCAGAGACGGGTAGTGAACACCTGAGCGCCACAGGAGACAACAATAGCCATTAGTGGATTATTACGGTTTAAAAATTACGGCTAATGACCAAACAAACAGTCAATATTATAAATATAAACCACCTTGTTAAAAAAAACATAACACTTACAAGTAAAATGTAGTAGAAAGTACTAAATAATGAATTCATTTTTACAAATATTTATACATTTATTTATTTTCTTAAATATTTTTTCATGCATTTACTTAAATAAATTAAGATTTAAAATAAAGAAATATATATTTCAGCATGCTTGCACTTGAAAAATATTCACCAAAGCCTGGACATTTCTGTAACAAAAGTCAAACTGTGGCACCATTTATGCTGGCAAAGAAATCAAAGTCATAACTTTTTATAGACATGGCATATTTTATAGCAGACTCCATTGTCTTTTTACAGACCCCTTTCACTAGCTTTAAGAGAATACAACAGCAGTACAATGACATGCAGTATAATTTCCTTGCAAGGGAGAGCATGATAATGGTTGGATTTGCCAACCACAGCACAATTATCTACTCTACTCCACAGCAAATAACGTCTTCTCATAAAAAAAGGTCAGAATTTGCAGGAGGGAACATTCAGCAATTTGCTAGCAATCTGGAAGCAATGATTTACTAAACAAGTTTCCCCAAACTACAGCCTCACTTAGAAAAGTACTGAGAAAAGCTGAATACTGTTTGGTGAAATTCTCCATGCTTAAACTATTATAGCCATTCAGTATCATTAGATCTTAGAAAGTAAACAATTAGTACAGTATGAGGCATATAAGCACAGTTATGTAAAGTTCAGCTGGTTTAGCAATAGTGCGATCACTCACCCTGCAGCAGGCCCATGAGGAAGCGGGAGATGGTCATGGAGACGATGGGCTGGGAGCAGAAATGGGCTAAGATTGGCGTGAAGGCGGTCATTGCTCCCCATGCTGCCGCTGACAACAGCATCACTTTCTCTCCCCCCACTCTAAACAAATCAACATAAACAAGCATTTATGAATATGAGTTATTGCATTTGAATACATTTCAGACCATTTCTTCAGCAAACCAGGCTTGCAAACATTAAAAACTTTGTAGAACTGTTTAAGTGCCGTACATCTACAGCATGGGAGCAATGTAGATGAGCGATTCATTTGCATCACCTACTTTATCATGTTAGGCCCTATTTCTGAACAGGTTGTGGCTCTCTGGTGGCCACTAGACTTGGAGATCTGTGCAATTACTACTGTATTTTAGCCCACATGTGCATCATATTATGAACTCAACTGCAGTAATTTCTTCAATATTATTGGAATTTAAAATAATGAAAATTACAACTGGTTTAACTAGCCAGATGTCAGAAATGCTTTACATATTTGTTAAAGCCTTGGGTAAACTACATCTAATGTGGGACACACATCCACTGCTAGCTGTTTGACAATGTAACCAATGCAATTAGGCAGACATGACTTCTGCTTATTTGCACTGGTTACATTGTCAAACAGCTAGCAGTGGATGTGTATCCCACATTAGATGTACTTAAAGCCACATTAGACAACCTGTTAAACAAATATGTAAAGCATTTCTGACACCTGGCAATCGTGACGTTTCAAATACAGCCACACCTGTAAAACAAAGACTGCGTCACATTAACGTAATATCTCAACAGAAACGAATACACCTTTGATACCTTACATTTTTTTTACCTTTATGCATTGTGTTATGATTCAGTTTAAATATATGATGCTTGACTATTAATATTGAGATGTTTAAACTGATTTATGTGACCTATTAACTGTTGCCCAGCTATAGTTGCAATTATTTACACTGCATGAAATATTAACTCTTCACAAATTTAGAGACTCTTAAATGGCAGACCCCAGAAAAGTTCCACAAAATATTACTAAACAATGACATTTAATTTCTTGTTTCACAAACAGAAATAAGTCAATGGGAGTCAGTGAGAGTCTGACCTGTCACTGACGTAGCCTCCAAGGACCTGAGTGAAGCAGTAGCCCCAAAAGAAGCTGCCCAACACCATGCCCGTCTCTCTCTTGGACCAGGTGAAGCGCTCTGCCATGCTCACTGCACAGATAGGCATTGCCACACGGGCACAGTACAGCAGGCACGTCCCCAGCAACAGCACCACCGTCCATATCCTCGCTACTGGCCTGCAGACAGATACAACCATATGATGCAAGTTTTTTTTCTCCCTAATCTTTACAACAAACAAGATTCATATGAGAGAAGTTGTTACAGGCCAAAGCACATAAATTAAATTTCTAACTG
This sequence comes from Cirrhinus mrigala, assembly GCA_036247105.1. Taxonomy (NCBI): domain Eukaryota; kingdom Metazoa; phylum Chordata; class Actinopteri; order Cypriniformes; family Cyprinidae; genus Cirrhinus; species Cirrhinus mrigala. The sequence continues at coordinate 20,044,991 of CM070029.1, forward strand.
GCAGGTACCCATCTAGGTTAATTTGCTCCAGATGCATTGGCTAATGCTGATATACTTAGTTTGTTAACCTTTTTATTCAAAAAAAAAAAAGAAAAAAAAAGGTGACCTAAATAGCACAAAGTTTCAGAAAGTTTATTTTGATCCTCTGGTTTAATAAAAAACGGTGAGTGGGCATCATAGAGTGTGTTTAATAATAATAATAACAATTATTATTATTATATATGTATAATAAACTTAATTTTAGTTTAATTTAATGTGTAATTTAATAAAAACACATGCTTATTTGCTTATTCATTTTCCTATCTTGAATAAAACAGTTCATTAAGTTTGTTATAAAATGTTTCAGAACTAAATAACTGGATAAAGAAGGGTAAACTTATATATTTGAAAAACTGACATTAAAATAATAATAAAAAATTGCTGTCAAAATAGATTTAAAGATGAAATGGTAATTACGTGTCCTACGATAAAGTGCATTTCTGTACATAATGTTAATGTACTTTTTTTTATAATACATTTCTATACTTTATTCACTATATATTATTATCATGGCAATGTACTAAATTGTATTAGATTAATAAACATTATTTAGAGGAAAGTTTGGTGAGGTGGTCTCACCTTGTCCAGTTCTGACTCGACTCTGCCCACTTCTTCTGTGATCCAGCTTGTCCGATATTATCAGCGGGGTTCTCCTTAATACTGGCCAAATCTGGACAAGAGTTCTTTCCATGTTTTTGTAGAATTGCCATTCAACGACAAATATATCCGTTTGTGACAATCCACTCTGATATCCTCTCGGGTCAGTCCGTGCGAGCGTGACAGGCAAAAAAGCAAAGCAATGAAAAAAATATGTTTCTATTCCAGTTTCTTCGCGGAAGCATCTCTTTATAACATCTCTGCCGCATTCATTGCGCTCCGGCGACTGGGATAAATGAGCAGACTTTCGGCTTCCACAGCTGCTATAACGCAGCGGCAGGAATTTCTGCTTTTTCCTGGTTCTTGAAGTGTTGATGATAATCCACGTGTCAGTTTCTTTTTTCAGCCACGCAGTTCCTCCAACCATTGGCTCTTCAAACCAGGAAGTAACGTGACTCAGCCCCTTCCACTCATAACAAAAGGACTTCAGGCATGGTTTCGCCTTGGGCGAAATACCTGATAGTGAAATTAATAATCTTGTAAAGATATTTTAAAGGACAGGTTTAGTAAACGCAACACCACTAATTAATAACAAAGCCGTTACAGATACACCAATGTAGTGATATGAAGTAAGACTCATGTCCGCGAATCGATTCTTTTGAACAATTCGTTTAAAAACGGCTGACAAAATCGATTCCCTTATTATTTTACGTCAATATGTGGGCGTGACATGTAAATATTCTAAACGTTCAAATAAGGTTTAGACCAGTTTTATATTATAAATGGTGTTTATTATACGTATATTCATGCGACCCAGTTCACTTTGCTGCTGTCATGGTTTAGCTCATAAAACAAACGTATTTAGAAGATAAATATAATTTGCTTTTACATTAAACAACACTAAAATTCATTTACATTTGTTGAATGAAAACGTTTTGCACTTTTAAATAACTTCTGTTTATTTAAACTAACTTCCTTATATATGTTGATGAAATGTCACCCTGAAACACAAAACCAGTCCTAAGTAGCACGTTTTTTTTTCTTTTTTTTCTAAGTAGCACGGGTATATTTGTAACAATAGCCAACAATACATAGTATGGGTCATAATGATCTATTTTTCTTTTATGCCAAAAATCATTAGGATATTAGGTAAAGATCATATTCCATTAAGACATTTCGTAAGCTTCCTACCATAAATATATCAAAACGTAATTTTTGATTAGTAATATGCATTACTAAGAAAATCATTTTGACAACTTTGAAGGTGATTTTCTCAAGATTCAGATTTTTTTGCACCCTCAGATTCCAGATTTTCAAATAGTTGTATCTCAGCCAAATATTGTCCTATCCTCTCAGTCTCAAAAATGGAGCCTTATGACTGGTTTTGTGATCCAGAGGGTCACAAATGTCAGTCATAAACAAATCAAGTAACTTTTCTGCTAAGCTTAAAGTAATTTATTTTTAAGTCCATCAGTAAACACATCAGTTCACTTCAGCTGCTCTTACTGTCAAATTATTCATCGTTTTCTTATGAATCAGACTTGTCTGACAGAGACAACTGTAATTGTTAAAAGTTAATAGATAAATAGTGAACGACTCTTTAAGACTCGCTTTGTGAACCGGTTCATCTGATTCACTGAAAAGATCCGACTCAAAGAACAATTTGTTCATTATTTGAATTTTGCTACATTATATCCACCTTATTTTTCCCATAAGAGTGGGTGCAGCCATTTGTACATTTTTTGTGTCTGGCTTCCGGTCTCATCCACTTCCAGCTATATTTAGCTGCACAAAAAGTTTGTTTTACTGCTTGATATTGCAAACTGGTGTGTCTTACCATATTATTTTAATGTATTATCTTAATTATGAACACACTGGTTTGTAGTGCAAACTGTTTTACCGTTTACTGCACTTTGATATTCTTCTCATTATTTCCCTATGGCGGATTATGAACCGGACGTCTAACACATTACCAGAAAACATCTTACTTCCGCATTGAAAAATAAGGTGGATAGGAGAAAAGAATAGTCAAGTCTAGGTTAATAATATACTACCTCATGTTTCACAGGGTAAAGTCCAAGTTGCCATAACATATTATTACTTTGACTCATTTGAAGTGTAAGCGGTTTGTGTCTTTACCCGCCAAGAGCAAATAATTATCATAATCAGTCATAAGAGGCCAAGGAGGGGCGTTCATTTGCCATGTTGATTTGTTAAAAACACTGTCTGCAACATTTAATTGGGCATCACAGCGTAAGTATTTGGCCATAGCATTTAACAACAGCAGCAATTTTGAAAATCAAATAGAGTTTGGGGATTTAAAAAAAAGAATATTTAATACCTATGTAAAGCATCTGACTTCAGAAGCTTACAATTTGATCTCTGCAATATCTATAAATCACAATTGAATGTCAATGTAAGCAGGAATACTATGACAATGTACAGTAGAAAACAATGTCACATGACTTTATAACATTATAATGCAATAACATTAGTACTCGAAAAAGGGCAGGTTTTCTTTGACGGGGCCCTTTAACACGCATACAAAACGTATACCTGTGCACTGCAAATAAAGGTTGTGAAAGCACACAGAACTCGTTCTCCGTATTGGTACAATCAATCCACTGTCCTCGATGACACCGCTATTGTGCCGTAGGTACCTCACATCAGTGGACACGGTCGAATAGAAGGTAAATCTAAATAGTGTGGTTCAGTCCTCACATATATTTGTAGACTTTCTGAACATTCACTGACAAAATAGAAAGATAATAATCCTCTGCAAAAACAAAATAGCTAAAATGCAATCAATTCAGCTCAGCAAGTCAAACATCGTGGTAACAAATCACAGAAATCCGTCTGCGATAAAAAGTGTTTCCGTTTTGGCTAGGAGTCACCCTTAAATCTTAACATATTATCTCAATTCCACAGCCCATTTAATGCAAAGTCTCTGATAAGCAACAAGTAAACAAAACAAAAGGTTGATAAAAGGATGTTTGAGTGTCAGTCACTGAGTATAAATAGTTAAGGAAAGGGAAAGCGTCCATTTTGTTCCCCGCAGAATGCAAGCATAGAGATGCCGGTTCGTTTTCACTTGGGGTCCTCGATGGTGCCTTTGCTAAGATCTGTCATTTTGGGGTACTTGACTTTCTTCTGGTCCAACTCGTTCTGAGCCCACAGCAGGAGTTTCAGGAGTTTGGCAAGTTTTGGTGTCGACTCCCTGTTTTCATAGTCCAGCACCGCCTGGTTTACCTCGCTCCACACCTGTTAAAGAAGACCATATGCTGTTAATTACTGGAAGACTGAATACCATGTTTTACATAAAACTAAATGTGATTTACAAGGGAAGAAGTGACATCAGTGGAAAAGAAAAGGTTTCTCAGACAAAAAAATGATCCCAGACAAGGAAGAAGGGTCTTCCTTGTCTGGACAGAAAGTATGTAAATTGTCAATCTGTTTCGAAAATGACTGATCGTTTTGCTAGATAAGACCCTTCTTCCTCAGATGGGATCTTTTACAGCCATTTGAAGCTGCATTAAAACTGCATTTTGGAAGTTCAAACTTGGGGGCACCACTGAAGTCCGCTATATGGAGATAATTCCTGAAATGTTTTTCTCAAGAAACAATTTCTTTATGACTGAAGAGAGAGAGACATGAACATCTTGGATGACAAAGGGGCGAGTAAATTATCTGTAAATTTTTGTTCTGGAAGTGGACTACTCCTTTCAGAAAGACAAGGTAGTACATTTTAGGTACAGATTACAAAAGACAAATTTATATTGACGGTAACACTGGGAATGTCCAGTAAGTATATGGGATGAATTTGACTTAGCCTAATATTTGCCTAGCGGCCAAAGTACAATACCATTTAAAAGAAATGGGTCTAATATTTTTGCAAAAGACTTTTCAATGTTATAAAAAGATTTCTGTCAAATAAATGCTTTTTTCTGAACAAATTACCAAAGAATCCTGTAAATGTCTCATGGTTTTCTTTTTAAATTGTATAACTATTTTACAATATTACTGCCTTACTACATTTTTGATCAACCAAATACAGCCTTGGTGGTTATAAATACAAACATTGAAAAAAAATCTTACAGACACCAAACGTTTGAATGATAGTCTTGCTAATAAATAGCTTATTCAAATAGTAAAATATCTTTCTATCCACAAGTTTCCAGGGGGCACTACTGTAAAAAAGAACGTGGGCACAACTTCCAGTGAGGCAGCGGACGTAGTATACCAATGGTATTTTGTGTGGTAATTAGCGAAGAGGCTAAGTGTTTTTTGGACCATTGTTTACTTTGTGAAGATGCACACCTTTATGAGAGATGTCATTACGTTCTTAGGGAAAATATATGCTCTTCGAATTTGTCCTCCCACAACATTAGCAAGTGTGGATCGCTAAATCTTGAATGACTGTCAACTAGTGAAATGACATTTGAACCTTGTTAAAGGGCATGCCAGATGAAGCCTCTATTCGAGGCTTGTTAACGTAGAAATCCCTTTCGTAGAAGCCTCACTTTCTGTCCAGTCATGTGGGCGATTCACTTTGCGTGTCCTAAAGTTCGACCTCCAGATCTTACTTTGCGAGTACATTTTCATTGGGACCTAGTTAATAATTAAATTTTTAAATACCCAGTCATACAAGTAATATGAAGAATACAAATTATTTCAGGAAAATTAAATATTTGCAACATGCAATTAATATATGTGTACACTATTCTTCTATTACATCATATTGATATTCGTACTGGCATTTAATGGCACTGTTCAATGGGTAAATTAATTTATCAGAGTAAGAAATTCAACAAACAAACACACACACACGGTTTGGCTTTTATTTGTGCATATAATATCAATCAATCTATGAAAATTGTGGTGAATGCTTCTTCCGACGGAGCTTACATGCTTTTGGCTGCTTTATTTTTTACTAACCACCAGACCGCACTGTTTTCGACACTCTCAAAGCTTTGAATCTTTTCCTGAAACTGTCAGAGGAAAGTTTCTGTGCTTTACGAGGCTTCATTTGCCCGTCACTCCTGTCAACTGTTGAATGAATGAGTGTCAAGTCCCACTTGTTTACTTTAAAACGGAAGACGCTCCCACTTTTGAAGGCCTCATGGGGCGTAGGAAACTTGTGGATATATTGAACAAACATGGCCTCCTTAAGTAAACCAAATGGTTCTCTACTCTCACACTGTACTGGCCTTGAAAGTGAACTTTGATGTCCTGCAGGGCTGGAATCACCATAAACGGCGATAAACCATTTAATCCCAAATGGGATCAAAATGCCAATGCCAATGTTTAAAAAGTACCAACTGGCTAGTGGCAGGTGTTAATTTTATACACTGCTTAACAATTTATTAAAAATAACAATATTTACAACAGAACAGATTATAAGACAGAACAACCAGCATTACCTTCTGTCTCTGCATCATGTTGAGCAGGTCCCCAAAAGGCGACTCTTCTGGGTTATCAAACGCGAGAAGTGCGAGGGTGCGCTCCATCTCTGTCAGACACTCTCGGCTTTCCTCTCCCTGTTCAGCCAGCTGTGTCTGTGCAAACTCCAATGCAGCCTCAGTTTCCCGCAGGCGAATCAACTCTATCAGGTGTTGTTGCTAAAGGAGGAAAGCAGATAAAACTTTACTTCTTGTAATTTTGGAACACTTCTCTTGTGATTTAGCATCAAATGGTTTGAGTCACTGTGAAACACTACATCTTTCGGTATATATATTTAATATTAAGGCTAACAGTCAGTTCACAAAATAAAAGTCCAACAGCTGACAACTTAGAGTGGGCCCAAAAAGTATTTTTACTTTTAAGCCACAATTAACATATACAATTCATTATATTAGATAAAATCTTTCAGTTGGTTTGCTGGGTTCTAAATGATAAAGCTATGGATCTGCTTTTCACGTGTTTGATACGTTATCTATGCGATGACACTCATGAATTTGTTCAGTGGCTTCTGTCAAAATACAGCCCTAAACGTCTTAAACAGATAGTTCACCCAAAAATGAAATTTCTGTCATTAATTACTCGCTCTCATGTCGTTCCAAACCCGTTAGACCTTCGTTCATCTTTAGAATGCAAATTAAGGTATTTTTAAAGGAATACCAGAGCTCTCTGTCTTTCTGTAGACAGCAAGGATACTACCACGGTCAAGGCGCAGAAACGCAGTAAGGACATCGGTAAAACAGTTCATGTGACATCAGTGGTTCAACCGTAATTGTATTATGCTAAAAATCGTAGCTTCTTAAATGGAGTATTTTAATTTTAATTATGTGTTCTTATGTTCTTCAAGGTCTTATGGGTTTGGAACGACATGAGGGTAACTAATTAATGACAGAAATTTCATATTTGGGTGAACTATCCCTTTAAACATATGGAGATATGTAATATATATCATAAGCCAATTGTCATTATTCTGCTTTTACCTGAAGATGAAAGTACAGATATCGGTTAGTGTCCAGCAACTCAGGATGCAGACTGTTGATCAGTGCAATGGCCTCTTGAATTTGTCCCTTCAGCACCATCTCCCTAATTTTTATCCTTTCATCCAGAGAGTCCAGATCAACACTTGGTTCAATGCCTGATTCCATCCTGAACTTCTCAGCTGCCTCTTTAAACCCCTCTAATGTAAATAAACACAAACAAATTATGAAACAGATCTTCTGACAGTTGTATTAAAACTGCAATGGAAGGTGAAAAAATAAAACTGATCACCTACCTGTCACCAAATAATTCATAATAAGACGATTCATGTCTGCTCGCTGAATATGAACATTATTTAGCTTTTCCATCCACTCCTCTCGTGTTATGTCCTCTGGCTTTTCAGCATAACTCATCATGAAGTGTTCTACATTGGGGGGAAAACATACATAAAAATGTCATACTATTATATGTGTTCACGCACGCGCATACATGCATATATACATATACGCTTAATATAAACATACAATTATGTTTACTTTATAAAACAAAAAATAGTTAGAGAAAGACTAAGGCACCGATACAACAAGCTTTAGAAAAGGATAACGAATCAGCTCATATACAAAGAGAATATATAAATCAACAATATTATGGAAATCAAGCAAGATTACATTTTCGCTTGTGATGACCGGAAGCTCTAATTATAAAGGCCTGTATCATAACATTGAAGCCTGTACCGCTGGAGAGGAGATCACAACAGATTTAAAAATGTCCGTAACAACAAACACATATACACGTTAATAAGCACAGATATTGTCCAACCTTTTATATATTACCATTCGTTTGTCAACACTTATAATATCTTGGCGATTATGCAAAAAACGTTGAAATTTACCTGATTGTGTACACTTTCCTCGCCAGCAGCTCGGGAGAAAGGCCGTACTAAGCTCTCGCGGTTTTTCAGGAAAACGAGATTTCAGCGTTACCTCGTTTGGATTGGCTGTCGACTCGCATTCATTTAGGTAGAGGACTGCTTACATTTTTAAAAAAAATGATAATTTAAAGTATTGCCAAAATAACTAAAATATTACGTTCGTTGTAACTTCAGTTTACTGTATTTATTTATTTTTGAATGTTTTCATCAGCCAACACTTAGCACTTACCCTACCAGTCACAAGCTTTTGAATTTTTAATGTTTTTAAAGAAGTCTCTTCTGCTGTCCAATTATTTGCTCCAAAATACAGAAAAAGCAGTAATATTGTGAAATATTTTTTACTATTTAAAATTACGTAAAATGTAATTTATTCCTGTTATCAAACCTAAATCTACAGTGTCATATGATCCTTCAGAAATCATTCTAATATGCTGATTTGCTGTTCAAGAAACATTATTATTATTATTATTATTAATTATTATTATTATTATCAATTTTTAAAACAGTTGAGTACATTTTTTTCAGGATTCTTTGATGAATAGAAAGATCCAAAGTTCAGAATTTATCTGAAATAAAAAGCTTTCGTAACATTATACACTATAACATTCAAATGCCTGGAGCCAGTATATATTTTTTAAATATAATACAGAAATTAATAGTTCTATTCAGCAAGGATGTTTTATATTGATCAAAAAATGATGATAAAGACATTTATAATGTTACGAACATTTCTATTTCAGATAAATGCTGTTCTTCTGAACGTTCCATTCATCAAAGAAAACTGAAAAAAATTGTACTCCGCTGTTTTCAACACAATAATAATGATAATAATAATAATAATAATAATAATAATAATAATAATAATAATAATAAAATGTTTTTTTTAGCCGCAAATCAGAATATTAGAATGATTTCTGAAGGACCATGTGACTGGAGTAATAAAAGCAGTTATTTTAAATAGTAAATTTTTTCTGAATTTGACTATTTTGCTGTACATTGGATCAAATAAATGCAGGCTTGGTGAGCAGAAGAGAATTATTTTAAAAACATCAAAAATCGTACAGTTCAAAAACTTTTGACTGGTAGTCTACCTTGGTATTATCTTACTATACCATGAATTGCCCTCAATCATTTAGACACTAACGACACAGCAGCCTTAGTAGACCGTTTTATTTTTTACCGTTTAGTCCGTTTTATTTGGTAATGTCCTCATGTTCCTCATGCAAACTGCTCCCCTCTTTCGTTTCCGCCCATTTTCCTTTCTAGCCCGACCGTGACGTCAGCGCACGACTCCCATTGAGCGGCGACACTATTCACGATCATAAGGCTAGTACGCCGTATCTGAGGACTGCAAGTTGATTTACCCCTGTTTGAAGGCCATTTATAGATATAGAAAATAATTTACGAAGAACTGACGAACTGCACTTCCACCTACGTTACTCTCCTAGACGGTAAGAAATAAGAACGCAGCCAGAGGAAAATCCTATCTGTGCGCCTCAATCCTGCTACACATGCATGCTGCCCTTGCTCATGGATTAGTACTGTTGTAGTAGGTTTTTGAGCGAGAAAGCTTAACGCAACCCTGTGCTGACCGGTGAAGCAGCATTAAAGGGATAGTTCACCATTAGTAAAGAAGTATGTCATAGTTTTCTCACCCTCATGTGGTTTGATTAAGTTACCCGCATGACTGACTTTCTTCCTGGACCATAAAATGAAATGTTAAAGCCTGACTGATTCAGTCACTGTTAACTGCATTTTATTTTCAATACATTTAAAGTGAACGTTGACTGTGTCTGTCATTCTGCATCTCCGTTTGTTTCGGAAGTGGAGCGATTTTAAACAAGTAAATGATGATGATATAATCTTTATATTTTGGTTAACTATTCCTTTGACAAGCAAACCAATATGGATGCTGAGCGCAGGACAGGGAGATTAAAGGCTCTAAATCTCCAACCCGTCAGTCAACACGGTATCGTTTGGCCTCCATCGGTATTGAAACTCTTCCCACCAGGCTGTCATCAGTATTTGCGGTTATTCGGTAGATTTGCGTTGCTGCTCAATCTCAAACGATGGTCTGATTGCTAATCATCATACTGCTAGTTGTCAGATAGACAGATAGAGAAGTGATAGGTGCTTTACACTGTATTGCTATCAAGTGTTTGAGTTGCAATTATCTACCCATATTTAGTAAAGCCAGTAAGAAATCAGCTTGAAAAGCCTGCTAGATTATATGTACTATTTGCTTTTTATTGATGGCTAATTTTAAACAGTATATGTGTGTGGTCACATGAGTTCTGCATTGTGACTCATAACCCATAAACCACCTCACTACTTTCTCTTTCTCCTATTGCTCAACTTAATATACATTAACTGCTACAAGTTTTCTTGATTGTAAATCTGATAACAACAAAAAAAAAAAAAAAAAAAAGTGGTTTTGCAATAGAAGTTGTGTTGAGCCATTTAAAAGGATAGTTCAACCAAGAATGACAATTCTGTCATTTACTCAATGTGCCAGTGAGGTTTTCTTTTCTTTTTTTCAATGGAAGTCAATGGAAACCAAAACTGTTTTGTTACCAACAATCTTCAGTGCATTTTCTTTTAAATACCACAGAAGGAAGTCATACAGGTTTGGAACATGAGGGCGAGTAAATAATGACAGATTTTATTTTTTTTTATTTTTTATTTTTTTGGTGAATTAAAGGAGAGGTCCACTTCCAGAACAAAGGTTCACAGATAATGTACTCACGCCCTTGTCATCCAAGATGTTCATGTCTTTCTTTCTTCAGTTGTAAAGAAATTATGTTTTTTTTTTTGAGGAAAACATTTCAGCATTTTTCTCCATATAGTGGACTTCTATGGTGCCCTGAGTTTGCACTTCCAAAATGCAGTTTAAATATGGCTTCAAATGATCTCAAATGCGTTTGTAAACGATTCCAGCTGAGGAAGAAGAGTCTTATCTTATTTTCATAAAAATAATACAATTTATATACATATATTTATATATTATTATTTAATGTCAAACGCTCATCTTGTCTTACTCTCCCTGAACTCTGTTTTCTCCAGTTCATGACAGTTAGGGTATGTCGAAAAACTCCCATCTCATGTTCTCCCTCAGCTTCAAAATCGCCCTATATCGCTGTTTTACCCTTTGTTGAGGGTGTTTGATCTTCTTTGCATGTTCACTTTGCAAAGACTGGGTCAGTACTTCTGCAGCGATGTCGGATGATTTTGAAATTTGAAATTTTGAAATGATTTTTGAAGTTGAGGGAGAAAATACGATTGGAGTTTTTCAACATACCCTAACTGTCTTGAGTCAGAATACACAGGATTCAGAAAGAGCAAGACAAGACAAGTGTTTGAGATTAAAAAGTATTTAAATTGTACTTTTTAATGAAAATAACCAATCGTTTCGCTAGATAAGACCCTTCTTCCTCGGCTGGGATCCTTTACAACTGCATTTAAACTGCATTTTGGAAGTTCAAAATCGGGGCACCATAGAAGTTCGCTATATGGAGAAAAGTGCTGAAATGTTTTCCTCAAAAAACATAATTTCTTTACGACTGAAGAAAGAAAGACATGAACATCTTGGATGACAAGGGGGTTGAGTACATTATCTGTACATTTTTGTTTTGGAAGTGGACTTCTCCGTTAACCCTTCAGCGTTTATTTTATTATCTTGCTTGCTGTGTTTTTTCTATTTGTTTGACTATCTGCTACCATCTTTTACTTCCTTTTTCACCTTTGTGCATTTCTTATGCAGTTCTTCTGTTGTCATTAGCATGTATTTCATTTGCCAAATCTCAGTTTTAAATACCACTGTGGGTTGTCCTGCACTTGTTTCTAAATTGCTGCATAACTCTTGAGTCCATCTCATTCAGAAAACCTGCTGAAAGCACCCTTGCACTCCATTAGCTAATTAACTGCATTTTCTTTGGAAGTTGTGCCAGAATTCGTTAAAGTTTTTGTTTAGTCAGTATTCCAGTAAACACAGGCCAACTAGCTCCGTGTTGTCTACGACAGGGGATCGTACAGAGACTTCCTCTTTTGCAGTTAAAACAGTGGCGTGTGATGGACTTATGAAATAACGAAAAATTCCGTCTTTGCTTAACATTGCTTCAGAAATAATCTGAATAATACTGTCAAAAAATTGCACACTACCATTCAAAAGTTTGAGGTAGGGAAGATTAATACATAAAATATATTTTAGGATGTAATTTATTAATCCTGTCTGCAGGGTCACATGATCTTTCATGATCCATTTTATTCTAATATGCTATTTTCATCTTTAAGAAGCATTTATTATTAAGATTATCAGTGTTGAAAATGGTTGTTCTGCAAACTATGTTTTGTGGAAAATTAGATATATTTTTGAGTATTCTTTAATGAATTAATTGTTCAAAAGAACAGCATTTACTTGAAATAGAAATCCTTTGGAACATTATAAATGTCTTTAGTCACTTTTGATCAATTTAATGCATCCTTTTTTTTTTTTTTTTTTTTTAACTTGCTGACACTGTAGTGTATATATTTTAATATTACAACCGTTATTTGGTTATTATTTTAATATTAACTGTTCTTTTAGACAGTTAGTTTTAACATCTTTGGTAAACACTGTGCTGTTGAAATGAAGGTCACAGGCACAGAAATGGATTTGGATCTGACAAACCACTGATGATGTCTGACAGGTTGGTTGTTTACTCATCTGTTGAGTTATTAGTCTGTCTGTTTCAGTCAGTTACACCCATTCATCTGAACTGTATGGAATAGTCACAAGGATCAAGTCATCCAATCATAGTAACATGAAGGACATTTTGCCTGTATTTTGCAGTTTATCCTTCTTACTTTCATGATAATCCAGACTTGTAGTCTGTCAAGGCATTTTTGTGACTTTGTTTGGGCCGCCCGTACTTGATATACAACAGTATATCTGGGTAAATCTGAAAGGAAGAATCAAAAGTTAAAGGGATAGTTCACGAAAAATAAAAATTCTGTCATTACTTAATATCCCTCATGTTGTTCCAAACCCTTAAGAACTTTGTTCATCTTCAGAACACAAATCAAGATATTTTTGATGAAATCCGAGAGCTTTCTGACCCTGCATAGATGACAACAACGCAACTAGCACATTCAAGGCCCAGAAAGGTAGTAAGGACATCGTTAAAATAATTTTTCTGTGACTTTATTCAATCATTTTTCTCTTCCGTGTCAGTCTTCATCACGTTTTTACAACAGCACCATGACGAGGTTAGAAAGCGCTCGGATTTCAGCAAAAATATCTTAATTTATGCTCCCAAGCTGAATCAAGGTCTTAACTAGTTTGGAAAAACATTAGGGTGAGTAATTAATGACAGAATTTTCATTTTTGGGTCTATCCCTTTAATGATTGATGAAGACCATACTTGTTTTCTCAAGAAACATTTTATTATATGAGATAGACTCATATTTATATTTTTTGTTTATATTTTACTTAAATACAAGTAAAAATCTTTTTTTGATATTGCCAATTTGGCTGTCTTTGTGACTTTGTACTATTTTGTGAGATTTGGCTCTGTGTTGGTTGCCCTGACTGAGGAGATCTTTGTTGGGGAAACCACCACACAACAAGCTCTTACAATTCTTACTCAACCTGATATATGGGGCAGTGCAGTGTGACACTATATTTAACACAGACGCACTGACAGTTCCATGCGTGTAACTGCCAGAATGATTTAGTTTATTAGACACTCTTTGAATCAAATGTCACATGACATGGTCACACTGGATTTATACTACCTTTATGTAACTGCTCTTAAAATGATCATAATAAAGATTACAAATAAATGTAATGATCTATTGATGTTATCTATTGATTGATTTAGAAAAAATAGGCTATTTTCTGTCCTGTTTTTACCACCCCTCATCTGTTTGAATAGACGTGGCAGATTGTAGGCTTGGACGTAAACGCCCACTGCTGTGATTGGCTAACAACTGTGTGTGTTTGACAGCCTACATCCTTCATAGATAGACACTGCTGTGATTTAGGTTAAAAATTCATAAATACTCATTACACATCAAACGATCTGTAATAACAGACAGAGCAATAGTGACCATGTAATAAAAACAGTTGCTCACACTTGTGTGGTGCGACATTACTGTCGGATCCAATATAGTTGGCACATCATCTTTTAGTTTCAGTCTTTCTAATTATCCCTTCTAATTAACCTTGTTAAATGAACAAAGGACCAAGTTCTTACTGACGCAGTCTGGCTCTTCATTAAAAATAAAGTTCGTTCACTCTTTACTAATGTTGGGATCAGAAGGAAGACAATGCAAAGATTGTTTTTCCACAGCTTTTCATTGCACAGCGTTGTCTTGTCTTCAGAGCCATAGTTATCACTTGATTTCTGCATACCTTCAATCACCTCTCTCGTTATTCATATGCTACATGCGTGAATCGTGGATGGGACGAAACAGGCAGTGAAGTAGAAGCAGGAATTGGGCTGCTTCTGAAGAGGCAGTGTTTAGTCACAACATTACGTCATAAAGTGGCACTTCCACAGCCTGGTAGATTGGCTTCAATAAAAGCTGTTTTTAGATTTACAGGAAAGTTCTGAGTTGTGAAACTTTCAAGATGTTTTTTATAGTACAGTGACCTCTTATATGTCATAAAGGGAATTTTGATTTCTCAGTTCATGACCTCTTTAAGAAGTAATTCTTACTGCATGGTCAAGAGATCATTTTAATCCTGGCACATGGGATGTTTTAATCTGACTATGGTAGAATATAACACATTAACAATTTTGAATGCGCTTTGCACTTTGAAATGATTCAGTTTTGATAAATATTCCACTGCAGTGATAACCCAGTGAGGTAGGAGGAAGAGTAGACAGACAGAGACATACATGTGTATGTGTGTTCCTGACCTGAAAATTCACAGCTCACATGACACACATATTTAATTCAGGTCATTGTAAGCTGTCACAGAAGGGAACATACTCAATCACCTTTTCTCAAAACAGGAATTTCCAAACTTTTTTGTCAGACGAGCCCTGTTGTTCTAAATTACTCACTTGACGAACCTCCTGAGATCTTAATTTAATAGTTCAATATTTTAACAGAAAAAATGGCATGTTTGTGGTTTTCTGATGTTGGTTAATGATCACATAACATGCAGGTAAGCTAAAATATTTTATTTATTTATTTATTTATTTTTCATTTAAAGTTTATATTTTTATGATTTATTAATGATTGTTTTTTGTTTTTTATCAACTCACAAACCTTTGTCTTAAAGGGGTCATCGGATGCAAACTTCACTTTTTCATGTTCTTTGAACATTAATAAGTGTTGGCAATGTACACATCTACTCTGTAATGATTAAAATTCATGCAGTGGTTTTTTATTAATCTGTAAAAATAATTTCCCCTTTTTCAAATCGACCCATTCTCAGATGCCTGTCGTCACACCGACAGAGGCCACTCCCACGATAGATGATTGACATGAGCTCTTACCTCAGACCAGCTGTCACAGTCCAGTAACTTTCCTTGTTTCGATGCCGAATCAGGGATGTATGTTAGACAAGAATATCTCAGATTGAGCAATTGAGGTGTTGTGTTGCTGGATGTAATAATGAACATAGTGGTCGTCATTTACTCCCGACATCTGAGCCACTGAAGATGCAGTGGATTACATTTGTTTGTGAAGGGAACGCGCCTCCCGATCTACATATATCCGTCTATGTTCACGCAGAGCTCATTTGCATTTAAAGGAACAACCCCTTAGAATGAGATGATTTTTACAGAGCTCATTTTGACAAGGTAAAAAGGGTGTTGTTTTACAAAACCATTGAGAATTTTTAATCAAAGTATATTAGAGACTTTTCATTAAGACCCTAAAGAATCATATCAACTTGTGGAAAATGGGCATCCGATGACCCCTTTGAAGTTGTCAAAAAATTAAATTTCTGTCATATTTTACACACCCTCATGACTTTCCAAACCTATATGCTATGCTTTTTGGAAAAAATTAAATGCACTTTAAATAATAAACTATCAAAAAGGGTCTATACAGCTTGTGCACTGTATCTCAAGTCTTCTGAAAAATAAGTACAAAATAGCATGAAATTTAAGTCTGAAAATGTTCATCTCCACAGCTTCTCAGGGGGAGTAAATAATAACAGAATATCTTAAGCAGTACTGTGGTGGGTTTTTACTCCACATTTACACTCTTTGTCACTGACTGACACTCTTCTGTTTGACATTATTATCCCATCTTCCAATTTCAGTGTTTTTATTTATTTATTTACATCTTAAAGGATTAGTTCACTTCCAGAATTTTTTTTTTTTTTTTTTACAAATAATGTACTCACCCCGTTGTCATCCAAGATGTTCATGCCTTTCTTTCTTCAGTCATAATAAAGAAAATGTTTTTTTTCCTTTTGAGGAAAACATTTCAGGAATTATCTCCATATAGTGGACTTCTATAGTGCCCACAAGTTTGAATGTCCAAAATACAGTTTAAATGCAGCTTCAAAGGGCTCCAAATGATCCCAACTGAGGTATAAGGGTCTTATCTAGTAAAATGATTGCCATTTTCTAAAAAAAAAATTAAAATCTATATACTTTTTAACCTCAAATGCTTGTCTTGTTTAGCTCTGCCATGTGCACACATACTCTGTGTAATCCGGGTCAATACAGTTAGGGTAGGTCGAAAAACTCCCATCTCATTTTCTCCTCCAACTTTAAAATCATCCTGCATTGTGGCAGAAGTACCAGCCCAGTGTTTACAAAGTGATCATGCAAAGAAGGTCACACGCCCTTTACAAAGAGTTCAAGCTCACGGGCACCATAGAATTCCACTATATGAACATAATTCCTGAAATGTTTTCCTCAAAAAACATAATTTCTTTACATCTGAAGAAAGAAAGGCATGAACATCTTGGATGACAATGGGGTGAGTACATTATCTGTAAATTTCTGTTCTGGAAGTGAACTAATCCTTTAAGTCTCCAGATATATTTTTATAATAAATTTGTTATGAGCACATGTGATATTCACAGTAGAAATCCAAGTAACTTGACTGGCAGATCTGTTCTTTTGTTTCTGTGACCACTGCAGACATGTCTCTGGCTGATGATACACGGGGCAACTTTTTGAGCAATGTTGCTGGGTAATGTTGCCGTCAACGGGCAACCAGGTGAGACACAGGGCCCACAACCGATCTGAAGTGTCCAGATAGACATTTGTTGCCTATTCTCTAAGGGAAAGTGCCCAAGCAACATCGTTTGGCTCAAAAAGTTTCCCCGTGTACCATCAGCTTTCGGGTTAGTGAGGTGTCTGCAAGAATACTGTTTGCTGCTGATGTTTCAAAACATACCTCTCTCACTTTTCTCAGGTTCTGGTACTAAAACCACATCATGTCACAAAGTTTCCTTTCACGAATATAATATGCAAAGTGCAACTGATATTTTTGATATTTTTCCTTTACTTTGGTTCAAACAGGTTGATCATACCATTTTGCAGTAATTGGCCATAAGAGATGATATAATGAAGTAGAAAATGATTGTTTCACTGCTTTATAGTCCTGTATTTGGATTTAGTAGACTGACAGAAAGCAGAACAATGACAGAAGTCAACAATGACATGAAATTATGAACACTAATGAGAGTGTTTGTCAAGAGACTTGTGTAATAGAATATCAAGTTCCATGAGCATCTTCATGGTATTCTTGTAAAAAGCTGTGGATCTTGGTTTCTTCATGTCTGATATTAGAAAAATAGCAAAAACGTTTTCGTTAACAACACAAGACCATGTGACTTTTCATAAAAATGTCACTTAGTGATCTCAGCTGTTCATTCATCACATCTACTAATCATCTGTTTGGTCTCTATTTTTGTTTTTTGAGATCTTTTGTGCCTTTTGAGCACCACCTGTTTTCTCCTTATGTTGTTTTGATAGATGCTTCAGATCCTTTTAATTGCCTTTACACTCGAGGAAAAAAAGGCTTTTTTTAAGATTTATGCAATTTAATTAATAGTAAAATTCCATCAAATTGAACTGAAAATTTCCTTATGAATTTTAATTTAATCACTGTACAATCCTTAATTAATTATTCAATTAAAATACTTAAATTATTCAGTTCAATTTGATGGAATTTTACTTAAATTTTTTTTTTTTTTTTTTTTTTGAATGTAACTTATTGAAGCTCATTATTTTTGGTCAATAATCAATAACACGCTTTAGGCAGTGTTGCTTTAATGTAATTGACATATTATTTAGGTTTTTTTTTAAAAAATATTTTAAACTAGTTTTTATTTTTATATTTTCTGTTTTTCAAATAAAATTTTTTCATTTAAACTAAATGAAAATGAGAAATGTTGCAACCAGCTGAAATAAAATAAGTTTAAGTTCATACCACATTATAGCAATCAAGTAGGCTGATAACCGATATTTTGAACCGATAATTATATGTCTGGTGTAAAAATATAAATTAATGTCAAAATTAAAAATAACAAGGGCTCTGACAAAAATTTTCAATAAATGCGTTTAAAAGAGAAGCTCACTTCCAGAACAAAATTTACGTATAATTTACTCACCCCCTTGTCATTCAAGATGTTTGTCTTTCTTTTTTCAGTCGTAAAGGAATTGTTTTTTGAGGAAAACACTTAAGGATTTTTCTCCATATAGTGGACTTCTATGGTGCCCCTGAGTTTGAACTTCCAAAATGCAGTTTAAATGCAGCTTCAAATTGCTCTAAATGATCCCAGGCGAGGAAGAAGGGTCTTTAGCTAAACAATTTAGCTAAACAATCTGTCATTTTCTAAACAAATTGACAGTTTAAATACTTTTTAACCTCTTTTTAACTGCACATGCGAACTCTCGTCCTATATCTCTACCTTTTTTTGTAAAGGGCTTCTTTGCATGTACACTTTGTAAACACTGGGTCGGTACTTCTGCAGCAATGTAGGATGATTTTGAAGTTGGAGGAGAAAATGAGATGGGAGTTTTTTGACATACCCTAATTGTCATGAACCGGAATACACAGAGTTCACGCAGAGCTAGACAAGATGAGCATTTGAGGTTAAAACGTATAAGGTTAAAAAGAAAACGGGATGAGTTTTTCAACATACTGTATTGACCCGTATTACACAGAGTTTGCATGTGCATCGCAAAAACAAGACAAGAAGTGCATTTGAGATTAAAAAGTATAGAAATTGTCAATTTGTTTAGAAAATAACCCATTGTTTCGCTAGATAAGACCCTTCTTCCTTGGCTGGGATCGTTTAGTGCCATTTGAAGCTGCATTTAAACTGTATTTTGGAAGTTCAAACTCGCGGGCACTATAGAAGTCCACTAATATGGAGATAATTCCTGAAATGTTGTCCTCAAAAAACATAATTTCCTATAAACTGAAGAAAGAAAGACATGAACATCTTGTTTTTTTTTTTTTTTCTGAAAGTGAACTTCTCCTTTAAATTATTTTATTGGCAAATCAGTTTGAAAATGACCAATACGGATAACCATATACCGATAACCATAAAAATGCTTAATATTGGCAACGATAATCGGTCAGGCAGACTATTGGTCGACCCCTATTTCATTTCAGTTAATTGTTGTTTTATTTCTAGTAATAATTTTTTTAATGGTTTTAATTTTAGTTTTAAGTTTTGGTTGACAAGAATAACTGGTTTTCAGTACATCAGCACTATTACTGTATGCGTGTGTATTTGTTCATTGTGAACAGACTCTCATCAAACATGCCCCGCTCACTCCTGCTATTCCATCCCTTTACAAACAGACCTTTTAAAACCATCAATCACCTGCTCAGAGAAAAGAGGATGCAAACAGAGTGACGTGGGAGGATGTTAGAACACAAACAGAGGGACCAGAGAACTTGATATGATGGTTAAACCTATACAGGAAAGACCCGGACAGCGATGTTCATTAAGCTGTGGAGACTTTGGCATCTGTCAGGCTGAGATGGCCACTAAAGATTTAGTCAGACCATATGGTGGTGCAGAGACAGGAGGGGGGAGGGAGTGTGTGAGAGAGGAAGAGAGATGGATGTTGTGTTTTGGTGTAAGGCTGCATTGCAGAGCCCTGCTCCTGATGAAAACTCTATTAGTAATCACATTTAATGAACCGCTGAAGCAGGAAGTCCATCTGCTAGCAACCCAGACACACACTTATTGCTGACACACTATTTAAAAGAAAACATTATAGTAAAAATATAAATTAGATACAACATAGATTTTTCGTTTGCTGCAGTGAATGTAGGTGGTGTTTGTCTGTGTAAAAAGCACTGTCATGATGCTAAGGTGTTGTGGGAGGTTGCCAGGGCGTTGATATGTGGTTGCTACAATGTTTTGAGTAGATTTTAGCACATTGCAATGTGGTTAGGAGGGTTGCTAGGTCAGTGTTTCCCCAGCCATTATATAAGGGGGGCAGCCCGTCCCCCCAATGAGACCCCCTGTCCCCCTTGAAGGTCAAGTTAATTTTATTTCATTTTATTTTCTATATAGCGCCAGATCACAACAAAAGTCATCTAAGGTTACCTTTCCTATAGAACAGGTCTATACCTTGTTCTTTTATCAAACAAGGTAAATGGTCTTATGTCATTTCTTTCTCTACAGGGACGTGCGTCTACAATTTCTCCTCCATGCAAACGCAGACAGGATCGAGGAGTCATTACAACGGAATTTGCTCTATAGCGCGGAATGCCAAGGAATTCGTAAATTTTTGGATGAATAAATCAAAATTGGGTCTGTCACTTAATTCGATTTGCGATATGGACTAATGTCTGTGAATATTAAAATGCAAAAAGACGGTTTAGATATAAATCCTGCATGTTTCGCTTAGCTCTGTATGTTTCAATGGCGGAAACACGGTTTTGTTTACTACACAAATACTGAAGCACACGTGAAGCTCGCGGTGATTTTCGGCCTCTGCGTCGCATTATATGACGACATGAACACATGAACTTCATTTCCAGAGCTGCTGTGAGAGTCATTTCATGTGAATTTTACTATTTTATTTGAGAAAACTAGCATCATATTATACTGTATACACAGAAACTAAACAGCAACCTGTCAAAATAAAAGTGTAACGTGTAACAGAAATATATTACTATTGTATTACTTTTGTACAGTATAATGTAATATTTTTATATTTTTATTTTTGGCCAATTCAAATAAAACAATGAAATGATAAAAATAAATATTACAACCAGATTAACCACTTAATTGTAGAAAAAAAAATCTACAATTATTATTAAAACTTTTTTAACAGAATATTCACACAAATGTTCTTCCATGTATTCCATGTATTAATGTAAAAAAACAGTAAACCTCTGTTTGTTTGCCAAAAAATAAAAGGGTTTAATTTTAATTTTATTGAAAAAAAATAAATGTTTATTGCCTTCATTTGATTATCAGAAAAATTAAAACAAACATTTCTGAAAAAAGAAAAAAGAAAAGGTTTGTAAAGCCCTGTTGTTCAAAATGTTGAAACTGAGAATTTGGAGGGTTTTTTTCTTTTTTTTTCACTGAAATAAATGTTTTTGTTATTATACAGAGAGTAAAGTACCGTTGGGTGCACCCCCCCCCCCAAAGCTATGAACCTAGAGGAAACACTGTAGGTCCAAAGTCTAAAGAGGCTTTGAAGCAATATTTTATATTTTTTAAAGAATTATTTAGCAAGGATACATTAAATTGATCAAAAGTGAAAAGGCATTCTAAAAGATTTCAGTTTAAAAATAAATGCTGTCTTTGTATTCATCAATGAATCCTAACAAAAATATAACAGGGTTTCAGCAAAAATATTAAGCAGCACAATTGTTTTCAACTTTGATAATAATAAATGTTTCTTCAGCAGCAAATCAGCATAGTAGAATGATTTGTGAAGGATCATGTGACACTGAAGACTGGAGAAATGATGCGGAGCGTTCAGCGTTACATCACAGAAATAAATTAGATTTTAAATTTAAAAAGGAAATTAATTTTTAATGGTATTATTTCACACTGTTACCTTTTTTACTGTATTTTTGGTGAACATGAGAGACTTACTGACCAAAAATCTAATCTAGACCAAACAGTATAATATTTTTTTATATATATACTTGTATTTTATTAAGAAAATCGATTGCCAAAGCAAAAAGCTTAAAAGGTTAGTTCACCCAAAAAGAAAAATTCTGTCATTAATTACTCACCCTCATGTTGTTCCAAACCTGTAAGACCTTCGTCCATCTTTGGAACACAAATTAAGATATTTTTTTAATGAAATTCAAAAGCTCTTTGACCCTCCATAGACAGCAAGGGTCCTTCCATGTTCAAGGCCCAGAAAAGTACCAATAACATCGACAAAGTAGTCCATGTGACATCAGTGGTTCAATTGTAATTTCATGAAGAATCAAGAATACTTTTTGTGCTAAAAAAAAAAACAAAAAACAAAAATTGCTTTATTCAACAATTCACATGCGCGTGCTTTACTCTAAACGTAAACCAAGCATGGTGCACGCGTGCTCTACATCAGCAGCATGCATTGTTTACATGTGAGGAAAGTCGTGATACTCTCCAAAATGGTGCTAGGGTGATGCAGAGGAGAAGAATTGTTAAATAAAGATATTATTTTTTTAGTTTTTTTTTCTGCACTAAAAGTATTCTCGTAGCTTCATAAAATTACGATTGAGCCACTGATGTCACATGGACTACTTTATCAATATCCTTACTACCTTTCTGGGCCTTGAATGTGGTGGAACCCTTGCTGACTATGTAGGGTCAGAAAGCTCTTGCATTTCATCAAAAATATCTTCAATTGTGTTCCGAAGATGAACGAAGGTCTTACAGGTTTGGAACGACATTAGGGTGAGTAATTGATGACAGAATTTTAAGTTTTGGGTGAGCTAACCCTTTAGTTTGTAATTGCCTATAGTAATAGCCATAGGATTTGAGGTATCATGTATGTGGCGCAAATAAGTTTATTTAATTACACGATAATTATCATTATTATCAAGAATAATATGGGATTTGAAAATCCTAAGCATGAGCAATAGTAAATACTATTAGAAGGCACCATTGCATTATTGTGTATTGCAATTTGTTTTCGACACGTATCGTCAAAGACTACTCTGAGGAAATGTCAATAATGTTCAGACATTTATTCAGAGGCCCAGCAAAATCACTCAAACATACTCTATTAGTGAATCACACCTGGAGGAATTATGGAAGTGTCCCGGTTGAAGAAGCACACCGGGTTTGAGAAGGGACAGAAATAACCCTTCACTTATTCAGATGCTCCGCTAATACTAATCTGCTAATACTCACTGACAAGCTGCATGATTAGCCTGGAAAGAAGACAAAACTGTCTTACAGCATAGAAAGCTCCTCGCATGAGGAAAAGATGTGTTTGTACTCATTTAAAGAGTCGTCACAAGCGTTTTTTGCAAATTATTGGTTATTTTATTGGCCTTTTGTGTTGTGACAGTGAAATGTTTCCTCTCCTAGCAGCCATTTTGTGTGGGGTTGTCTTAACCTGAATTACTCTGGGTTAATGGGTTAATTGTCTTGGATTCATACTGGAGGATGTAACTCCTGATCCTCCCTGTGTGAAAGACATTGTCTCCCTCTCTCTTTCTGCGTGTTTTCACTTGTACACATGCCTGACAACATATAATCACGTAGCTACTGTAATACTCTGGCTGAGCCAGTTTATCTGTCTGCATAAAGTAAGCTTAATAAACTTTTAATGAGGGGGAAATGTGCTTAATTGTCCTGAAAATAGTGTCACACTGCAAAAATCTTTTTTGCAAATTATGTAGACTTAATTTTCTTTATCTAGCATAAAACTGCTGATTAATCAGATTTAAGCTTGCAATTTTGAAAAAGCTCAACGTTGTTCTTTTTGCTACTTGAATCAGATGTGGTGCATTGAAGTCATGTTGATTGTATTTATGAGTTAAATGCACATGAATGCTACCACAAAACCATAAATACAAGTGGGAAAGGCTCTTGAGAAGCCCTGAGCTTCTGAGTTGAGTTATGTCAGAAGGGTTACTGCAAGGGATAGACATAGTAAAAAAAATGCCATACCCAAAAGGGAAGCAGCATCTCTCCGTTCCTCTCCAGCTCGTCCCTGAATGCTAGGAGTCACATGACTTTTCTTTCAGCTGTGTGGATCCTCTGCAGACCTCAGTATGAGTGTACACACTGTTAATGCACTGACTCAGAACAGGGACAATTGGGGGAAATGATGAACCTATGACTCTCACTGATGTAATAACGGTGGTACTCAGTGTTTTTTCTGTACTGAAGGGTATGGATAATGGGTTGTAGAGTCTCAGAAATGCTATTATATAATGGTAAAATCACCTCAAGTTTTATTTTGTATGTGTATGCTTTCATTTTCTGTATGTTATGCTGCTTTGTGAAAATGACAAGCGGTGAAAGAATAAAAGCAGATGCAGGAGTATATATATAGCACATATAACATTTTTCTCTGCTTTTTCTTTCAGACAGAGGAGGTGGTTGTGGTGTGAGGCGAGTGTGTGTGCACGTGTGTGCGAGTAATGGCGGAGCAGCAGAGACAGCGTTCACTCTCCACGGCGGGAGAATCACTATACGTGGTCCTGGGAGTTGATAAGAGCACCCCACCGGACGACATAAAGAAATCCTACAGGTGAGACGCTCTTGACAGACATAGGAATATTGTTCTAACATTGCTATTGCACAGAATTTTTTTGGTGTGGGGATCCTTCCTTTTATTATTTTTCTTTTTGTATTTTTATTCATGAACATTATGCGAAGAAACAAAAAATTCAGTGTCTTAAAGGGATAGTTCACCCAAAAATGAAAATTCTGTCATTTACACAGCCTTGTGTCATTCCAAACCTGTATGCATTGCCAGATAAGAAACAAAGTCATCCAGGTTTGGAAAGTGAGGTTGAGTAAATGACTTTTTTTGGGTGAACTATGCATTTGCGTTTCCAATTAAATTCACTAGAGGGCGACAGAGATTTTTTTTTTTTTTTTTTTTTTCTCACTTCCTCTCATGAAAACTTACTACCATACTGTTCTTACTACTGCTGTTGTGTAGTATGCATACTGTGAACAGTATGTACATAAATACTCAAATAACTGGTTACGTTTGCTAACATTTATGTGAATATAATACTTTTCTAAAATGTGACCCTGGACCACAAAACCAGTCATAAGGTTACATTTTTCAAAATTGAGATTTATACATCATCTGAAAGCTGAATAAATTAATTGTTAGGATAAGACAATATTTGATTGAAAATCTGGAATCTGAGGGTGCAAAAAAAATCAAAATATTGAGAAAATCGCCATTAAAGTTGTCCAGATGAAGTTCTTAGCAATGCATATTACTAATCAAAAATTAAGTTTTGATATATTTACGGTAGGAAATTTACAAAATATCTTAATGGAACATGATCTTTTCTTAATATCCTAATAATTTTTGGCATAAAAGAAAAATCAATCATTTTGACCTATACAATGTATTGTTGGAAATTGCTACAAATATATTTGCTACATATGACTGGTTTTATGGTCCAGGGTCACAAATAGTATTTTACATGCTATTTTTAAATAATAGCAGATAGTTAGCATACCATGTAGTTATCAGAAGTGGAAGTCATCATAGTCAGGTGAACTTCTATGCACTTTATTCCTCAACACAGAAGTAAGCCTATGGTCAAGACTTCCGGTTCATTATTCACTATAGGGAAATAACAAAAAGAACAACAACAACGTGCAGTAAACGCTAAAAATGTTTGCTCTACAAACCAGTGAGCTCATAATTAAGATAATACGTTAAAATAATATGGTAAGACACACCAATTTGCAATATCAAGCAGCAAAACAAGCTGTTTTGTATAGCTAAAAATAGCTGGACGCGGATGAGACTGGAAGCCAGACCCATAAAATTTACAAATGGCTGTGCCCGCTCTTACGGGAAGAAAAAGGTGGCTAGTGGTGAATGGTAATAGCAAAAAAAAAAAAAAATCCATTCTAGCATTTCTCTGACTCTCCAAAAAAGGAACTAAATATTGAGAGTTTATGTTGGTCAGAGAAGACCAGTTCAGCACTTTTCCAAGGTAATAAAACAAAGTATGGTGTTAATAAATGTGCATGGAAAAACCTTGCTTGATTTACAATGTTATTGGAAACATCACATCAACACATTTCTAACATAGTCATGGTTTATAGCCCATTTTTAACATAGTCATAGTTTAACATTAACACACCTAAAAGGAGATTGGCAAAGATGGCAGGCAAAGGTCATGGCTGCATTCATTTTCAAGAAGTTCAGTCATTTCTGCTCTTCCGATTTGCAGAAAACTAGCTTTGAAGTTCCACCCAGACAAGAATCCCGACAATCCAGATGCGGCTGAGAAATTCAAAGAAATCAACAACGCTCATGCCATTCTGTCAGACCCCACCAAACGCAACATCTATGACAAATACGGATCTCTAGGCCTCTACGTGGCAGAACAGTTTGGAGAAGAGAATGTTAACACATACTTTGTATTGTCCAGCTGGTGGGCCAAGGTTAGTCATACACACTAGCAACACTAGCACACACAAGAGTACCATTCAAAAGTTTGGAGTCAGTTTTATAAATAAAACAGGAAAGCTGTATTCAACATTGATGATAATGTTACAATATATGAAAAAAAAAAAAAAAAAACGAAAAACTTTGAGCATAAGAGATGTCTATCCCCAAGCTTTTGGATGGTAGTGCATCTACTAAATTTGTGTACATGCTGTTATTTATGTTGAATTCCTCCTTTTTTATTTATTTATTTTTTTTTATTTTTTTTTAACATTCCTCTGGACAGGCATTGTTTATATTCTGCGGAGTGGCCACAGGCTGTTATTTCTGTTGTTGTCTGTGCTGCTGTTGTAACTGCTGCTGCGGGAAGTGTAAACCTCATCCTCCTCGATCAGATGAGCCGGATTTCTATGTGTCTCCTGAGGACTTGGAAGCTCAGATGCAGTCTGATGAGAGAGGTGAGACACACTGACACACATTCATTTACAACAGTCAAATAAACATGGTAATGTTGACATGAAATCAAAATGGAAGGTTTGTGGCTATTAGTCCATGTCTGTGAGCTTTTTAATCCCATTCATACGATACTTACAAAAGGTAGTGTAATAAACTTCTAGAAGTCAAGTAAAATGTTTTCTAGATTGAGCCTGTCCTATTTTCTTGCTGCCACCTGCCACTGACAGGCAATAGCAAGTAGCAATTCATGGTTTGTTAACTTTAAGGGATAGTTCACTCAAAAATTAAAATAATTTATTATATCACCCTCAGGTTGTTTCAAACAGGTATGATTTGTTTCTTCTGTTAAAAAAAAAAAAAAAAAAAAAAAAAGATACAAGATATTTTGATGAATGTTGGTATCCAAACAGTTTTTGGTTCCCAGTGATTTCCATAGTATTTTTTTTTTGCATACTATGAACGTAAGTTGGGAACAGCAACTGTTTTGTTACCCAAATTCTTCAAATTATTTTCTTGTGTTTAAAAGAAGAAAGAAAATCAAACAGGTTTGTAACAACGTGACGGAAAGTATATGACAGAATTTTCATTTTTGAGTGAACTGTCCTTTTAATGTTTTTTTTTTTTTTTATTATTATTATTTTTTTTTATTATTTTATTTTATTTAATTTTTTTTCTGCTGTTATTTTAGTGTTTAGTCATATAAATAATCAAATATAGCAAAGAATGCAGTTCTGCAGGAAATGCAAAACATGTAACCTAAACCCAAATTATTTATTTTACTTTATTGAAATTTAAATAAATGTCAAATTGCAATAAAAAATAATTAAAAATGTGTACATTTCTTTTAAATGTTAATTATTAAAAAAAAAAACAATAGGTAGACAAATAACAACTTTATAGTTGCTTTAAAAACTTATAGTAAAACTGTGAAATGTAATCAAAGTTAATAAATATTAAAATGTTGTGATGTTTTATTTTATATTATTTTTTGTCTAGTGTTTATGATTTATTTATTTTTTAATTAATACATCCTACACATTTTCTGTGTGCATGAATACTCAAATGACTGATTAAATTTGCTAACATTTATTGTAATATAATACTATTATTTTACATGCTATTTTTAAATAGTTAGCATACCATGGAGTTGTCAGAAGCAGAAGTTGTCATAGTCGGGTTAACTTCTATAGTAGTAATGGGAAACTACAATAGATAGAAAGCAAAATGTTGTGATGCTTAAAATTATAGCATTTAAAACTGATTTTAGTTTCTAGTATTATTTTATTTTATTTTATTTTTTATTTCATTTTTTTTTTAGTGTTTTTTTTTTTTTTTTTTTTTTTTTTTGAAGTAATACATGTTATTAATTATTATTAATCTTAATATCAGCCACTTATCGGTTTCTGGTCATTACTTTAAAGGAGAAGTCCAGAACAAAAATTTACAGATAATGTACTCACCCCCTTGTCATCTAAGATGTTCATGTCTTTCTTTCTTCAGCCACAAAGAAATCATGTTTTTTGAGGGAAACATTTCAGGATTTTTCTCCATATAATGGACTGTTATGGTGCCCCGAGTTTGAACTTCCAAAATGCAGTTTAAATGCGGCTTTAAACGATCCCAAATGCGGTTGTTAACAATCCCAACCGAGGATGAAGGGTCTTATCTAGCAAAACGATTGGTTATTTTCATAAAAAAAAAATACAATTTAAATATTTTTTAATCTCAAACGCTCGTTTCATCTTTCTCTCCCTGAACTCTGTGTATTCCTGTTCAAGACAGTTAAGGTATGTCGAAAAACTGCAATTATATTTTCTCCCTAAACTTCAAAAATCATTTCAAAATCATCCTACATTGCTGCAGAAGTACTGACCCAGTCTTTGCAAAGTGAACGTGCAAAGATGATCAAACACCCTTAACAAAAAAGGTAAAACAGCGATATAGGATGATTTTGAAGTTGAGGGAGAACATGAGATGGGAGTTTTTCAACATACCCTAACTGTCATGAACCGGAACAAAAACCGTTCAGGCAGGTCGAGACAAGACGAGCGTTTGACATTAAAAAGTATATAAAGTGTATTATTTTATGAAAATAACCGATAGTTTCGTTAGATAAGAACCTTTTTCCTCGGCTGGGATCATTTACAACTGCATTTGGGATCGTTTGAAGCTGCATTTAAACTGCATTTTGGAAGTTCAAACTCGGGGCACCATAGAAGTCCATTACATGAAGAAAAATCCTGAAATGTTTTCCTCAAAAAACATAATTTCTTTACGACTGAAGAAAGAAAGACATGAACATCTTGGATGACAAGGGGGTGAGTACATTATCTGTCAATTTTTGTTCTGGAAGTGAACTTCTACTTTAAAATAATTAGCTGTTATTCATATCAGACAGAACTTTAATGCTATGTTATGTAATATTTAATGTTCATGTTAATGTCATCCTGAGTTTGGAAGTGTGTATTAAACTAAATGCTGTTAAGTTTGTTTTGTAATGTTAAGACCTTCAATATATCGTACTTCTCCTACCTCCTTATTTTTAAATAGGAAATGCATTTGTAAATAAAACTATTAATCAAACTGTTTAATTGGGTATTTAATAAATGTCCGTAGCACAGTTCAGTGCATATTATTGTAAAGGAATAATGATTGTCTCATAACCTTTCATCACAATGTCATCATTTTATCTGTATCTGAAAACTTTTCTTTTCTGCTGACATAACTAAGGCCGTGCAGGTGGGTCAATAATATCATTGGTTTCACTCAAATCTCAATAAATGAAATTAAGTCCTGACCAATATTTTTGCCAGTGTCTTTTAGTATTACAGTCAAAATGCCTTCAGATTGTTTATTTAGCCAGTGAAAATCTGTTCAGTATTTAAAGTGGCTTTCTGGCACTCACTATCATGCCTGTAATGCTTAGCAACAGGGTTCAGTTTGAGCTGTTAGCCGGTCATATAATAAAGCAGCGTGACACTGGTGTGTGTTTCCACAGATGGCAGCAGCCCCATCGTGATGCAGCCGTCCTCTGCCACAGAGACCACTCAGCTGACCGCAGACTCTCACCACACCAGCTACCGGACAGACGCCAGCTATTAAACCTCCCTCTCTCTCTCACACACACACACACACATACACACACACGGGACCACCATGCCAGAAGAGGTCACGGTGGGCAATGGCTGATCCAAAGGAAAGAGGATGAGCGGTTAGTTAGCTACAGTATCATTGGAAAACCTGAAACGCTCCACTGTACAGGGCAAGAAGCGAGTTTTTATTTGCCTTTAACCTCTATTCCCAAACTTACTGCTGCGTTACATTCAACACACACGCACACACATAAGGACTTTCTTAGTGTCCATACAGTCTTCCTGCTATGATCTAATCATCTTGGTGGCTCTTGTTGTGCAATTTGCATAAGTTATCTCACTGCATTTATCTACATAATCAATGAAAATAATTTTGATCAGTCATTCATTTTTCAGTCAGTTTTGATAATGGTTAATAGGGATGCACGATATTATCAGACCAATATCAGAATCGGACGATAATGGCTTTAAATGTAAATATCGGCATCGTCCCGATATGAAAAATTCTGCCGATATGTCTTGCTGATATGAAGAATAACTCACATGTGCCCAGGGTGTGCTAGCGATTAGATCATGTCAGCAGTGTGGCTCATTCTTAAAGCGAAGTTTTGCCTGAATGATGATTAGATTCACTGTTTTGTATCACTGCAATTAATATGAGAATATATCTATAGAATGATGCTTTTGGCGTGTGATAGTGTAAACCAGTAGCCTCCCCCAGGTCCTAATGTCCGTTTGGTAAGGAGCTTTAATTCTGTAGGGGGCGCTGTTGGCCTACTTCTAATAAAATGAAAGTAAAATACACTAATAATATTTAGACAGTGTTTCTGATTAAATAAAGCAGTAACTGATGTCATAAAATCATGATTATGTTTTAAATTTAAAGGTCAGAAGCTATAGCTTACATGAATTAAAATTTAAATAAATTAAATAATTTTATATATATCCTGAGTTATTCATTAATGTGTAATTTTTTTTTTAAACAAATTATGAGCTCTAAAATATTTTCAGAATTTTTACAACTCTTTTGCTTTAGAACATCTACAAATGTTAAATCTTGAAATAAAATGTTATAGTTATACCACTGCTTTTTTCTGGAAAAAACAAAATTCTGCATTTGATATATAGTTTATTTATAGTTGTTTTCAAAGCTTCAATGTAATGTCATTATAAAATAACTTCATTGTTGTTTATTTAATTTAATAAGTTCTTTAATCTTATTTAATAAGTTTTTGTTAAAAACTAACCAAAATTGAAAATAAAAAATTAGTAGAAAAAGTATTGGCATATCGGATTTCAGCAAAAATCCAATATCGTGCATCCCTAATGGTTAATGAAGCTGGGGTTACACTAGCCGACTCGTAAAATTTGATAGCTGTAGAGGTTGTCACACAATTTTGTCACAGTAATTTATTATTATTATTTTTTTAAAAAAGGATGCATTAAATTGATCAGAAGTGACAGTAAAGACATTTATGTTGCAAGAGATTTCTTTTTCAAATCAGTGCTGTTCTTGTGCACTTTATGTTCGTCCAAGTCCTTAAAAACACAAAAATACTAAACAGCACAACTGTTTTCAACACTGATAATAATAAAAATGTTTTCTGATCAGTAAAAAGACATTAAAATAATTTCTGAAGGATCACGTGACACTGAAGACTGGAGTTACGCTCATGAAAATTCAGCTTTTCCATCACATGAATAAACTGCATTTTAAAATATATTAGACATGAAAAGTTTATAACAATATTTTACTGTATTACTGTTTTTACTGTATTTTTGATCAAATAAATGCCGCCTTGGTAAGCATAAGACTCCAAAACAAAACAAATCTTACCGACCCCAGACTTTTCAAACTCTAAAGTTATTGACCTTTCCATGCATTTGATTGGCTCTCACAAACCTCACAATTGCATCATAAACGTTGTCCTGGGTTGTTTTCACATTTCCACATTTTTTAACAGACCTGTGCCATTTTCATTAAGCAGAAGTCACAGTATGTAGGTTGTAATCTTTCAGGTTCAAATTGTTTCTTTACATGGTTTTTCGTATTCTGATATGTTTATATTTTTCTAAACAGTAAGGCAGTGTAGTGTAGTCACTGAGGACACGATTGATGACACTTTGCTGTGTCATGTTGTGTATGTTTATGTGAGCCGTCTCTCGTGTTAATGGCATCTGGTGGGCATGTACTGTCAAATATAATCATGCAGTGCTTAGCTGTGCTTCATTTCAGCCGCATATATTACTGTGGTAGTAATGTGCATGATTGATCACTGGAGCAGGAGTTTGGGGTTGTCAGATACGTACAAACACATACCCTTATGCCAGGTTATTTAATCTTGAACAGGTGTATTTCCATCTGTATTCCCCAGGCTTTGCTAAGGTAAAGAATTAGCGTTTGCATTCCTCAGGATTGTGGTTTCAGAAGCATAAGCCCATCCTCAGACAGCTGCGTTCAATACAAGCACATAAGGATTGTGGGTACAGGGGTTCATCTGCACAAAACATACAGTATGCTTCCAGTATAGTTCAGTAACATCATTACTTGAGTCTGTAGTTTCACACTGACCCAAAATTGTTAACTGATGCATCATTTTTAGTGTGATACATTTTTGAAAATGTATTTAAACAGCTTATTGTACCCATAATTTGATCGTTCCCTAGTGCCATGGTTTAATGTCATCAGTTCAACATAATCTTAGTTCATACGGATTAACAGTATTATTACTGTTATTATGCCAGAAAATATGCATAACTCTCTGATCTGTATCCTTCAGACTGAAATAGTTCATTCTCACTTTATTTGATCATCTCATATACACAATTCATTGTTCCCAGTCTTGGAAAAATGGGAATCTCACAGAAGTGTTGAAAAAGTATTGAAAATGTCTATTCTTTATACTTTTTCTAGCTTTGCTCAGTCCCAAAATATTTTAGTGGCTAAAATCCTTAAGTTTATTTTTCTTTTTTTTTGTAGAAAATCTGTTAGTCATGGGTGAATGAAATCTTCATGGAAAGTCATTGGTCAAACAATTTTGGAACCCTGACAATTGCAACCTCCGTTTTAGATCTTTTCCTTTATTTCTTAGAATACATGCATATTTTTATTTTATTTTAATTTTTCGATAGGAGTGAACATAAACATATGGACTTAAGTGTAGGAAATCTTAATTTCTTTCTGTGTGTGTGTTTGTGGGTGTGCTGTTTGAAACTGATATCTTAATTTAATCACTGTACCATCATCTGCTGTATGTTTTGTGTTTAAATATCTGTCATTTCTTTAAGATGAATTAGCTCTCCCTGTTTGTGCATACATTCATTTACATGCACTTGAAACGGGATTTATGGTAAACGTGTGTAATTTACTCCAAATGTGTATGTTTTAGTTGTTTAGGCTCACATTGTGAATATTTCATAGGTCTGTAGGTTTGTCTCATAGTTTTTTGTATATTATTTATGTCTGAATCATTAAGCAGATTATTAGTGATCATGTTTCTAACCATTTCTAAGACTGAACTGTTCACAATGTGTAACGCTTTTTATTTGCAAAATATTATTTCTCAACACAAGCTCCACTCTAACAAAGATACTGATCTGTTTATTGATTTCAGTTATCACAGTTTTCCTTTCCATTTATTTGTTGTATTCATTCATTCATGATCATAAACAACAACAAAAACTGATCTGGCTTCCTGTTGCTTCCAATTCAAGAATAAGAGAATGAATGGAGCGTTGTGTGTGAATGCAACACCTGAACAGAATCATGTTGAAAATGAAGGAAATGGTGTAAACGTGGTGATGAGAAACAATATTTTATTTATTATTTTCTTATGTTTTTAATAAATTACATAGTTCAATGTGTAAACGAATATGACTCTTGTACAGAATGGCTGAATTCTTTTGTCCATTCTGGATAAATCAGCTGAAATTGTTGTAGCATGAATATAATGTGTCAGAGAGACATAACATGGATAATTGGTCTGAATTACAGCTGTAAAATAAATATGAAGGAAGCTAAAAAAAAAAAAAAAAGAATTTGTGTTTGTGTGTATTTGTGCGAAGGTAATGATGATCTGCAAAATTAAATACTAATGTTGCTTTAAATTGGGTTAAACTGATCAGAAGCGACAGTAACGACATTTGTAATGTTACAAAAGATTACAAAATCAGTGTCGTTCTTTTGAGCTTTGTGTTCGTCAAGTCATGTGATAGTGAAGACTGAAGTAATGATGCTGAAAATTCAGCTTTGGCATCACAAGAATAATTTACTTTTTAAAAATCACTTACAGGAATATTTTAAAAAAGTTTTGTTTTGGAGCCTATTGAGTTTGATTATACGGGTAAAAACAGTTGAATCATTCTTTAGAACACCAGCTTTAGAGTTCTATGGCATAAAAGTCATACAAGTTTGGAACAACATGAGGGTGAGTAAATAATGACTGAATTTTTATTGTTGTCATTAGTCTTTAAGTAGCCTAGCTTCTAATGAATAAGTACACTACATGTTTTTTTGTTTTTTGGGTAAAAAATATTGTGTAAAAAATATTTTGGAAAGGGCTGGGTAAAAATATAAATTTTTCAATTTTAATCGATTCTCCTTTTTTATGAAACAATGTGGAATCTTTTTTAGAATCAATTAGTCTAGTCTGTTTTCAGTTAAAGAACTGAACATTGTAGCACATCTCTCCCAGAAATCACAATAGTATACAAACTAGTATACAAACAATAAATGCCGTGTTGACGTTGTTTAATGTGGAGTGACAGATCGCTGTAGCGCCTCAGTTGAAGGGATGCGACGTGAACTGATCATCTCCTCCGTTTAATACCAGTTTCAGCATGAATAAACATAAATAAATATCCGAAGGTATGTCAAAAGAAAGAGTACAACTTACCAAAATCTGTAATGTAATCGCTCAATCAGTGTTTCAACCGCGCAAAGATGTCAGTATAACAGTTTGTAAATGATGTAACGTCACATTTACCTCAGAGAGATCAGATTTAGTGACCATAAACTTGTTAGTCAGCTAGAAAAAATTAACTCTAGAGGAGCATTTGGCTAAATACAGTCATCGGCACCCTTGAATTCTGTCAGAAGATGCAACCCTTCTCTCAGAAAAAGTTTTGGTTTTCACATGTTTATTTATTTTATTTTATTTTTATTATTATTGTTATTATTATTATTATTATTATTTTATTTTATTTTTTTTTTTATTTTATTTTATTTTTTTTTTTGCATTGGAACAACACAAAAAAAAACAGAAGAAAAGTCAAATCCAAAACAATTCCACACAGAACCCAAAAAATGCACTGGACAAAATTATTGGCACCTTTAACTTAAAGGAACACTCCACTTTTTTTGAAAATAGGCTCATTTTCCAACTCCCCTAGAGTTAAACAGTTGAGTTTTACCGTTTTCGAATCCATTCAGCCGATCTCCGGGTCTAGCGGTAGATCATTGAATCTGATTAGACTGTTAGCATCTTGTTTAAAAATGATCAAAGAGGAAAAATATCAAAACTATTTAAAACTTGACTCTTCTGTAGTTTTTTGAGCGAGATGCTATCGGTCTAATCAGATTACAATAATCTATGCTAAGCTATGCTAAAAGTGCTACCGCCCGACCCGGCAATCGGCTGAATGGATTCAAAAACGGCAAAACTCAACTGTTTAACTCTAGGGGAGTTGGAAAATGAGCCTATTTTCAAAAAAAGTGGAGTGTTCCTTTAATATTTGGTAGCACCCCCTTTGGAAAAAATAACTGAAATCAGTCGCTTCCTGTAACCATGAATGAGTTTTTTACAGGTCTCTACTGGAATTTTGGATCACTCTTCTTTTGCAAACTGCTCCAGGTCATTCAGATTTGAAGGATGTCTTCTCCCAACTGCTGTTTTGAGATCTCTCCACAGGTGTGCTATGGGATTCAGATCTGGACTCATTGCTGTCCATTTCAGAACTCTCCAGTGCTTTGTTTGTAACCATTTCTGATTGCTTTTTGAAGTAACTGTCCTGCTGGAAGACCCATGACCTCTGGTGGAGACGCAACTTTCACTGACACTGACCACTACGTTGCGCCCCAAAATTCTTCTGTAATCATCAGATTTCATGATACCATTCACACAGTCAAGGCATCCAGTGCCATAAGCAGCAAAGCAACCCCAAAACATCTTTGAACCTCCACCATGTTTGACTGCAGGGACTGTGTTCTTTTCTTTGAAGGCCTCATTTCCTTTTCTGTAAACAGTGCCATGATGTCCTTTACCAAAAAGCTCTACTTTTGCTCTACTTTCAGTGTGACACACAACACAAAGGTTGAGTCAACTTTTTTCCATTTTAACTGGTTGCAAGTGTATTATATTGGCCACACCTGTTACTTGCCACAGGTGTGTCTAAATACAAATTACAGGAGCATCACATGCTTGAAAAGCAATTATTTCTTACAATTTTGACAAGGTACCAATAATTTTGTCCAGTCCATTTTTGAGTTCTGTACATTTCTGTTTTTTTTTTTCTTTTTGTGTTGTTGCAGTACAAACAAAAACAATAAGCATGTGAATACCAAAACATTTGCAATTGGAACAATTTTGTGAGAGAAGTGTTGCATTTTCTGACAGAATTGCAATATGCAATATGTAACATATTCATTATCATTTTCACTGTTCTTGTGTTTCATTTATATTTTAATAAATCCGTCAAGTGTTTATGACCCCCGCCATTTAAATGTTTATATTTTAAAAAACGAATTGGAATAGGAATGTGATTATGCAATTGTAACTTTATTATTATAAAGACTTTGAGTGTAATTTAAGTGTTTGTTTACAAGTTAGTTAATTTTAGCCTTTAATATTATTAGAATGTAGTACCAGTTGACTCTCATGTATATTTTACAGCATTAGTAAAAATTTGGCATATACTTTACCTGATATATATCAAAAATAATAAATATTTAATCAGATCTGATCGAGAAACTTGTGTCAAAACCCAGCCCTAATTGTGAAATATTACAGTTTTAGAATAAATGTTTTTTTTTTGGTTTTTCCAACTCAAATACACCTGTACACACGTTTTTGTGTCAAAAGCTTCAACTCCACTTCATAAACACCCTCTTACTTTCCTCTATTACTGTAGCTGTTCTGGTATTATTGACTTGTTGGCTGTTTCGAAACTGAAGACATGAATGATTGGAGTAACAGGAGATGAGGCATCATCTCTGTTTCCCAGCATTCCACTGGCTGCCTGATATGGGCACGACTGATCAAGGGTAGGGGGTGTCCCAGTGAGCCAGCAAGAAACCAGACACCTTCCCCCTCTTGCACATGCACACACACACACATTTCCAGCTGCAAACCAACACAGGCCCAGTCGTGCTGTTCTTTCGAGCGACTGCCCGCTGCCTCGAGAGACTGGAAAACCACACTGCACAGAGACATGAAGACGGCAGCGTCTCATCTCCTTAGCTGTGGTTTCGCTCTTGTATCTTAGTTTCCAGTGAGTGTGGGGTCAACGGGGGCACACGGCCATGTCTCTTCCACTGGATATACGCTCTTATCACAAAGACCCCTCTTTGGGCACGCTGGAGCAACAGCTCATCTGTCCCATCTGTGTGGAAGTCTTCACGAAACCAGTGGTCATTCTGCCCTGTCTGCACAACCTCTGCCGCAAATGTGCCAATGAACTATACCAGGTGTGTATCAAGAGACTCAGAGGATGATGGTTTATGTGTGGATGTAGAAACATAATGTTAGAAACATGTTTACAAGTACTTTTTCAAGCCCTTGGTAAGATGATAAATTCTCAAAATAGCATTTGTGTACTTGATACACTTACAGTTCATCTGTACATGACATGCCAGTTTCCTTCATAAACCAAAGTGTTTTCTGTGTACAAGATTTCTGTTCTGTGTGCGATTTGAATTTTACATGACAAGTATTTTTTGCTAAGTTGGATGGTCAAGAGATTTTACACTTGGGTATATTAAACACAATTCCTCGTGGAGTAAGGCCCGTTCACTTCAACCACACTAATGGACAATAACATTCTGATATTATTACTCTGTGTCATTATTATTGTTGTGGTGTATATTTTTCTATTAGCATACAATTATAATGATTATTAAAAGTTTATAGTTATCACTTCAATTTTCGTTTTTGGAGTGAATGGGGCTTAACTTCCATTTCTAAAGCCATGATTGCAATATTGACACAGTTACCACAAACACAGACAGTTTTCTAGCGACCTGTCATGCTAATATGTGGAAACCAAACAGGTGGGGATTGCAAATGTCTAAACTCAATCCCCAGTCTGAAATCTGAGGTATAAAAATAGGTGATGGCCTACATTTGATGCATTTGAGTCGTCAGGGACTTAGCACTGACACAACACACAATGGACATAGTGATATGAAGGATAGTCCCTATTAACAGATAGTCCCTTGTGCTTTGTCTGCATAATCCTTCTTCTCCTCTGCACCTAAATTAACTTTGACCCCTCACCAGTTTTCCCTTACACCTCCTCTTAGGCAAAGGTCAAAAGCCAAGCTGTGTATCTGTCATGCGGCCAATGTACGTGGGAGAAAAATGGTGCCATCTCTGGCTGCACCTTCTTATCTGCATGCTTGCTTCACCGTTTTCAGATGCTATCACATCACAGTTAACAGATAGCTATATATAGCATCAGTCACATTATGCCGATGTGTATGTTGGGAAGGTGAGCCAAAGGGATTCTATAAAATGTTAGTTTATCCCTGCCCTGGGACCAAGATTGGACAAAATTCAGAATTTGGGAATAGGCCTACTTGTAATTAATGTCTAAAAATTTAAATATGCACTACAGGAAGTAACTGAATTAACATTTGAATTGGATTGATGGGAAAATTCAGCAAATAATGAAATGCATTCCATTCTGGTCCATAAATCTGTAAAGAATATAAAATAAATAAATACAACTTTCAAAAAAAGGCTGCCAAGATTATATTCATAATTCAGCAACCTTCCTTTTTAGTTAAAAATTACACTTTACAACATCACATGAATTTTTTAGAATTTAAATTCATTTTAATTCCACTTCCTTAAATTCAAATTTGCATTGCGATTCTAAAATTCTTACATTTTTAAAACTTTGTTCATCTTCGGAATACAAATTAAGATATTTTTGATAAAACCCAAGAGCTTTCTGACCCTGTATAGACAGAAACGCAACTACCACATTCAAGGCCCAGAAAGTTAGTAAGGACATCATTAGAATAGTCCATGTGACATCAGTAGTTCAACCGTAATTTCATGAAGCTACAAGAATAATTTTTGTGTACAAAGAAAACAAAAACAGTGTCAGTCTTCCCCGCACATTCACAAGAGTACCACGACACCTGTGTGTGGTACTGATGATGCAAGAGTCTGTGTTCTGAAGTAGAATCCGGATGCGCTGCGTCTTGTTTACAAGCAGAGAAAGACGCATACTGTACATTAAACAGTAGGGGTGTCCTGAATAATTGGAATCTCTGGAATCAATTCTGAGCTTAGTTTTTAGCAGCAGATGGCGCTCTAGGCTAGTTTTTAACAGCACACTCAAATGTTCACAAAGAAGAACACTTGTTCGTTCAACTGAGTAATTTAAGTGGTTAAATGTACTTGCACCTTTGCTTTTATGCTTTTATGATGCAAGATTAATGTAAACAGCCCACTGTGAACACTCTTATAATTCGCTTCAACCTTTTCGAACTTTAATGATTTTAGATTCAAGTGGTGTGTGTGTAAGGAACTGGAAGCAGAGTACAGCTGTCTCTAAAGCATGTAGTCCAATCTGCTTTTAAAAACTAAGTTCAGAATCGATTCAAGAGAGAATCGCAATGCATTCGGAAAATCACAGAATTGATCCACGAATCGATTTATAAACAGTCTTAATAAACATGTCTGAAGATTTCTACAGTGATGACTTGTAGTTTCATCAACAATATCTTAATTTGTGCTCTGAAAATGAATGAAGGTTTTACAAGTTTGGAAGGACATGAGTAATTAAAGAAGAAGTCCACTTCCAGAACAACAATTAACAAATAATTTACTCACCCCCTTGTCATCCAAGATGTTCATGTCTTTTTGTCTTCAGTCGTAAAACAGTATGGTTTTTGAGGAAAGCTTTTCAGGATTTTTCTTCAATGGACTTAAATTGTGCGCTCGATTTTGAACTTTAAAAATGTAGTTTAAATGCAGCTTCAAAGGGCTCTAAATGATCCCAGCCGAGGAAGAAGGGTCTTATCTAGCAAAACGATCGGTCATTTTTTTTTTCGGAAAATAAAAATGTGTATACTTTTTAAGCACAAAACCTCGTGTAGCACAGGCTCTGGAGCGCGCTCACACAATGTACTATTAAATCATGTTGAAAGGTCACACAGAACGTTGGCGGATCTACAGACCCAGTGTTTACAAAGCGAACGCGCAAAGACTAAGAAAGTGCAAGTAAGTCAAACGTCAAACGATTCATTAATTTTAGCAAAATCAGCATCACGTGACAGCCCCATAATATGAAGGAACGACTCGAAAAACCCGAAGATGCGAAAGAGGTGAACTAATTACCGTACAGAACCTAATAGGATGTTGCGCATGCGCGACTGAACGAATCACTCCCCGAGACGACTCGTTCGTCCCAAGTCACATTAAAGATTCATTCGAAATGAACGAATCGTTCAAGAACGAACCCTGGACACCCATCCGAGAGCTCGTGCTTAAAAAGTATACATTTATTATATTTTTATTTTTCGAAAAAAAATGACCGATCGTTTCACTAGATAAGACCCTTCTTCATCGGCTGGGATCGTTTAGACCCCTTTGAAGTTGCATTTAAACTACATTTTGGAAGTTCAAAATCGGGGGCACAATTTAAGTCCATTATATGAAAAAAAAATCCTGAAATGCTTTCCTCAAAAACCATAATTTCTTTACGACTGAAGACAGAAAGACATGAACATGTTGGATGACAAGGGGGTGAGTAAATTATTTGTAAATTGTTGTTTTAGAAGTGGACTTTTCCTTTAATGACAGAATTTTCATTTTTGGGTGAACTATTCCTTTAAATTCTTACATTCTTAAATTTCTGAACGGTTCAGAACCCTGCTAACCGCATACACTTGACCTCTGACCTCACACAGTGAGTGCAGGGTCTCTCTAAAACTGAAACCAAGAATGAAGTAGTGGCATAAATATATTATTCCTGATTCCTGTGAAATATCCAGTTGTGCATCTCTGGTAAATAAATAGTAAATAATTCAGTACATAAATAATTCCCATCATGCCTCATCATTATAATTGAGGCAGTGATGGTGCTCTGATTCACACCGGATCCATAAGCCTCAGCAGCTGAGAGCTATTAGAGTGGGACTATTTTAGGATACCTGGTGAGATCAGCCTCAAGCTCCTCTGTTTGCAATCTCTATTTCATGCCCCTGTCTCTACTGATTAAGACAGGACACATAGAGCAAAACACAGACACACATATGCACAGAATCACACTGCTCAGTAAGATCACCATAGAAGTACAAACTGTGCATCTCTAGAGAGGTACATGAAAGTCCAATTAGCCTAACCAAGTGGTGATGATGTTATTCAGTCTAGTTAACTATGCTAGCCATTTCTCTTTTTTCTTCCTTAATAAGACTAGTCTAATGAATTATGAAAAGTGGTTTCATTTGTCAGTCGATACACATAATCACAAATACTGCTGACAGCTGAAGAACAGCATGCTGAGTAAGATGTGCAGCCGTCTCTCTTCCAGGTTGGAATCGGAGGACGTTTTCGCTGCCCGTCCTGTCGGCGTGAGGTTGTCTTGGACCGTCATGGAGTTTATGGACTGCAGCGCAATTTACTTGTGGAGAACATTATTGATGTTTACAAACAGGAGTCTGAAAGGTCAGATCAGGAGTCTGTTGAATTTTTAGTTTTTGTGTTCAAGTTTTAATTAATTAATTTGTTTATTTGTAATTCATTTAAGTTCTATTTTCCAATATGTTTTAACCCTGTGATATAATATTAATAGTCAGACAAATCTTTTTTTCTTTTAGTTTTTTTGCTTAAACTGGAAAAAGTGTAGTTGGTGTAGTAAAACTTCGGTGTAGTTGCTGATAATTATATGACCAAAAGGTTGAAATTTTGTCAGTTAATGAGAACTTGATAATAGTATAGTAGACTAAAATGCATATAAACATCAGTTGTCACTTTGTAAGTCCTTAAGTTGTCCTACTAGTTAAACGCTTAAATTTTAATTATCAAAGTTATGTAGTTTTTATTGTTGGGGGCAAAACTTACAAAATAATACAATACAATAATAATTCAGAGATGTGCAAATGATGTGTCTTCAGCTCTAGGCCTCCACCGAAGCGTCCTGCGGAGTTCAACTGTCAAGAGCATGAAGATGAGAAGCTTAATATTTATTGCATCACGTGTCAGGTGACCTCCTGCTCTCTCTGTAAGGTGTTTGGGGCCCACAAAAACTGCCAAGTAGTTCCCTTGCCTGATGTTTACCAGCAGCAAAAGGTATGATCTTCAAAATATTTGTGTCATCATGTTACGTCTTCACACTTTACAACAAATAATCAGTTTGACTTCTTATAGGCTGAACTCAGTGACAGACTTGCTTCTTTGGTTTCTACAAATGACCGTGTTCAATCCTTTGTCAGTGAACTAGAAGCACTCCATAGGAACATAGAGGTTTGTGTGGATGTTTCTAAAGAAATTACTTTACAAATTTATGCAATAAAACATTAACTAAAGTTGAACTAAAGTCTTATTCAGGTCAATACTTAATAACCAATAATATATATATTTTGTATGATCCCTCTTATTTTGGTAAAATAATTAACATTTCTAATGATTCTAAAAGGGAGATGTAAACTTTTGACCTCAACTGTACAAACACATGATCTGTGCATACAATTGACAATTGCTACTTTGACAGGAAAACAGCAGGATCCAGAAACAGATTTTGTCGGAGAAGTTTGATAGCTTGTCTGCCATTCTGGAAGAACGTCGTAAGATCATGACCCAACAAATCACTTCTGAGCAGGAAGAAAAGACTGGCTGGACCCAATCTTTACTGCAAACATATAGTGAGTATGTAGACACAAACTCAGAGTTGATCCAGGCAGCCCAGAATGCCATAGAGGACCCAGAGATGGCTTCTTTTGTGCAGGTACTATAACTTTTCTGGGGGGGCTCCACATCTTACGTTTTGAATGCCAAAGGCATAAAATGTTTGATATATATATCTGTTTTATCTCTCCTTTGTAGACCTCACAAGATCTAATTGAGAAGTAAGCAAATTTAGCAAGACCGCTCTCAACCATAATCAAAATAATGCTCGCTTAAATCAAAATAGAAACAGTATCTTTCCTTTTCTCCAAAGGGTTGGTAAAGCATCTAAGTGCTTCACTCAGGAGACCCTGGATCCTGAATATGAGAAGATGGATCACTACAGGGTTGATTTTGAAGCGGAGGAGAGAGTTCTGCACCAGCTGGATTTCATGGAGAGCAAGTATCAGAGACCCAATAGATAAACTTCTCATTAGGGCTTCAAGCATGTAGCACTGAAACCCTATTGTATTTGTTAGAATGGTCACGGATCAGCGATCTCCACGTAAAACTGATCGTGCAGACCAAACCGTAAGTTGTAGAGACTTGAAACTTGGAGCGCTGGTAGTACTCATACTGCCGACAATGTGACTAAGGCTTGCCCCAATCGGCCTGATGGGGCGCTACAGTAAACAAAACTACGAAATCGCTCGTAACTCCTGCACCATCAGTCTCAGGCTCAAGTGTCTTATATCGCATTTTTCAAGGGCATAAACAATTGTACATCGCACGTTTTTTTGCACATACGCACAATATTTGTATCACACGATAGAACAACTCATTCTGGACAACTTTGCCTCTAGAACCACTGCTGTCAATCAAATTGTTTGTTAACTGATTGAGAAGATGTAAAAAACCTACTTTTGTAAACTAGTCCTAGGTTTAGGACTAGTTTCATCTGGAAAAAAAAAAAACACTGCATTACAATTCTCTGGATTCTTGCGATGGGTGATTCTAAACAAGCTTCCAAATTTTTAAGGGGATTGGACCACAGCTGATGCTATAACAGTCATAAACATTTTTAAAAAATC
This sequence comes from Cirrhinus mrigala, assembly GCA_036247105.1. NCBI lineage: Eukaryota > Metazoa > Chordata > Actinopteri > Cypriniformes > Cyprinidae > Cirrhinus > Cirrhinus mrigala. The sequence continues at coordinate 20,089,232 of CM070029.1, forward strand.
ATATTTCTATAGTAAATTACCTGGATTTGCCAAAAATGCTTTTTTAAATAATTGATTTAGGTGGGTACCTTGCTAAATAATATGTGATGTCTTTTTCCTTATATGCTTAAATGCCTTAAGCACTTGAACACTATATTTTATTTTTACAATTCCTCTGATCAATGCTGCCAACTTTACAGTTGAAGAAGAAGTGGAGGAAACACCTGATGAACCAGAGTCAGAACCTGAGTCTGAACCTGAACCAGTGCTGACCCCAGAACCGGACTCTGAACCAGATCAGGATCTGAAATCAGATGGTTCTGAGATGACCAATCCAACACCGGACATAACAGAGGATGCTTGCGGACAAGCAGACAGTTGTACAAACATCACAAAAGTTGTTTTGTGTGAGAAGAATGGCTTAAGCACTACACAGGTACATTCATCTACTAATGTGTGCATCTACAGTCTTAGTCAAAGTCCTCAAGAACATTTTATCGACACTTCAATAAGAAAATCTGCGGTATTTAAGGTTTATTAAAATATATAATTGCCTCTTTTCTATTTTTCCTTTAGATTGTCACCCTAGGCTTTTATTTCCTTGGCTTTCTGGTCATCCTCCAGCGAATATGGGGAAACATTCAGTACCTTATTTTTATATAGCAGAAGTGAAGAGACAGGTACCAATAATGCTTACAAATGTTATTTTAAATCAAAGCAAGACCAAAGTTTTTGGTTAAATGGAGGAACTGGTTAAGAAAAACTGGATTTGCATTATGTCTCTAAAAATAAAGTCATTTACCAAGGTTTCTGCAGACTCACACAGCTGTGAGCTCCACAATAGAATGACTGAGCCCCCCCAGTGGTCACCAGTAAGATGATCTTTCTCTGATTCTCCTGGCTCAGTGCTCCAATAAAAAAAACAGAAGCTCAAAGAAGGAATGATGACTTGCTACTGGTCAGAATGGGTTCTCCTCCCTTTGCTTCAGAACAAAGTCTTCTTTGTGTTTGTGCAATAAATTAAAACATTATGTACACTTATTTTTGGTTTTGTTTTTTTTGTTGTTTTTTTGTTTTGTTTGCCCAATTACGTTGACTATTCTTTTTTAAAACACATATCTACCAATCTGGATTGAGTTTAGATTTGGTTGTAATGAGATTGTTTGAATGAATAGTTTTTCTAACTGATGAATTTGTTTGTATGCGTGTAATCCTAAAAGTTGGCTTGAATTAAAACCCTGATTTTCTTTTTTCTTTTCTTTTTTCTTTTCTTTTCTTTTCTTTTCTTTTCTTTTCTTTTCTTTTCTTTTCTTGTCTTTTCTTTTTTTGTCTTTTCTTTTCTTGTCTTTTCTTTTTTGTCAGCATTAAATGCTTTTCTTACTTAGATTTTTTGTCTTGTTTCCAGCCAAAATATCTAAAAATTCTTAAATCAAGAAGGATTTTCTAGACAAGCAAAAATTATTGTCTTGGGGTAAGCAAAATAAAAAAAGATTATTTTGCTTACCCCACTGGCAGATTATTTAGCTTGTTCTAAGCAAAAAGTTACTCACTTTTGACTTTTTTTCTGAAAACAACTTTTTTTCTGATAACAACACAATAATTTTTACTTGCCTAGGAAATCCTTCTTTATTTAAGAATTTTTAGATATTTTGGCTGGAAACTATAAAATCTAGGTAAAAAAAGCATTTTTTTTTTTTTTGCAGTGTAACTGCTTTGAGCAATGCATTATGTGAGAAATTGAGAAATTGTATCTACATCATTGTCATAATAAAGTGTCAAATACAAATGAGTTTATTTTTGTTTACAGAGCGGCACACAGGACATGTAAAGAAAAAACAACATTGTGGCCATGAATTAAGAATTTGTTTAATTTATTAATTCGTTCCCTCGTTTTAGGTAGCCTATTTGTGGGCTACGATTTAACTAAATAAAAACGAAGGAAAATTATGATTAAATAAATTAATAAAATGCGGCCACAGTCAAGTTGTGAGAAGAAATTTTTAATTCGTGGCACAGTATTTATTTTTCCTCAACATGTAATGTTCCTGACTCTGTATGATTAACATCTATAATTTATAGTTGACATGAAACGAAGGTTTTTTTTTTTTTTTTTTTTTTTTTTTCATATTGTGACTTATATCTCAGTCACAAAATAAGTAGGACGGGATTTTGTCCATCGGGAATTAATTTGATTGTTTGGACTATCGGAATCAGAAAAGAGATGACATTAAATGAGTTGTTTTGATTAAAGATTACAAAGGCAAGATATTACAAAACTATGCGCATGCATAAATCGTTTATAAACCCTGCAATATTCTATAAAAAATAATATTGTGCACAGATAAATAATTTATAGTAAAAACTGCAGTTTTTCATAAGAATTGTCCATTTTGATTTCGTGATGACTTCGGCTATACGTTCTCAGTTCATTTCGATCCGTGGACGCATCTCTGAAGATATTCGACTAAAATGTTAACTTATCGCACATCGCCATAGAAATAAGCTAAAAAACTGTCTAGTTGTAGAATTTGATGGATAAATCAAAGTCTGCTCATAGCTAAGCAGAAAGACCCTGCACAAAACAAAACAAAAAAATAAACAAATAAAATAAATACATACATACATAAATAAACAAGGTTACTATGGTTATAGTAACCACAAATTAACCTTGGTTTCGCAACACTAACCGTTTGACCAATGCATTTATAACTGTAGACCAAATATTAATCGGTTAATTTTCGTAATGGGTGTTTTCTTGTTACAAACGTTTAATGCGTTCAGTTTCTAGTATTCAGTTTGTTAATTTGAAAATGACATGTTTTCTTAAGCACTGATCTACTAAATGTTCCTAAACGAAATAACAGTCTGGCCCAATGATGTTTTTCTTAGCTATTTTGTTGATCTCAGGACGCAGTATACGTCATCTCAGTGCGCCGGAAAGAAACCGCACTTGGGCAGCTCTTCAAGCTGAGCTGGCTGATCGCTCGGGATCTTGTGTTGGCTTGTCAAGCGCTTTTGGATGTATTGATAGTAGAGGGAACGCACGTATTTACGCCTCACAGAGCTTTTTTCCTTCTGAATTGCGTAACTGTCGAGACAACATTTTGAAGATCTAAACCGACGACATGGATTCTGCTAACCAAGGTAAACAAAAACAAAGCCAGCAAACACGATACATAGAATTGATACAACCGCTTTATACGTTTATGGCGTAATGTAGAGCAGCTGTAGCCTTATCTCCGGATCCCAGCGTAGTGAATGTGTGGTGGTGAAGGGGAGATCAGGGCAGGGCAGGCGATCACGTTACTAATGCATAACAAAAACACATCAAGGCTGAGTGCAGGTGTTTGCGTTACAACCATTTAATTTAACGTTACATCGAAATCACAGATGTATAGGGAAATATGGTTCCTTTTTTTGTTTTTTTTGGCGTGGGCGCTTATGGCGTGGCGATTTTCAACATGGAAATTAGGATATTATTATTAATCCATTAGTAAAGCACCAGTCCTTTATCTGTTGTGCCATATAATGTAATGCCATTTAAATAGGCAGTTTAGGGTCAGTGGGGCTGATGACATGTCTCATCATTATAGCTCAGACCCACGTGACACCTCTTTTACAGACTGACCTAAATCGAGCATGTTTATGCTTTTGTATCTGAATGTGAGTTACATAAAACCGTTGTGTGTAGAGTGATTATAGGTTCATGCTGAGGGGGTAAATAACACAATCTGTATGGAGTCATTAAAGAATGAAACATTTTCTTTTCTTTCTGTGGTCATGTATTTACTGTGGAAAAGGGAAGTTTGTGTGGAACAAAACAACCAATAAGCTTTAGTTATGTCATGTTGATAAATCATGAATTACTACTTGCTAGTCTGTTGCAGGTGGTGTTAGGGGCGGGGCATTTTTATTTTAGAGAGCATTTGATTGGTCAAAAATCTTTGTAGTACAGGATGAGTCATCAATATTTTGGTTTATTTTCCTAGACTATAAAATGTAAGTAAATTTTGTCAATACATGCCCTCAGAACTAATACAGATTTATGTAACAGTTTGAATTGCATAAATATATCTGTCGTTTTCGTGAAATAACTTAAAGAGATCAGTTTATTTTGTGTTTTTTATTATTGTAATAAGTTTTAAGACTTTATTTTTTGTGGTCAAAAGCAATTTGAAGAAAATATACTTCTCTGATCCAATTTTTTTTATTATTATTATTTTTTTTTTACAATTCTGTTTAGTCATATTAAACATGTCATTCTCTTTCAATCTTACAGACATCAATCTGAACTCTCCACACAAAGGCCTGGGCTCTGACTCTCTCTCAGAGGTGCCTGAAGAGAGAGGAGCGGCCGCTGTGAGTCCTGGGACTCTCCCTCCAGGTCTGACAGAGGAGGAAGCCGAGGAACTGAGACTGGAGCTCACCAAGGTAAACTTCTACAGCCACTGCATCACCATGAATTTCATGATGTGCTTATCTTCTCCAATATGTCTTCAGATAAGGGATGTTATTTTAACATGTTAATTCAGGATAATTCATTATTCTCATATATTTATGTTATTGAGCTATTGTTTACATCTCTATACAAACTGTGACATCCTATTAGGTTGAGGAGGAGATCCACACTTTGAGGCAGGTGTTGTCGGCTAAGGAGCGTCATGCGTCGGAGCTGAAGCGCAAGCTGGGCCTGAACCCCCTGAGCGAGTTCAAACAGAACATCACCAAAAGCTGGCAGGACGTCCAGACCTCAAACGCGTAAGCATGCCTTCCTTGTACATGTCCTGCTTACTCAAACCCAGGAGGTAACAGGTACAGTCTTCTGGGTGCCATATGGACCCTAAACCTCCTTAACAGACCCTGCAGGAATGAGTGATTTGACATAATTCTAACTGAACTTAGAAATAAAAGGGTTTGTTGAAGTGGCATATGGGTGATGACTCTGTATGATGGCAGATGCAAGCTGGTAGCTGGTTCCATCAGTGGAGGAATTCACAGGAGAACTGATGCCTTTCTAACTAATGCACCTTCAGTGTGCTCTCTTCCAGCTCACACTTACACACATTCCTCTCGCTTTATGCTACTGGAAATCAGCCTAAAAATAAAGAGTCGCAGGTGTCCGGTTGCATTTTCTGCAGGATTGTACATTACCAAATGAAAGCATTCGAAAGAGCTCTTGAGTGGCTGTTCAGGCAGCGGAGATGACCATTGTTTTCTGTGTAACATTATAGATGGGCATCTATGCCGTCAGCTGAAAGTCCTTCAGTGTAATTGTTTTATCAGTTGAAAAATGGCAGTCCGGTTTCAAAGGGCTCTGTGGGAGGACTGTAGTCGACTCAGACATGAATCACCACCATTTATTGTGTTCCAACCTGGAGCTCATGGCCACTGGTTTGAGTGTGATTCTCAAGATTTTAGACAAACAACAGATGTTTACTGTTTTTGATTCTGTAGGTGGAAAAACTTTGGTTTTATGAGTATGTGTAGTCATTTACAGGACTTTTCTGAGTTCTGGTCAGTACCCTGGGCACTTTCAAATTTCAAAATGCAGTTTAAATGCGGCTTCAAACGATCCCAAGTATTTTTGTAAACGATCCCAGCCAAAAAAGAAGGGTCTCATCTAACTAAATGGTTGGTTATTTTCATTAAAAAAATACAATTTAAATACTTTTTAAATACTTTTTAAATAATCTCAAGCGCTCATCTTGTCTCGCTTTCCCTGAACTCTATGTATTCTGGTTCAAGACGGTATGTCGAAAAACTCTGAACGTAATTTCTCGTAACTTCAAAAAATGATTTCCAAATCATCCTACATCGCTGCATAAGTTCCGACCCAGTCTTTGCAAAGTGAATGTGCAAAGAAGATCAAACACCCTTAACAAAAAAGGTAAAACAACAATATAAGACGATTTTGAAGTTGAGGGAGAACATGAGATGGAAGTTTTTCGACATACCATAACTGTCATGAACCGGAAAAAAACAAGGTTGGAAAGAACAAGACAAGACGAGCATTTGACAGTAAAAATTATATAAATTGTATTATTTTTTATGAAAATAACCGATCGTTTCAGTAGATAAGACTCTTCTTTTTCGGCTGGGATCGTTTACAACCGCTTTTGGAATCGTTTGAAGCCACATTTAAACTGCATTTTGGAAGTTCAAAATCGGTGCACCATGTCAGTCCATTATATGGAGAAAAACCCGAAATGTTTTCTTCAAAAAACATAATTTCTTTACGACTGAAGAAAGAAAGACATGAACATCTTGGATGACAAGGTAGTGAGTACATTATCTGTAAATTGTTGTTCTGGAAGTGGACTTCTCCTTTAATAACCTGAGGTTGCATGGGCCTAGACTGCCTTGATGTGAAGTTGTCTACTATTTTGGTAGTGTAATTTTAGCCTACTAAAACATCTGTTGTCATTTTTTTGTTTTAGTGTAATCACTCTGTCAGTAGTTTAAGATAAAGTGTCTTTTATTCGTAAGATCCCTGATTTCTATATTTACTAGAGCAGCATAATGTTCTCATATTTTTAGAGTTGCCTCAGACCGATATAAAAAATGTTTGCCCAAATGTGTGTTAAACCAAAGATCAAATCTGTCTGCAAGCTTTAAACTGGTGGAATTTTTCAAATTCCAATAACAATAATGGATCGTTTTCACATTTCACATTTACAGAATTGGAAGACATACATGGGAAAACTTACAGGTAATTAGGAGTCCAAAGTAAATATAATATTTGCTCCAACAGCAAAATAAAAAATCCAAGATAGTCTATTTCTAAAGAGCGTTTATATGATTATGGCAGTCAGAAAAGAGAAAGATTTTATATTTACTGCCTCAGCTGTTGTATAATAAACTCCCCTGCAACAGTGTTAAATAGTTTTTTTTTTTTTTTTTTTTTTTGTGGTTTAATGCCAACACACAGTGTATAATGTTATAAATATGCATTACATTTATTTTAGGTGAAAACAAAATATTAAAATACAGTAAACTTAGTATAGTATAAAAAAAGTAAAAAGTATAAAACTGTGAAAAGAATACAAATAGTAAACAAGATCAAAATTCATACACACACTAGCACTTACACTGCCATTCAAGATTTTTAATGTTTTTTTTAACAGATCCTCTTATGCTTATCAAAGTTTCATTTATTTTATCAAACACAGAAAAACGACTATTATGAAATATTATTGCAATTTAAAATAAGTTTTCTATTTTTTTTTTTTTAATATACTTTAAAAGATAAGTTATTTCTGTGATGCAAAGCTGAATTTTCATCACCCATTACTTCATTCTGCAGTGTCACGTGATCCTTCAGAAATCATTTTAATATGCTGATTTATCATCAATGTTGGAAACAGATGTGTGGCTTAATTTTTTTTTTTTTTGGAACCTGTGATACTCTTTTTCAGGATTCTTTGATTGAAAAAAAAAAAAGTTAAAAAGATTTATTTAAAAATGAAAATAAATCTTTTCTAACAATATGCATCACGATATGCATAAGTCTTTACTATCACTTTTTATCAATTTAACATATCTTTGCTGAGTAAAAGTACCAAACTTTAAACGGTAGTGTACGTTGTTAGAAAAGATTTTTAGTTTTAAACGAATGTTTTTGTTCTTAACATTTTACTTATCAAAGAATCCAGAAAACAAATATCACAGGTTTCAAACAAATATTAAGCAGTACAGCTGTTTCCAACATTGATAATAAATCAGCATATTAGTATAATGTCTGAAGGATCATGTGACATGGAAGATTGGAGTAATGATGCTGAAAATTCAGCTTTGCACCACAGAAATAAGTTCTATTCTAAAGTATATTAAAATAGGAAACCACTATTTTAAATTGCAATAATATTTCACAATATTACTGTTTTTTCTGTATTTTTAATCAAATAAACACAGCCTTGATAAGCAGAAAAGGCATCTTTAAAACCATTAAAAATCTCACTCATCCCAAACGTTTAAACGGCAGTATATTTTGCACACTAGCTATTCAAATATATTCAAATTAGCCACTCAAAATTGACAACTATCAGCAGAAGTATTTGCCTAGGCAATATTTCAGTCTGTCAGTTCTTCAAACCATGATGTTATTGGTTTGTAGTCAGTCAGAGATAGTTATCAGTAACCCCATATTTTGCTTTAGTGATGTGGCGTTTTGCAGCACGTAAGCACGTCTGTGTTTTTTAGCTATGTGGTGATGTCAGAGAAGCTGGGCCAGTGGAATGAGAAGGTTACAGGGTGTGATATGTGAGTGTTTGAACGCATATTTGCAGTGAATGCATGAACTCCTCTCACCTACTCTCGACCTGTCAGTGAAAGTGGAGCATTTGAACACCTGAATCCAGTGTTTTCAGAAGGAGACATAACTGCCACCTTGGAGATTTTTTTCTGCTCTGGTGATCACAAATCAATGGATGCAGTGCATCAAATATAGACTCAGGTGTTCAAATGCTCCACCCCTTGGTGGGTTAAATGTACCATCCATATCAAATACATCCTAACACAAATAACCAAAACTCAAGTGTTTTGTTTTTTAAAATGCTATGATCTGGTCTCCTGTAGCTAGGGTTACCACCTGTCCCGCTTTGCGTTGTACCGCCCCTTGTCCCGCACGTCGCATATTGAGAAAATGTCCCGCATTTTCATCAGCCTGTTGGTTTTTAATTATCATATTAAGAAAACGTCAATTATTTTGCCTTTTTTAGAAAACTTTTTATTTATTCTTTTTGCCGCGTAGTTTTCGCGCAAAGGATTTGCGGACCTCATCAAGTGATCCAGCACTACAGACTGAAATGGTCGAGCACACACGGAAAAACACGATATTCTCTGTTCAATTTAACCAACTTAAAAAATCGAGGCAGCTTTCAGACGCCACCTTCTTCTTATTTTAATAGTTCGTTTGATGTGGCTTCTATGGTGTTATTTTAATGATGTCTAGAGTGCATTATTGTAATGCGGGAGCGCGTAAAAATGCGCAACCACAGGTGGATTCTCTTGACTTTCAATAAAAAAAGACGCATTTTCTCTCGCTTGCATGTGCGCGCTCAGAAACATAAATCGGCACATGTGACAACGGATGTAATCAGTATTTACATAGCATAACAGTAGAAAATGTATCTATCTCACACGTGTCCCGCAAAATCACATCTATGTCCCGCAACAGATCTACTGCCAGGTCGTCACCCTGCCTGTAGCGTTTACTCTAACCTGCTGTACAATGTACATGTTTATCATAATTTTCTACTCGACTAACTGAAACTTTACTGAAAGACAAAGGCTGGTTATAGAAGAAAATAGGATCTTAATTAGCACATGATGAAGGCCAGAGGTATTTTTGGTTCTTAGTTGAAGTGGGCGTCTAAAACATTGACTCATGTCTCACATATTTTTGACTCTTCTGTTTTTTTTCCTCCTTCACAGTCTCTTTGTCCACCCATGCAAGTCCTTTATCTCTGAAATACTCAGGATCCTATCGCTGCTTGCTTCTTTAAAAGTTATGCTGTGTTCATATACCATGTCTGAATTATCAGCCACTGACATTCGAATCAGCTGTTCACATCTTTGCCTGATGAAATTGTTTTTATAGCAAGCAATGCTTTATGTCTGCTATATTGATTCGCCTCTTTACATACACTACTGTTCAAAAGTTCCATAGAAGTTTGAGGATGATGAGATTTTCTATAAAGTTTTTAAAAGACGTCACCCAAGCACACCAAGGCTGCATTTATTTGATCAAAGGTAAATTTAAAAAGAGTAATATTGTGAAGTATTATTACAATTTAAAATAATTTTCCAGGTGAATATATTTTAAAATGTAATTTATTCCTATGATGCAAATTTAAAGTTTCAGCATCATTACTCCAGTCTTCAGTGTCACATGATCCTTTAGGAATCATTCTAATATACTGATTTGATGCTCAAGAAATATTTCTTAATATTGTTAATATTGAAAACAGCAGTGCTGCTTAATATTTCTAGAATAATAATGTTTTTTCATTTATTTTCAGGATTCTTTGAATAGAAGTAATTGTTCTCACTTACTTCTATACTCTCGCAATTTAATAAAAGTATTAATTTCATTAAAAAAAAAAATTACAAATCATACTGACCGTGAACCTTTGAATGATAGTGTATGTGCTTTTACAAAATATCGAGCAAAGATGCACCGGATTACTCTGACTATAATAAAATAGCATTTCAAACAGGTTCTTAGCTGCTACTAACTGTTAAATCCGCATTCATTTTGCTTGCTTTAACATGTCAAAAAAGTCAAGTGGGAGAAACCAACTCTTGGACCTTTTTTTTTTTTTTTTCAATGGTTTTTATAAGTTACACTAATTCTTAGAGGTTTAGCTGTATAGACAGGGCTGACATGAGAGGGTTAATTTTGAATCGGGCCCTGTAATGTGACTAAGGACTCTAAAGTCCTCTATGCTTTTCCACAAGTCTCATGACTTTTTAGCGGCAGTCCTGATATAGTTGCAGGTTTAGCTGAACCTGTCAGACAGGCTACGTTATCACGAGTGTGTGTGAGATCTCCCACTTCCCTCTCTACACACAGTTTGAATCACATTCAGACAGAGACGTCTACAGAGAGATCATATGTTTGTGTAATGAAAGTTTTGTCATGTTCAGATGAACAAATGCCACGCCTCAGCATAAGGCCAATTAATGCTTCCTGAAACCAGTCTGCAGTTTTGTGTACTTGCTGTAGTCATGAATATTACATCAGGATTCCCTTTGCAATATCCTCTGCGCTAACATGCTACATATTTACCAATAGCTAAAGTGGTTTGTAATGTTGATTTGACTTTCAAGATTTGCTGTCTGTGACTTTTTGTGCTTGAAAGCTCCAGTATACTCACATCCTATTTGAGCACACAAGTTTCTCAAGTTAAACACCAGGGGTTTGTGTGTTTAAGAACAACTGTTTTTTTTTTTTTTTTTTTTTTTTTTGGCTGTGCAGTTTAGCAGCGCTTGTGTTGTGTTTGTGAGGCAGCATAACCGTATAATCATAATTTAAAAAAGTAATATGTTGTATGTGTGTGTTCATAGCACTTTGTGATTGTGAGAGTGGAGATTTGAATGTATTACCTTGTTCGTTTGTACTGTAGATATCTTTCAGCTTCTGCCACTCTGGATGACATTGCCAGCTCTGAAGTGTGAGTTATTTCATTCTTTACATTCATTTTGTGTGTTTTTCTGGACTCTTTAAGGTCATGAAGGATTAAAAGATTGTTTTAGGGTGGCTTGCTATGCTTGGTGGATATTTTGTTGCTGGGTTATTAGATAATAACATCTTACATTGCATTTATAAGTAGTGTGAATTGCAATTGCAAATGCAGTATCATGTACGTTTGGAGTCTTTAAGATTTTTTTGTCTTTTATGCTTAACAGTGCTCCATTTATTTGATTAAGAATACAGTGCAAACAGTAATATTATGAAATATTATTACGATTTAAAATTGTAATAATTGTATTTTAATACATTTTAAAATTTAATTTATTCCTGTGATGGAATAAATCTGAACTTTCAGCATAATTACTCCAGTCTTCAGTGTCACGTGATCCCTCATAAATCAGTCTAACGCTAATTTGCTGCTCAAGAAACATTTCTAAACATTATTAATGTTGAAAACACTTTTGCTGAATAACATTTATATACCAAACCTGATACATTTTCTTTCAGGATTCTTTGAATTAAAAAAAAAAAAAAATCAACAGAGCAGCATTTATTTGAAAGAGAAATATATATATATATATATATATATATATATATATTTAAGGGCTTTTATAAATTACAATTACCAAAAACAAGTAGTACACACATTTATAATATAAATACACTACATATTTTGTAATATGTTTGCCGTGACATTTTTCGTCGCTTTTGATTAATGCAGTGTGTTCTATCTAGTGCTGAGCGGTGATTAATCGCAATTAATTGCAACCAAAATAAACATTTTTATGTACATAATACATGTGTGTAATGTGTATATTTATTAAATACACATGCATGCATGTATATATTTAAGAAAATATGTTATTTTTATATATTAAATAAATTTATACGTAATATAAATTATATAAAGTACACACACATCACACACATATATTATGTTAACAAAAACTTTTATTTTGGATGCGAATAATTGCGATAAATCGTTGCCCAGCACTAGTCCTAGTCTGAATAAATCTTATCATGTTCATTTAAAACCACAATCTTACCCCAAACTTTTGAATGGTAGTGTGTGACCAGCTAACATTTCTGATGACTTCAGGGGTTTCTGACGCTTTTTTTGTCATCATGTAGGCTGTGGTCATGTTGACTAACTCCTAAAATGTAGAGAAGTTAATGGACATTAAAAAGTTTCACATGATTTTTTTGTATTTTTCTCTCTCTCCCCTACATCCTCTTCTCTCTGTGCTCTTCCTCTTAAAGGTATAAAAAGACTCAGGAAACGCTGTCTCAGGCTGGACAGAAGACCTCAGCTGCCCTCTCCACCGTTGGCACGGCCATCAGCAGGAAACTGGGTGACATGAGGTAACGCACAAGTAACAGTATCCACCCTTGTTCTTCCTGTGTTTCTCTAGTTCTCTTATTCCAGTCCCAAATTACAGTGTGACTCCATAGTCACAAAAAGTAGATTTGCAATTTAAAGGCACAATATGTAAGATTTTTTTGATTCAAATATCCAAATCCACTAGAATAGTGTTATATATTTTGCTGACTTTATCCCAAGTGTTTCAATGAATGTTTAAATCCGGAGAAATAAGCAATTTTAACTAGTGTAACAAACGCCTGCCAATGATGTCATACACCCTCGGTTTTCCGGTTTTATTTTGTAGAACACATGAAAACCCCAAAAACGCTTTAATGTTATGCATTTATTAGACAGGTGACGAACACACAGAGTAGCATTATAACAGAACTTTCAACACACTCAAATGTATCTAGTATGATAAAACACAGTTGCTTTTTCCTTGCATGATCGGAAAAAGTGAAAGCTGTGGCATAATAAAAGCTCTACTGCTTTTGAGCCATGTATCACACTCGTCCTTCTTTAGCAGTCGCTTCAGCAGCCACATTTCGCTTTCACGCCTTTCAGCCCCACCCTGCTTCATACTACAGTGACCTTAATAAGTCTTTAATACATTAGCTCATACATGAACATGTTTTCTGCCTGAGTCCCATCAGATTGCATCGGCTGTGAGGATGAAGACAACAGCTCCCATGATTCCACACTCAGTCACGGCGTCATCAAACTACGCCTTTGTTCCTTGTTTGTTTTTAATATGCGCCCTCTAGCGGCGAAAACTTACATATTGTGCTTTTAATTTACCATTTTTCTTGGGTAATATGAATTAAGACTAACACATGGTTCCTTGTTAATGTTTAGTCTAACTTGGCATTTCAGTTCTGTTGTGTCAAAACTGCTTGTGATTTATCTTAAACTGCATTTGTGTGTGTGTTTATGTGGCATTTCATAAACCTCCATCACATGTCTCTGATTTTATTCATTCTGTCTTTGGCTTTGTTTAGACAGCAAAAATCCAATTCAAATTTATTGATTGTGAATACCAAATAAAGAAGAACAATATTCATATGTGGATTGAAATCTGATAAAATGACAGTGCAGACAAAACATTGGATTGGAAACTGAATTGGATTTGTATACTGTTTGAACAAAGCTTTCATGGCTGTGTTCCCTCTGTCCCTGCTTTCCTTGGTTATTGATCCATTCTTTCACATTTGTGTCATATCCTGCTGTCATTCATCATCACTATGAAGCCTTTATTATCCATAATGAGTGTTAATGCAGTGCGGCCACAGTCAGCAGAGTCACTTCATCTGTAACGGGCTGTTTTACTCCTTTTACGATGAACAGAAGCTCTACCTAACCTGTTCTTGTAGCTCCTGGATCGCTCGGTTCTTTCCATTATTTACGCACACATATTTAACTTCCTTCACCACTCCTAACACAAACAGAAGCTAGAAGAAAAGGAGTTTTATGAGGGCCTGAATTTTCCTCTATTAAATGTGACCTGTTGGTAGTACACAGTAAAAAATAAAAAACACAATTTGTTAAGTCAGCTTAAAATAATTTGTTACCATGCTGCCTTAAAATTTTAAGTTCAGTCAACTAAAATAAGTTTAGTCAACTTGAAATGTTAAGTTGTACTAAGTAATAACTTAAATATGTGTTTGCTAAGCTTAACAGATGGGTAAGTAACCCAGCTGCCTTAAAATTTTAAGTTGATTCAACTCATATCTAAGTTGTCACTTAGTATAATTTAACATTTCAAGTTGAATAAACTTTTTTTGAGTTGACTGAACTTAAACTTTTAAGGCAGCCAGGTTACAAATTATTTTAAGTTGACTCAATTTGTTTTTTACAGTGTAGGTACTTGGTGTTCTGACAAGCAGAGGGCCTGAGACTTGGTTATAAATATCAAAATCAATAGTTGCTTGATAAATCAGTCTCTAGTATGTGACAGAGAGAAGCTAATAGCTTCATTCAACAAATCCAAAAAATTAGCTATGTTTTATCAGTTAAAGCTCTGCTGCTCTGTCGATCCAAACGTCATCATTCATCAGACAAATAATTACATCACTCAGCTGTATTAGCCACTTTTAGTCATTGTTTCTGTGATTAACATCTATCCATCATATTCACCCCCATAAAATGGCTTTATTATTTTTTGGTTCACTTCGTTATTCCCTGTACTCCTCCATATCAAAACAATAATTCTCATAATTTGTTCTTCCTGCTTGCTTTGATCATGCTTAACGCCCAACCTGATTGGTTTTGTATCCCCTTTTTATTTTTAAACGCTGCCTTTGCTTGGTCTACAGAGCTCTTCCTTTCTCTAACTCCTTTGGGTAAGACTGATTAATGCCATCAAATAATTAATGCTTAACATAGAGCTCTGTTTTAAATACCAAGCCCGTTTAATTTTTAAAAAATGTTTTTAATTATAATTTGAATGTAATATTGATTTTAATGTTATTTTAGCTTCGAAACCCTGCTATTTTGATTCCTACCTGCTTATGCATGATTATATTGTTATACAGTATTATGTCAACAAATGTGATTTTTAAAGATCAGACGTTTGAACTGTAAACATACCAGCTGGTCTCTCTGCTTTACGTGCTGTCCTGCTTGCTTGCTAACACACACAACTTTTTTACCTTTTAATGCTTTCGAAGTAGCAACTACTCCATTCGCCATTCAATAAGTATGCCAGCTATGAGGTAAAGTACTAGGGTAAACCACTGCCCCTCAACTCAAACCGTTTCTAAGTAATTTGGACATTAAAATATGATGTTTTTAAATATTATTAGCCATTTGAATGAACAATTTTCTTTATTTTTGGAATACTCTCGTATAGCTCGATAAACGTTGCATGCTTGCATGTGGTTTTTAACCTTTTATCATCCAGTTTATAAGCCCACTTGCTCATGTCTAATTAATTGTAATGTATCTTCTCCTATGAACTCTGGGATTAATGTGTGTTTTGTTAAATAGGAACTCTCCGACCTTCAAATCTTTTGAGGACAAAGTTGGAAACATCAAGGTATGGATTTACTTTTGAAATTGGATTAAATACAATACCGGTCAAAAGTTTTTGAATGGTAAGATTTGTAATGTTTTTTTAAAGAATTCTCTTCTGCTCACCAAGCCTGCATTTATTTGATCCGAAGTAAAGCAAAAGCAGTAATATTGTAAAATATTTTTACTATTTAAAATAACTGCTTTCTATTTGAATATATTTTAAAATGTAATTTATTCCTGTGATCAAAGCTACATTTACAGCATCATTACTCTTCAGTCTTCAGTGTCACATGATCCTTCAGAAATCATTCTAATATGCTGATTTTGTTCAAGAAACATTTTTTAGCATTATTATTATCATTGTTTAAAACAGTTGAGTGAATTTTTTTCAGGATTCTTTGAATATAAAGATCCAAAGCATTTATATAAAATAAAAACGTAAAAAAGTAACGTTATACACTATACCATTCAAAAACTTGAAGTCAGTGTATATATTTTTTTAATTTATAGAAATTATAGAAATTAATATTTTTATTTAGCAAGGATGTTTGTATTGATCAAAAGTGATCATCAAGACATTTATAATGTTACAGAAGATTTCTATTTCAGGTAAATGCTGTTTTTCTGAACTTTCTATTCATCAAAGAAACCTGAAAATATTATACACCGCTGTTTTCAACATAATAATAATAATAATAAATGTTTTGTGAGCAGCAAATCAGAATATTAGAATGATTTCTGAAGGATCATGTGACTGAAGTAATAACGCTATTAATATCACAGTAATAAAGGACATTTTAAAATATATTCAAATAGAAAACAGTTGTTTTAAATGGTAAACATATTTCAGAATTTTACTGTTTTTGCAGTACTTTGGATCAAATAAATGCAGGCTTGGTAAGCAGAAGAGACTTCTTTAAAAAAAAAATTGTACTGTTCAAAAACTTTTGACTGGTAGTGTGTATGATGCTCATTTTTGGCAGATCTGTTAATTTATTCAAAAATACATTTATACTTGAAATATTGACAAAGACAAAAACAAAGACTTTTTTTTCATCAAATCTAAGCCATGTGGTACAACCATCATGCAGAAACAGAAGACATAATACAAGAAATTATATCACATACATCAAGATTTTTTTAAATAGATTTCATATACTCTCCAAGGCTTCATTTATTTGATCAAAAACACAGTAAATTGTAATATTGTGAGTCATTATTACAATTTGAAAAACAAAGTTTTTCAGTTTTAATATATTTTAAAAATGTATTTTATCCCTAGCTGAAATTTCAGCATCATTACTCCAGTCTTCAGGGTCACATGATCCTTCAGAAATTATTCTAATATGCTGATCTGGTGTTCAAAAAAAATTTCTAATTATCAGTGTTATATAGAGGAAAAAGTTCCTGAAGGCCATTTTTCTTTTTAAAAAAAAGATTTTTGTGAGTTATTAAATATAAATGTTTCTTTAAAAAGGTTATAAAAGATTACAAAACCATATGAAATCAACATGACTATGTTGTGTAGAGCACGTCTAAGAACTTAACACATGCTTTTTCGTAAAATTTTTACTGATTTTATAAAGATTTTTCCTTTATCTTGGACACTAGGTGTCCTGCATGTTTCTTAATGTTGTTTTCTGTTTGTGTGTGTCAGTATAAGGTGGTTGGAGGGAAAGCCAATGGTGAAAGTGCCCACTCTCCGACCGAGTCAAACCCGGCGCAGGACAACCCTCCGTTCTGAGAGCCCAACCTCTTGATTTAAACACTCATCTCATTCTTTGTGAATCCTGACTACACCCACACCTCAGTTCTCCCAATTCTCCCGTTCTCTCTCTCTTTCCTGTTCTCTCTGAATTCTTTCGTCCCTCCTTCCTCTGTCTCCTTTGATACCCCTCCACCTACTGCTAGCATGTGCTTGCTCATCTCACTGAAAACATACACACAGTACAGATTCTGTGCCATTAAATCATCACAGGTTGTACAAAAGAAGACAAATGATGAATCATTTTGTATTAGAAACTATTTTACACTGCTTTGCATAATGTTTTTACATAACTTTTATCTATATATGACTATAAATGAAATCGAATAACTATATTTAAACAGTACTGCCAAGCAGCGTTCATCAGACGACAGAGGGGTACAAAATACACAAAGAACAAACATTTAAATCTGAAGGGGGGAGGATTTTAGACCAATAAAGAAAAGAAACTTGCTGCAGGTTTCTATGCTGCTGAGCATTCAGTTGAGTTATTTTTTACTCTCAGTACAATGTGAAGCGATGCTTTGCTGTACACCCGGTGAATGTCTGACCTTCTCAGTCGGCCTTACACTCGCACTCTCTATTGCTTTATTGGTCTGTTGCTGGTAAAAACATGTTACACAAAGTTTGTTTTATCTTCTTTTTACCTTTGCTCTCTCTTGCTCTTGTTCAGTTGATGGGAATGTTTTATTTATGCCATGTTTACGTCGGAAAATGCTTGCCTTTGCTTTGTGCCATGCTGTGTGTGCCACTTAGTAGATGCCATAGACCTTTTGCTGTCAGAATGTTTCACACACAAACTATCACCAAACTATCACATCACAAAGATCACTGTTCAGTTTTATGAAATAAACCTGCAGTTACTCATGTGCACTAACCCAAAATGTCAAACGACAAGTATGTCCCGCTAAGTAAGTCGAATTTCTTTTGTTAGTGGCATTTGTTGGTTTTTCCCAACAGACGTGAACACTAGAGTAGTCTGTATGGTAGCACGGTCACTTTTTACCTGAAGGATATTGGAATACGTTTCATTATTAGCAAATGTAATCTCTTATTTTACTTCTGTTCTAATCTGATATTTCATTCACTTAAATGGGTGTCAGTGTGTGGCCTTGTTTGAGTATATTATACAATAATGATTACATGCCTCACAGGGTGAGATGCAAGGGTTGATGTAGATTTGACTGTCTGCTGCAGATGATGAGATGCCAACTTCATGTGACTTTCTACTGGAATCCATGTATAATGCCATAGAATTGTGTGAAAAGAAACGGTGAAAAGATGAGAAAAGATCATAACCTGTCAGATGGAAAAGAACTTTTTTTATTGTTATTTTCAGTAGTCATTTTGGGGAGGTTGTTGTTTAGGGAACAGGCACCATATAGCTTTAAATTAGAGCTCTCAGTTTAGATTTAAAAGCTCAGATTGTTTTCTTTTAGAACAACAGTGGTGTAATGCTTCATTTATTTTTGTCAGTTGTTTGTATATCAATAAAGCATACGTTCAAATGGCCTTTGGTTTGTACTTTTCTCTTCCTTTCATAATGATAGTGACATAAATCTGCCAGGAGGTGGCAGTACAGCGTTAACAACCGACTAGTGCAGGGCTGGAGAGGCCTTGTGTTTCAGTATTTTTTGCAGTGAAGTGTGTGTAGAGAACATACATTTGATTAAGAAATTTAAATATTAATATAATATAGTTGGAAAAAATTTCAGTCTATGGCCTACTAGCAAGCCATTGTCAGACTTTCAGCCAGCCCAGGTATTCATGGTATATAAATCTATAATTTTCTAGACAGTTTATAATAGTTTTTTTATTAATTAATTGCTATTACGTAATATATATCTTTTATTTTTTCAGATCATCTGTTACCGCATTAATTGGCTAATAGTTAGAAACCTTCATTAAAATACGTTAAATTCTGTTTTATTCTTCTTGGACACAAACTGAAAATGTTGAAATTTATTGTTGGAGAAAGTCAGGGTCAGGGCTTGCTTGTTTGCTTTTAATATAAAAAGTTCTATTTTTGGCAAATGTAAAAGCCCTTTGACACCAAATGTGAAATGAATAGGCCTAAGACTAAAGGAAATATAAATTCACGTCTGTGACGTAGAAGTTCAACACTCTTTTTCAACAATAAAAAAAAAAGAAGCACAAATGTTACGTTTATCGGAAGTCATTTTTGCTCACTAGTACGGTTGAATTGGATTATCGAAGGTCAGCAGCAAAGACATTGGTTAATAAAATTCGATTAAATACATAAAGAATATTTTAGTTTTTAACATTTAATTATCACAGGTTTGCGTCATATCCTGATTTTGCATTTCACTGTTTTTGTCATTTTGGGTAATACTAAATCTGTTTTTGTTCAGATGAGATGTGTATGCTTGTTGACATACATGGGAGAACAAAGTTACTGACGTTACTTATTTAAAAAGGTAACTCAGATATTTCCTTTTAAATTAAGAAGTAATGCATTACTTTACTAGTTACTTGAAAAAAGTTATCAGGTTACGTAACTTGCGTTACTTGTAATGCGTTACCCCCAACACTGGTAAAAACACTTGAAAATGTTGAAAATGTTTATTTCAAAAAAAAAAAAAAAAAAAAAAGGAACAGAAGTAAACATACAAAGACTATTCAGCTGACTTATTTATTCCTTATTACTGTTTGTATTTAATAATGTATTTTCTCCAAATTGTTTGCTAAAAAGCAAACATCTGCGTCAATCTTGCAATATGATTAGGAAAACTAGTTTTATTCATCAAATGCAGAGCAAATTCTGGTTACCAACTAATTCGCAGTATTACACGTTTACACTTAATGTGAATACTGAGTAACTACGAACAGTATTTGTTTTACTGTAAATGACCAACGTGTATTTAAGAAACACCACAAAAACATCCATTCCCTGACCGGGAATCGAACCCGGGCCGCGGCGGTGAGAGCGCCGAATCCTAACCACTAGACCACCAGGGATGTGATAACATCAACGTTCTGCACCATTATTGAGGTACAACCCCGAAGTATTTTGTGATTAATTGGGTATATGTATTAGTTATGTATATTTATTGATGATGTTATATGGTATTGTGCACGAAATTAGTTACAAGACCAAAGTCTTACTAACGCTTTCTGTGCATTTTCAAAAAATAAAGCACCAACCATCCCGTCCTTGCTTCCGCTGGTTTGATCCGGTTCCACGCTGAGGGTGTTTATATAGCAGAGAGAAAGGCCACGCCTCCATTCACCACTGCTGGTAGTCGACGTCATCTCTCTGTATAAATTTAAGCGAACGAGTTGTTTTTGTTAGACAGCACTGCGGTAGATATTTCCGGACGTGGAGGGTCTTATCCATCCAAACCTTTTCAAATGGGCCCCGTCGCCTAGCGTTTTCTCCCCAAAGCCTCCGACTGAATTGAGCAGGGTGCACTAGTAACATCAGCACGATCGGCAAAAGAAGGTGAGACTGCGGTCTACACTGAAGTTAATATTTTAAAGGGTGGTCATTGTTTGGGTCAGATAATATGAACAGAGTACATCTAACGTTAGCGTAACACTATTCGCGTCGTGTATCCTGCTGTACGTTAATGGTTAGTGCTTTCTCACTTTTGAGACAAAAATGTTTCCTCTATGTAATTCCTATGGGATTACTGTAACTTCCTCGTGTAGCTTTCTGACAAATGCCGTTGGTATCTTTTTTTGACCTAAATGTCTCATGTTGACATAATGTCAGTTTGGGTAACGTTTACAATACCAATATGTTAACAAAACAAGGTTTCGAGCCACACGTGAGAGATGAAATCCTTTAAATGGCTTCCCCCAGTCTGTATTCATTAAAGTCCATTCTAAGATTTAAGATGAGAACGTCTTATCCAGTTTGTTTGATTTGCTACAGAAGCACTCATATCTGACCAAATGTCTTTTCAATTTCCTCACAGGGTTTCCATCTAAGTCACTATTTACATAAGTCTGTAAAATGGCAGCCATCCCAGCTAGTGGTTCCCTTGTTGCTACTCACGACTACTACAGAAGTAAGTTGCCTTTACTGTTATGGTTATACAACTATTAATAGTTGATGTTACAAAGAGAATTTGCCTTATAAGACTGTGTTCCTTTTCAGGGCGCATTGGCTCTACATCCAGTAGCAGCTCATGTGGCAGTTCGGAGTATAGTGGGGAGGTCATTCCACATCACCCAGGTGAGTTATATTTCAATCTTTTTCAAACCCCCACCTTAATCAATACTTCACTGCAACATGGCATGAAGACATTGACACACATTATGCAGCACAATTTGCACCCATATCAGAGCTCTGCTGAAATAGATAATCGTCTGATTGCTTCTGAGTAATGAACTGTTTAGGAAATTACAGATAAAGGACATGCTTAGTCATCTAGGATTGGTCTGTCAACCTACCTGTCTGTGTTTAGAGACTCTTTACCAGTGATTGCGTTAGTGCCTACATCATTGTATACTAAATCCATTAGAAGATTAGACTGGTGGTGCTTGGCTCGTTCTGACCTGTTGTTTGTGCTTTAGGTCTGCCCAAACAGGATTCTGGTCATTGGTGGTCCAGTTTCTTCTTTGGGAAGCAGAACCAGCCTGGTATGGGAACTCTTACTGAGGAGGCTCAGCAGAAGTGAGTGACTGGATTGTGTTTCAACCATGTAACATGAAGGCCCTGCCAAATGATGAATCATCTTTAATTGCAGATGAAATTGCAGATTTTAGATTTCATAACACAGGGTGTTGGTGTGTCATCAGTTTTTAAATTCTGAATCCTTTCTTATGATTGGCTCTCTGCAGGTCAGGAGTAGTGAGTGTGACCAATGGGCAGGTGACATGCATTGCCCGGGAGATGGTGATGAGGCAAGCGAGCGAAAGTAGCGAAGGAGGCAAGTCGGAGGCGGGGAGTTCTCCTCATTCCTGAATCGGACACCAGATCAGGACACCAACGCTAGGGGACGGAATCGGCTCCCTTTTTCTTTTTCTTTTTAATTTCCCATCCATATAATGGGCTGTTTTAGTACTTTTTCATTTTTTGTATTCATCGTTTTATATATTGTCACGTAATAAATGTAAAACCTGAAACTTGCAAAAAGAATTTTGTACATTTTTACACATCTGTAAGGAAACATTTTTTGTTACTTGTTGTCTTATCCTGTGTTTTTTCAGCACAATAAATGGTCTTAAACAGCCCACTACTGCTATTGGACATTCATTTGTTCATGTATTTATTTTCAGGATTTTGTTTTATTATAAAGAAACCATACACCAGTACACCTGTCAATTTGTCTAATTGAGAGGGGTTTTTTTCTTACCTTTTAGTTTTAATTGGCTATGAAAATATATACACTGCTGGACAATTACCAATAATTTTTTCATATACTACAGCTTTTTCCTTTTTTTTTTTTTTTTTTTTTTTTCTTGCTGAGTAAGGCAGAAAATATGGATCCTGGATCACAAAACCAGTCATAAAAAAAAAAAAAAAATGAGATTTATACATAATCTAAAACCTGGAATCTGCAAGAAAAAAGAAAAAAATTCTAAATATTAAGAAAATCGCCTTTAAAGTTGTCTAAATGAAGTTCTTTGCAATGCATATTACCAATCAAAAAAATAAGTTTTGATGTATTTACAGTAGGAAATTTACTAAATATCTTTATGGAACAATTTAATATCCCAATAATTTTTTGGCATAAAAGAAAATTTGATAATTTTGACCCATACAATGTATTTTTGGCTATTGCTAGAAATATACATGTGCTTCTTAACACTGGTTTTATGGTCCAGGGTCACATATATTTTAGGCTACTGTAAATACTGTCAGTTACCACTGCATTATTCAGACACTTTATTACTTTGCGATGACTTGGAAAAACACACATAAACCACATATTGTAGCAATCGTGCATGTATTCATGTCTTTTATGCAGCTTAGTTTACTAAATAATACTAGATAATCAATAATCAAATGCTAAAATATGACAAATTTAACTTTTTTCCCCACTATAATGTAGTCTTGAGAGGATATGCGTTTTTCAGTTTATCTGCACATTATTTTGATGTATGACTGTCATGAGGTACATGAGGTACGTGTACATGTACTTATTTGTCCGTGTTCCAAGTGTGCAGTGAAGAAAAGGCGCCCCCTTCTGCATTATTCATTTCATGAAAAGAATGATTTGATTATATAACAAGCATGCTGAAGCTAAATTCAGTGTCTCCGATTTTATAATGGATTTGGCAGGGAGACAAACAGGACTCTTAGACAGTAACTGAGGCGGATAGAATGTCATGACAACTGCTCTTGAGTGAAATGTCAGATCCTCTCATACAGAAATGATCAAAAAAAAGGCAACAGTTACATTTTTTTTAGGAAAAGACTTTTTAATTAAATAAATGCTTTGAGCTTATCAGGTTACGTAACTTGCGTTACTTGTAATGCGTTACCCCCAACACTGGTAAAAACACTTGAAAATGTTGAAAATGTTTATTTCAAAAAAAAAAAAAAAAAAAAAAGGAACAGAAGTAAACATACAAAGACTATTCAGCTGACTTATTTATTCCTTATTACTGTTTGTATTTAATAATGTATTTTCTCCAAATTGTTTGCTAAAAAGCAAACATCTGCGTCAATCTTGCAATATGATTAGGAAAACTAGTTTTATTCATCAAATGCAGAGCAAATTCTGGTTACCAACTAATTCGCAGTATTACACGTTTACACTTAATGTGAATACTGAGTAACTACGAACAGTATTTGTTTTACTGTAAATGACCAACGTGTATTTAAGAAACACCACAAAAACATCCATTCCCTGACCGGGAATCGAACCCGGGCCGCGGCGGTGAGAGCGCCGAATCCTAACCACTAGACCACCAGGGATGTGATAACATCAACGTTCTGCACCATTATTGAGGTACAACCCCGAAGTATTTTGTGATTAATTGGGTATATGTATTAGTTATGTATATTTATTGATGATGTTATATGGTATTGTGCACGAAATTAGTTACAAGACCAAAGTCTTACTAACGCTTTCTGTGCATTTTCAAAAAATAAAGCACCAACCATCCCGTCCTTGCTTCCGCTGGTTTGATCCGGTTCCACGCTGAGGGTGTTTATATAGCAGAGAGAAAGGCCACGCCTCCATTCACCACTGCTGGTAGTCGACGTCATCTCTCTGTATAAATTTAAGCGAACGAGTTGTTTTTGTTAGACAGCACTGCGGTAGATATTTCCGGACGTGGAGGGTCTTATCCATCCAAACCTTTTCAAATGGGCCCCGTCGCCTAGCGTTTTCTCCCCAAAGCCTCCGACTGAATTGAGCAGGGTGCACTAGTAACATCAGCACGATCGGCAAAAGAAGGTGAGACTGCGGTCTACACTGAAGTTAATATTTTAAAGGGTGGTCATTGTTTGGGTCAGATAATATGAACAGAGTACATCTAACGTTAGCGTAACACTATTCGCGTCGTGTATCCTGCTGTACGTTAATGGTTAGTGCTTTCTCACTTTTGAGACAAAAATGTTTCCTCTATGTAATTCCTATGGGATTACTGTAACTTCCTCGTGTAGCTTTCTGACAAATGCCGTTGGTATCTTTTTTTGACCTAAATGTCTCATGTTGACATAATGTCAGTTTGGGTAACGTTTACAATACCAATATGTTAACAAAACAAGGTTTCGAGCCACACGTGAGAGATGAAATCCTTTAAATGGCTTCCCCCAGTCTGTATTCATTAAAGTCCATTCTAAGATTTAAGATGAGAACGTCTTATCCAGTTTGTTTGATTTGCTACAGAAGCACTCATATCTGACCAAATGTCTTTTCAATTTCCTCACAGGGTTTCCATCTAAGTCACTATTTACATAAGTCTGTAAAATGGCAGCCATCCCAGCTAGTGGTTCCCTTGTTGCTACTCACGACTACTACAGAAGTAAGTTGCCTTTACTGTTATGGTTATACAACTATTAATAGTTGATGTTACAAAGAGAATTTGCCTTATAAGACTGTGTTCCTTTTCAGGGCGCATTGGCTCTACATCCAGTAGCAGCTCATGTGGCAGTTCGGAGTATAGTGGGGAGGTCATTCCACATCACCCAGGTGAGTTATATTTCAATCTTTTTCAAACCCCCACCTTAATCAATACTTCACTGCAACATGGCATGAAGACATTGACACACATTATGCAGCACAATTTGCACCCATATCAGAGCTCTGCTGAAATAGATAATCGTCTGATTGCTTCTGAGTAATGAACTGTTTAGGAAATTACAGATAAAGGACATGCTTAGTCATCTAGGATTGGTCTGTCAACCTACCTGTCTGTGTTTAGAGACTCTTTACCAGTGATTGCGTTAGTGCCTACATCATTGTATACTAAATCCATTAGAAGATTAGACTGGTGGTGCTTGGCTCGTTCTGACCTGTTGTTTGTGCTTTAGGTCTGCCCAAACAGGATTCTGGTCATTGGTGGTCCAGTTTCTTCTTTGGGAAGCAGAACCAGCCTGGTATGGGAACTCTTACTGAGGAGGCTCAGCAGAAGTGAGTGACTGGATTGTGTTTCAACCATGTAACATGAAGGCCCTGCCAAATGATGAATCATCTTTAATTGCAGATGAAATTGCAGATTTTAGATTTCATAACACAGGGTGTTGGTGTGTCATCAGTTTTTAAATTCTGAATCCTTTCTTATGATTGGCTCTCTGCAGGTCAGGAGTAGTGAGTGTGACCAATGGGCAGGTGACATGCATTGCCCGGGAGATGGTGATGAGGCAAGCGAGCGAAAGTAGCGAAGGAGGCAAGTCGGAGGCGGGGAGTTCTCCTCATTCCTGAATCGGACACCAGATCAGGACACCAACGCTAGGGGACGGAATCGGCTCCCTTTTTCTTTTTCTTTTTAATTTCCCATCCATATAATGGGCTGTTTTAGTACTTTTTCATTTTTTGTATTCATCGTTTTATATATTGTCACGTAATAAATGTAAAACCTGAAACTTGCAAAAAGAATTTTGTACATTTTTACACATCTGTAAGGAAACATTTTTTGTTACTTGTTGTCTTATCCTGTGTTTTTTCAGCACAATAAATGGTCTTAAACAGCCCACTACTGCTATTGGACATTCATTTGTTCATGTATTTATTTTCAGGATTTTGTTTTATTATAAAGAAACCATACACCAGTACACCTGTCAATTTGTCTAATTGAGAGGGGTTTTTTTCTTACCTTTTAGTTTTAATTGGCTATGAAAATATATACACTGCTGGACAATTACCAATAATTTTTTCATATACTACAGCTTTTTCCTTTTTTTTTTTTTTTTTTTTTTTCTTGCTGAGTAAGGCAGAAAATATGGATCCTGGATCACAAAACCAGTCATAAAAAAAAAAAAAAAAATGAGATTTATACATAATCTAAAACCTGGAATCTGCAAGAAAAAAGAAAAAAATTCTAAATATTAAGAAAATCGCCTTTAAAGTTGTCTAAATGAAGTTCTTTGCAATGCATATTACCAATCAAAAAAATAAGTTTTGATGTATTTACAGTAGGAAATTTACTAAATATCTTTATGGAACAATTTAATATCCCAATAATTTTTTGGCATAAAAGAAAATTTGATAATTTTGACCCATACAATGTATTTTTGGCTATTGCTAGAAATATACATGTGCTTCTTAACACTGGTTTTATGGTCCAGGGTCACATATATTTTAGGCTACTGTAAATACTGTCAGTTACCACTGCATTATTCAGACACTTTATTACTTTGCGATGACTTGGAAAAACACACATAAACCACATATTGTAGCAATCGTGCATGTATTCATGTCTTTTATGCAGCTTAGTTTACTAAATAATACTAGATAATCAATAATCAAATGCTAAAATATGACAAATTTAACTTTTTTCCCCACTATAATGTAGTCTTGAGAGGATATGCGTTTTTCAGTTTATCTGCACATTATTTTGATGTATGACTGTCATGAGGTACATGAGGTACGTGTACATGTACTTATTTGTCCGTGTTCCAAGTGTGCAGTGAAGAAAAGGCGCCCCCTTCTGCATTATTCATTTCATGAAAAGAATGATTTGATTATATAACAAGCATGCTGAAGCTAAATTCAGTGTCTCCGATTTTATAATGGATTTGGCAGGGAGACAAACAGGACTCTTAGACAGTAACTGAGGCGGATAGAATGTCATGACAACTGCTCTTGAGTGAAATGTCAGATCCTCTCATACAGAAATGATCAAAAAAAAGGCAACAGTTACATTTTTTTTAGGAAAAGACTTTTTAATTAAATAAATGCTTTGAGCTCAGCATTGTGAGCAGCAGGTCCAGGAATAAAATGGGTATTACAGAGGAATAAAGCATTTTAAAGATATTTTGATAATCTGTTTAAACCTATTTCATTCTTGACACGGTTTGCGTAAACAAAAAAAGGACAGAACATAATCTGAGAATTTCAAAATAAGCAGTGTGGGTGGTAGACCAAACACACAGACAGTGTGAATATGGGAAACAGTCCATATGGAAAATTGCTCACTAGAGATGACGTTGTCCAGCTTTGTTACTATGTGTACATGGATTTTCCAGGTCACTAAGTTCTGATGGTTGGCTAGATACATGGAAAAGCCTCTTTGTGGCATGCTGACACTGTTCTTTTTCAGACATCACTTCTCCTTTGTTCGTAGCAACAGGTCCTAACTAAGAGACTGTGACAGGTGCTGTGTTCGGTAGTTTATTTGAAGATGAAAAGAAATTTTATGTTGACGGACGTCAAAATCTGTAAATGACTAATCAGTTTACTCAGTTGCCATACTGGCTATTTTCTATGTGGCAATATGTACTTGAAAAGTGAAAGCTCTCCACAACTTTAAATGCCATGTTAAATTAATCTTGACATTTAAATCTAATAATATTATGTGTCAAATTACACAGACACATTTTATGTTGGTCCAGCCAACGCCCATGAACATGATGTCTTACTTAACAATTTGGAGGTTGGCCAGCATACTGTTAGCTGCAATTTATTTAGTTCATTTTTAGAAGTAGTTTATCTCTTCATACTGTTGTTGTTGATCAGGGTTGCCAAGTTTTCACAAAACCCACCAAATTGCTACCCAAAACTAGCCAAATCACATTTCGAGTCAGGGGTAAAATACATGTTTTTTGGTGGGTTGCCCGGTAAAATGTGCCGAAATATCACAATATTGGGGTCACTTCAACCCGCAGACATGAAAAACAAAAGTGTTAAAGTAGCCCATTTCCGCTGGAAAAACGCAGACTTGGCAACACTGATATGTTCCTAAAGAAATGTATCTTGAGCAGCAAATCAGCATATTAGAATGATTTCTGAAGGATCACATGACACTGAAGCCTGGAGTAATGATGCTGAAAATTCTGCTTTGCATCACAGGAATAAATTACATTTGAAAATATTTTCTAATAGGAAACATTTCTTTTAAATTGTAATACTGTTTCACAATATGATTGTTTTTTACAGAATTTTTGATCAAATAAATGCAGTCTTAGCATATTAGACTTACTAACCCCAAATTTCTAAATGGTAGTGCATATACTAAACATAATTTGTCCTTTTCTAGCATTCAGAAGGCCTCCAGATGTCTAGACAAGTAAACCAAGGAAAGAACAAAAACTAGAACCCTAGTATTACTGAAGCAGAACATTTAAGTTCACATATTGTGCATATTTTTTTTCCAGCACAAAACACTATTCTTGTGCAGGTGTCTACTTCACTGCACGATCAGCCGGACTTTGCCGTTTCGAGGAGGTTCCGCTAGAAATCGGGCTCGTTAGAACCACATTTATTGTCCAGCCATCGCTCATGTGTCCTGAGAAATCTGTATTGAGACAGAAAGGTCATGGTTGTCAGAAGGGCTAAATGTACATCTATTTAGATTGACACATCTCAGCTGAACGTATACCATACCTTGGTGCTTGGATTTGGTCACCCAGACAGTCACTTGTCTTTGCTTTGGTTCCATTAAGTTTTCAGAAAGGCTATTGACTGCCTTCATTTTGTCTGTTGGACAGATGCCTGCGAACAAGAAGAAACATACAGAAGCACATATGCAGAATCTGAAGAAAACTACTTCAACTGACCACAGCCCCACTGAGTAAATCCTCTTAGGCATGTGTTTTATTAAACTAGCATAATCCCTTCTGAAACTGCACTTTGTTCAGGATTGAGAGATCCTTTATATGTCATTTTAAACATTTTTTATAGTTTATTATATTTTGAAAAATTTCTTTAGTACTCAGTACTGTTTAAGCAATTAAATTAGGTCTATTTCTGGTAATTCCCTTTTTTTGGTCAACAAATTAGGCAATGACTATGTTGGTTGAAATGGCTAAAATTGGAACAGTGTGTGCTGTACGTTCAGGTACAAGTTCATTCAAGAGAAGCAAACAGAGCTTAGAAAAACCGCAGATAGTCATAATAACACGTGTACTGTGGCTGGTTAAACAGCAGAGAGCTAAAAATAGTTCTGCACTTACTCCGATAAAACTCATTCCGAGCAAGGAGACACACAGGGGCATTTACGGTGGCCATGGTCAGCTTTTATGTGTAAATATGACAGGACCAAATGCTCGGAAAGTGTGGCGTTCTTTGGAACCTGGAAACATACAGCAAAGAAAAGTTAAGGTCAATGCTGATTTGGCTTTATTTTTATGGTCAGGGAACGAATATCCTCATTAGAGGCACATAAACATGATAGCAAAAGAAAAAAACAATTCTGGGACAAATGGTCAAAGTCCTACATGAGTAAAACCAAAACTCTTATCATGCTTTACAAAAGACAAAACTTGTTGACTCTACATAAAACAAACATGTTGATTGTCGATGAATCACGAGAGTGTCAAAAGTCAAAGAAAGGACTTTTGTCCCAGTTTTGCTCAAGTTATAAACAGAATACGCTTGTCCTCGAAAAACTTATGGAGAAAAATAGAGTGCACACACACATGCACAAAAACTTTCTATTGTGTATGTGTTGAGTGGTCTATCAAATGTAGTACACTTTAAAAGGCTAAGCAGGTTTATACTAGCACTGGGAAATGATTAATCGTGATTAATCGGATTCAAAATAAAAGTTTGTGTACATAAAATATGTGAGTGTACTGTGTATATTTATTATGTATACATAAATACATACACATGCATATATAGAGAGAGAAAAACGTTTATATATTAAATATATTTATATATAATATAAATTAAATAAATATAAATATATACATGTAAATACATGTAAATATTTTCAAAATATATACCGTATGTGTGTGTCTTTATATATACATAATAAATACACAGTACACACACATATATAAACAAAAACATTTATTTTGGCGCCGATTAATCGCGATTAATCATTGCCAGGCATTACTTTATACATAAGCTAGAGTAAGCATAAAAAATCTACATGAGCAAAACCTTTCTGAATATGAATGATTTAGCCTTCGTAGTAATTTCTGAACGAATCTGTGTTTTTGAACAAAATGTTTGAGTGAATGATTCAATGACTCACTTATAAAGGAGTCACTTCTTGTGTTCCTGAATAAACAAGTCATTTCAAATGAATCGGTTGAATGAATAATTCAATTACTTAAACATTTACAATCAGATTTCTAAAAACTGTTCCATTTACACCTGGCCAAATTAAAGTGGTTTTCCACAAAACGGATTTATATCCGATCTTCAGTTCCCATGCTGTATTCAAATTTAATGGTTTACATCAACAAAAGCAACAGATATGTGCTTGCATTATGCATTATCAGCTAATTTAAGATCAAAGTCCGCAAAAAGAGAGAGAACGGCATCAACAATATGTTAGTCTTACTACTTTTAATGAAAATGACTGTGTGTTGAGCGTCTGCAACCTACTTCCAGTTTCATTTGCAGCAGTTTGCACATCAGTTTGTTGAAGAGATATTCAGCTACTCATCTGTGGCAAATCGATGCGTGTTGCATTAACATCAGCAAATTAGCATTTTCAACAACCAGATGCATTTACACTTGTCCAGTTTTGTCTGGAATGTGTCCCAGATCATCTTCTGAAACGGTTCGAGCAATTGAATTTAAAGGTCCACTAAAGTGCTTTGAAACACACAGGGTTATTCTATGTGTTGATGTAATTTAAACTAAAACAGGAAGGCAGGGTGTTAGGACATATCAAGCAGTCCCACCCCCTTTCTTTAAATAGCCATTAGTTTTTCATTTACGTCACACAGCTTTTGACACCGTATTACAGCCACAGCCTCATCGATATTGCTATAAAATATGGCATTTGGTGTAGAATTCAAATGAGTCCGATATGTTTTGTAGTCTGCGCCGATTCGCACATATGATGCACTCCAGACTATCGTTTCTCCGGACTCTGTGCGTGCTGTGGCGGTTTGCGTGACAGCGTGAAACCAGACTTCGATTTAATTTTGATTTCATGGGGACTTTAAATACGTCACGTACACCTGGTCTTTTTACAATCAGATAGCTCAGAGAAAACACTTGAAGTGACCCGGTGTAAACAGGCCCATACATAGTCACTTGTCACCACATACTAGAATACCCAGATAGCAAAATGACTCTGGAGCGGATCTGCACCAGAGGTACCACAAGATCTGGAACGGATCCGCAAAACGGGTCCATATCGGAGTCCACTTGCACAGCGCAACAGATCCGGATCCGATCTGGACCCGTTGATGAAGTAGCTCATCTGGCCCGGATCTGATCTGGACCCTTCATTACGTGGGTCTATACCTTATTTAAAATGGGTAATCTGGCCAAAACTAACTATGAAAATATCTAAAATAGAGCTGACAAACATTATATAGACTAGATTGCTCTATAAAAGCTTAAATATTCCGTGTCTCCCATTATTCATATTAATAAACCATAAAATCATTCAAACCTTAAAAAAAATCTAAACTTTCCTTGGCCAATAACAATTGAAACAATATATAAAAAGTAGGTACACTGTAAAAAGTGTTAAGTTGACTTAAAAAAATTGAGGAAACCCATTGCCATTAAGTCAACTTGTCACTTTTTAGAGTGTAATCACATAAAAGCGTGAAAACCTGCTGATATGTTAGTTTGTTATGTGTGCCAGATGGGAATTCACTAGAGCTAACAATGGCTGTTATTGTTGTGTTACTTGCCATAATTCTTTTTTGACTTCATCTAGGGCGTGTTGGAGTATCTCTACCACCTCTAAAAATAAAATTACTTCCTCCACACTAACACTCTGAGAGAAGAGAGAGTATGCGATCATTGCTGCACGGAGCTAATTATGGAAATGCACTTTGCTCTATATAGCCAGCCAGAAATGTATCGTTTGATCTGGTCTATATTGGTGCTCTTGTTTTGATGCAGAACACAATGATTCTCAACAGCTCTGGAGTCTCCTGCATGACACTTTCTTTTCTTAGACACATAACAGGCTTTTTTGTTAAGGCTCCCTTAAGCGCAAGAGACTAATCCCTTACTGAGGCAACATGAAATTGGTTTTGAACACAAAAGGCTTTGTGTTAAGGCGGTTTAATCTGCAGTGGCATAACACAGGTGAGAGCTACGCTTCATCAGCAGACTCTGATGATGTTAAAGAGTGAAACAGTAAGAGATTAAAGAAAAAACTTGATGCCGTTTGATCGCATTCGAAAAATTGTGAAAGGTTAATACGTGAACAGAGGTCAGTTTATATATATATACACACACATACACACACAAGTGTGAGAACAGTAATGCAGCTGTTTATATTCCTAACAAAACGATATTTGATTAGAAAGGTTGTTTTAAAGTTCATGCATTATATCTTGATCTTTAAGTGGACCTTGCCTTTTTGTAGGCTGTCTGTCATGTGTAAAAATCCTTAAAGTCCAATAGCAGTGTAAATGTCGAAGAAGGGGAAGCCTGGAATTGTTATGCATATCCAAACACAGATGAGGCAGCTTTATATCAAACCCCTCCTTTGCTCCAAGCTTAAGAACTGACAAGCTATTCGCTAAGGAGCTGAAGGTCCCACCCTGAGGAACACCCATATGCTTTCTTGACCATTTGGGAATGACACTGGGATGAAGGAGACGTTTGGGATGCTTATGTCCCGCTACAATATTTTCCAGCCCCCACAAATACCAGTGGGAATTTTTTGCACACAAGCTTTCATATGGATGCTGTTTTTAAATGCACTTTATTGTCTGTAAATCTGTAAAAAGTTCTTGTTGACTTTATGTGTTCTAGATATTTCCTTAACAATCTCTGCAAAGGTAAACTCTTTGAGGTAAGAGAAAACCCCGCAAGCCATCATTCCACTTTGACCTATATTCTCCTGGTAAGAAAAACAGGCGTACTTCAGAAAGACCCGAGTCATGTGACATGCCTGCTAAAGAGACTCGAATAGGAGGGGCCATTGGGGTAAAGCATGCACTTCTGTTGATAGTCTTGTCTTGCATTAAAGGTTATTCTGTATAAAGGTGATTGGTGGGAAGAGGATAAAATGGGGAAAGGGAGAAACAGGTACAGAGTAATTTGTTTGGTGGTTGCTCTAAAATGGAGAAAGTAGGAGAAGCTAAAATGGTGCAATTTTGTTTTCAAGATGTTCTTATTATCAGGGTGTGGCAGAGGGTAACACTAGCACTCTCTGTTGCATTTTTATTCTATCTACTTGTTTTCTTTTTATTTATCAAAAAGCAAACAAACTTCACCCTCTAACACTAACATTCTCTATTCTTTGCCTATTTACTTTTTTTTACAGCTGAGGTCAAAAGTTTGCATACACCTTGCAGAATCTGCAAAATGTTAATCATTTTACCAAAATTTAAGGGATCATATAAAATGCACATTATTTTTTATTTAGTACTGACCTGAATGAGATATTTCACATAAAAGATGTTTACATATAGTTTAATTTATAAAAATGACCCTGTTCAAAGGTTTACATCCCCTTGATTCTTAATACTGTGTTGTTACCTGAATGATCCACAGCTGTGTTTTTTTTTTTTCTTTTTGTGATAGTTGTTCATGAGTCCCATGTTTGTCCTGAACAGTTAAACCATTTCCAACAATGACTGTGTGATTTTAAGATCCATCTTTTCACACTGAGGACAACTGAGGGACTCATATGCAACTATTACAGAAGGTTCAAATGCTTACTGATAATCCAGAAGGAAACAATGCATTAAGAGCCAGGGGTGAAAACTTTTGGAATTTGAAGATCAGGGTAAATTTAACTTATTTTGTCTTCTGGGAAACATTCAAGTATCTTCTGTAGCTTCTGAAGGGCAGTACTAAATGAACAAAATATGATATTTAGGCAAAATAAGAAACATGTACACACCTTTATTCTTTTCAAAAGTTTTCACCCCCAGCTCTTAATGCATCGTTTTTTCCTTCTGAAGTATCAGTGAGTGTTTGAACCTTCTCTAATACTTAAGTATGAGTCCCTCAGTTGTCCTCAGTGTGAAAAGATGGATCTCAAAATCATATAGTCATTGCTGAAAGGGTTCAAATACTGAAAAATGCTGAAGAATTTTCTGAAGAACAGCAAGCGGTTTAACTGTTCAGGACAAGCAAGTAACTCATGAACAGCTATCACTAAACAAACAAACACACACACAGCTGTGGATCATTCAGGTAATAACACAGCATGTGGGCCACTTCAGAACAATTTAGTAATAAAATACAGCAACTGTACATAACTTACAACTTACAATATTAATTAGCTTCCTTATTCTTCATTTTTATTCTCCATTCTTCACACTTTACATTTAAAAACAATAAGAAGGTTAATTTAGGCCATTAAGCCTTACATTAGAAAGGTTTAAACCTGAAAATGACACTCACATTATAGCACTATTGAAACAGTTAAAAATGGCTGCTGCAGTTACCCACACTGCATCCACAACACTGCAAAAACTGGCTTGTTGCCAGAGGTTAGTGGGTGCACGTCTATTTGTGGTTAACCTCAATTGACTGTACAATTTTGTAAAAGAGCAACATGAAACCTGCTGCTATATACGTAAATACAGACATTTCCAAATCTATTATTATTACCTCCATCCACTGAATGACGACAACATGGTAACAACACAGTATGTGGGACATTGTAAACTGCCCAGTTAGCTGCCATTTAGGTGTTGCCCTAAGAAGTGTCGATCATCACTCATGTGGTTAACAATGTGGCACACTGGCACACATCAGACAGGGTGCGGGATACCATGCGGAACGGCTGACCTATTTTTTAAAATTCAAACCACAACGGGTTGGTGAACTGCTGAAATGCTCAACTGATAGAAGAAGTGATAGACTTAAACAATAGCAGCACAAAACAATTACAGGACCATGCAAATGCAAAATATAAAGCAAAATATAAAAAATTGTGATATACACTTCTTTCTCTTAAGAATTTGTTAAGTTTGAACTCTTGTGACTACTGTTGTTGGGTTGCCATATTTTACCTCAGATGTTACCTCAGGTGAACTTGGACCAGGTTGAATTCAAGAATATAAATTTTAGTGCAGATTAAAGTACCAAGATTGGCCCAAAATCCAATATACAGGCATACTGGAGTTGTCTACTTGAAACTAGTTAACCTAAATGGTTAGTGCAATCACATTACGTGAAAATGTTTATCGTATAAGCTGCACGGTTTGCATGCTAAGGTCAAACATATCGATTGTACAGTGAAGTGAAAAACAGCTGTTTTCCAGTGGAATAAATGACAGGGGAGCAGATCAATGGTCTGATCCAGCACTGTGATCACGCTCTGACAGCATGAGCAGCTCCGTGAACCTCCTCCTACTGCATGGCTGACCATAAATCACTCACACACGGGGAACTACAGGAGCTTTCCCTGGAAAAGATCCTGTCACCGTAAAACCATCATCACTGGTCTGAACGACCTGAAGCAAAGCTGAATACTTGTTGCATTAAGCGTTTAACTATTTGTTAAGTTTTACAACGAAGCCTTTATTTGATATTTTATGCTTGTGCAGACATATCATTTCTTTAGATTATTTAATTATTATTTAGATAATGGCAAGATGCCCAACAGGAAAATGCTTAACATAATGGAAAAAGTTATGTATCACTAAGTGACGGAAAGTTAGTTACATGTGCATGTCAACATAACGATAATTTTGATAACACAAACCCAAAAAATATTCATTACATAAACCGGTAATACTTATGTCTATATGTTGTTTTCCCATGTTCCTGGAGGACTTTGTCATAAGGAACTGGGTTTTTAGTTAAAGCGATAGTTGACCCAAAAATGAAATTTCTGCCTTTAATTACTCACCCTCATGTTGTTCCAAACCCTTAAGACCTTCGTTCATCTTAGGAAGACAAATTAAGATATTTTTGATTAAATACGAGAGTCTTCTGACCCTGCATAAACGGCAACGCAACTACCACGTTCAAGGCCCAGAAAGGTAAGGACATCGTGAACGCGCGCTGACACAGAAGAAAAGAAATTGTTTAATAAAGTTGAATAAATAATTTTTCTTTGCGTACAAAAATGAAATTAAGGTTGAACCACTGATGTCACATTAACTATGTAAATGCAAGGTCAGAATACTCGCGGATTTCATCAAAAAAAAAAAAAAAAAAAAAAATGAACTAAGGTCTTATGGGTTTGTAACGACATGAGGCTGAGTAATTAATGACAGAATTTATTTTTTTTATTTTTAAATGGACATCGCAAAACACTAACAGAGTGGAAAATGAAACCTATTAAAAATATTCGAGACAAAAAAAGAACGGAAACACCTGTAATATTTCTTAATACGCTGGTAGTTTTTTATTGTTAAATGTTATTGAATATCACAGAAATGAAAACATCATGGCAAAAAGTAGCGAAAATATTTGACAAATTCAGCCCATGTATATTTCATTCTGATATTGTCATAAAGAAATATAATAGCTATCTTTAGAAATATGCTAAAATGTGCTTTGTAAAATGAATAACAGGAATGACCCTGTCCCTGATCTGATGACAATAATGAGAGTGACGAACATGATCCCATACATCAGCAGTTCTTGTCGTTACTGGTGAAACTTAACAGTGTCAGAGAACAGCTTATTTGTATGTGAAACACGGCGTCATAGCAAAACCCTCATAGAGGTATACTGTATTTGTTGTTGTTGTAAAAGCATGAAGGTGGCAGTGTTTATGGATGGGCCTAATACATAAATTTGATTAACATGTTCTGAAATCATTTTTATGCTGTTTTCATGCTTAGCATATCCATGCCATGCGTAAATGGCATGCCACTAAATAAAACTGGATAAAAAAAATACACACTTGGTTGCAAGCTACAGCTCACCACTGAAATAATGGTGTGGCGCCATCTGCTGGTGAGATTTCATATTTTACAAGCCTAACTGATTGTGAGAGGTAACAAGGTTCAACAATAATGAATCTACAGATTAGCTCATTACCAGCAATGCAATTTAGAGTATTACATTTTCCAAAACAAATAAGCAGTTATCTAAATAAGTCTGAGACCTTTGAATTTGCAGATAGAGCGATACAAATTTCTATGATATGACCGCAGTCCTTATCAATACTATTTCCCTTCATAATGCCGTTGCCGTATCACTCTGTAAAAAAAAGTTAAACAAAAAGTAATGAAGGAAATTTTTACTCACAGGAGCTCTTGGTTTGGCATGTTTTCTTTCTTGCAAGTTATTTTTTTGGCAATGTAAGATCAATTACAATATACATTGTTCAGTCATTATAGAAAGCAACATATGTGGAAGTATAGCATTTTGCCTGTTATTTTGACACAATTATCTAACTTCATACTGAAAATTATAATTCCACGTGCACATTTGCATTGCATTTGCATTAAAAATTTAACAAGACTTCAAAAACATTTAAAAAGTATACATACATCCAAAAAAAAAATTTTTTTCAAAGTCATATTAATAATAAAACAGACATTTCAACGTATATTTTAATGCCCCAGCACTGAACCGATTGTCAATTACAGAATTAAAAACACTTTTTTTGGTCCTAAGCACAATCAATATCAAAAAGATTAAATGCAGTCAATAATTACTCAAATAAATAAAAAAAAGTGCTTCATGCATGCGCCTTCCTCATTATCTGAAAACTGATACGGTGGACTAATCAACAGTCAATCTAATCCATCAAAATATGCAAAATGTGATTGTATGATGCATCTGTCTTTAAGAATCATTCAAGGTCAGTCTTGTTTTGCTATATAAGAATTTAAGACCATAGGATGTTTGCAAGGGGTGGAATCTAACTGTCCAATTCACCCAAGTCCCCTTAGTTTTGATAAGTTTCTAGTTCATGCCTCAGAATCTTAAAATTCGGACGGTCTTCTGGCTCCATTCTCCAGCAAGATCGCATGATGTCATAAATGACCTTTGGACATTTAGGTGGTGAAGGCATTCGATAGTTCTGAGACGAGACGAGATTATACGCTTCATTAT
The DNA here is from genome assembly GCA_036247105.1 of Cirrhinus mrigala. Taxonomy (NCBI): domain Eukaryota; kingdom Metazoa; phylum Chordata; class Actinopteri; order Cypriniformes; family Cyprinidae; genus Cirrhinus; species Cirrhinus mrigala. The sequence continues at coordinate 20,128,036 of CM070029.1, forward strand.
TACTAAGACCTATAAAAGAAAATACAAGGCTTACACAGACATATTCAAATTATAATGCCTTAGATAAAATGGTGAAATATATTTATAATTTATACAGGATTAAATATTTTAGTAATTAGAGTTTTATAGTTTATAAACCATAAATAGTATTCAAATGGTAAAAATTCAACCTCAATATGAGAAGCAATACAATAATTAGCATTTTGAAACTGACCTGGATAAGGTGTCGCTCCATACGTGACAATCTCATAAAGGAGAATCCCAAATGACCAGACATCAGATTTGCTTGAGTAAAGGCCATGACTGATAGCCTCCGGCGCAGTCCATTTATATGGTATTTTCTTGTCATCACATATGTAAACAGGTTCCTAGACATAGAAAATTAAGGTTGAACCACTGATGTCATATAGACAATTTACCTATGTCCTTACTACATTTCTGGGCCTTTAACGTGTCAGCTGTATTGCTGTCTATGCAGGGTCAGAAAGCTCTTGGAATTAGGACTGGGCGATAAATCGATAACGATGTTTATCGCACGATATAAGTTTCCTCGATAAACGATAACAAGAGTTCGATAAATGTTCGATATTATGTTTATGCGGCAAAGGCTAAACAAATGAGCGCTAGTCAAGGCGCGCCACTCGGACCATTTTTTTTTTTTTTTTTTCACTCGGATCAAAGTTCAACCGGCAGCACGGCGCGAAGTTGCGGTCAGTCGCTGAATGGCGCCAGTGTGAAAGGCTTGAACTAAATGAAGAGCAACAAATGACCCGGTTTATAGCCAGATGAAACAGCGCTGACTAACAGGAGAAACACTGTGCGCAACGCAACAGTCAGAAGGCTTTTTAATCTACAAATCAACACCATTTACTAGGGTGACCAGACGTCCCCGTTTTCTGGGGACAGTCCCGGTTTTTGGTGCACTGTCCCAGACTGGAGCTGTCCCCGTTTTACAGAACGCTCAGAATAACCCGCAAATACACTGTAAAAGCCCGACCACTTGGGGAATTTAGCCAACTGGCAATCGTATGATTGTGATTATTTTCAACAGCAGAGGGCGCTGCGAGCTATACTGATTATATAGCGCCGCTTCTGTCATGAAGAGCTTGGACGAGAGCAGAGCGCTATTATCATCAGTTAGCAAAAGAGACACATACTAGGTAGTCACATACTAATATACATGGTAAAACAAAGTAGTGCTGTTTGTGTGCTCTGTATAACAAGGTATGACAAGGTTGCATGATTGTTTTGCACACAATAGGCCTGTTAAACATTCGTGAAACTTCAGCCGCCACAGCTCCGAAATGAATAATATAAAAAAAATAATAATAAACTAATCAATTACATCGTGTCCTAACTACACGCGATGCAACAAGATTCCAGCGATAAGCTGTCCACACCAGAATAATACAGCCATTCAGAAGCGCACTGCACTCACAAAGAAATGGACAAGTTTATAATCTAATTCATAAATATTAAACATTTGTAACATTTTTTAAAACTATATACTGAGTGACTGATACCATCTTTGTCATGGAAAACGTACTGAGTGAGTTCACAGCTGTAATGTATGTTTGCTTAAATTTATTTTCAAGATCTGAGGTAAATTATCTATTGTTGCTTTCAGTGTGGCTCTAAATGTCAGGCAATATGATATTCAAACTCACATTAAACACTATTAAGACTGAATACAGCACATAATCGGTACATTCGCTCAATTACATTTGCAGAAAGCACATACTTTGCTGTTAAAATGAGCCTAAAATGCAAAATAATAAGCCTGATTAGGGATTATTTCCAAAAGCATACATAACATTTTTAAAAAATAATTATTGTACTCACAGTTGTGGAAATACATTTGTAAAATAACATATTTGTTAAATAAAGTTGTTCTCATATTTATTTTTTTTTCTAAAGCCATAATTTTGTTATAATACTACCATTTTGATATCGTTTGCTATTTGCAATAGTTACTATTTACTATTGTATTAAAAAACTACAGTAAGTTTGATCCTCAAATTATGATATTAATATATGGAACCAACAGCAATTAAAAAAACAAAAACATATTGTCCCCGTTTTCTAATTCATAGATAATCACAAGTGAGATTTCAGCGATATTTTGACCACTGAACTAGGAAATGTTTTTAAAGTTTAAAAGTTTTTAAAAATGGATTTACTGTGGTAGCACTAACCGCACAGTGGAATTGTGTCAGAAATGTGGGTATATTTGTGTCAAATTTTATTATATTATTAATGTAGACGTATTAAATGTATTGAAAGAGGAGTAATGGAATATAATTACAGTATTTTTTGTGATTAAACTATAGCATTTATTCATTTATACTAAATGCATTTAACTTAGACTAACATACTGTTTTTCATACAAATACCTAGGAAACATATTACATTCTTACCATGGTATTAAGGTGCTACATTTGTGGTTTTAACTATTATTATTATGATCTATGGATGATACTATGGAAGAGCAATGGTTAACTAAAAAAAAAAAAAAAAAAACAACTCAAACAGTCAAAATAATTAAATTTCATCATTTAAAAATGAGGTTGCTACAAATTTTACAGATATTACTAATTTTGATAATGAACATAAATCTATATCTGCATCCTAAATCAAGCTACTGTCAAATGTGTATTTCTAAGAGACAAAATAATATATATTATTATTATTATTATTAATGTTATCAGCTAACACAAATCTGTTTCTTGATTTGAAACAATATTACTCATTAAGACATGCAAAATAAGAATTTTTTTTTCTATTAAAATATTTATTTTGTAAAGGAAAAATGACTGCAAAAAGTGTGAAAAATTAAAAAAACATTAAGTGTTTGTCATGTTCTGATCATAAAGAATATTTTAAAGCCGCATTTAACCATCTGGTTTTTACATCTTTCACATCGTAGCAAAAATCTGCCTTTAAACTTTTTAACATTTATCATAATAATTATCAATATTGATTGATATGAGGAAAAAAAATATTGTTTTTTTTTGTTTATTTTTTTATCCTACTTGGAATTCATCAAAAATATCTTAATTTCTCTTCCAAAGACAAACAAAGGTCTAACGGGTTTGGAACGAGACATAAAGGTGAGTGATTAATGACAGAATTATCATTTTTGGGTGAACTATCCTTTTAAATTTAGAATTCACAATTATAATAATTTACAATCATTTTTATGTAGTATGTGTAGCACAGAAAAAAACAGCATAACAGCATAGCTCACCTTAATGACTCGAGCTAGGCCAAAATCAGCAATTTTGCAGACATATCCTTCTCCGACTAGAACATTTCTTGCTGCAAGGTCTCTATGAATACTGTTATTTGCCTCTAAATATGCCATCCCATCTGCCACTTGAGTTGCCATGTCGATCAGAGACTCCATCTCCAGTGCCCTACCCTCTGGTTCTGAGTGATGGAGGTGATATATAAAAAGGAGATGAAGTTAAGAAGTGAGGGAGAAAGCTGAGACAGCAAAATTATACACAAGAAGAAATATTTATACTAAGAATAACACATTCCCTAAAATTTATGTCTTCATCAGTCATACATATCTAAGGGACAGCGACTGACTTTTGAGGAAATTAAGCAGGTCTCCTTTCTCTATTAGTTCGGTGATGATGTAGAATGGGGACGATGAAGTGCAGACGGCAAAGAGAGAAATTAGGTGCTTGTGACGCAAACGCTTCATGATCTGCACCTCCATCTGGAATTCCTGTTGCTCGAGAGCATCTGTGTAATAAATAGATAGACACATTATTTATTATTAGATAGATTCAAATATATATATACATACATATATATGTATTTATTAGAGAAAATTTAATTAATTGTTTTTAACAAATTTCATTGAATTTTGCTAGATTTATGCTTAAAACAACTGAAAATTTTAGATTTATATAGACAAACAAGACAAAGTTGTATTGCAGTGGATCTGTAGTACTGCATTTATCCCACTTGGGTGAATCGAAGCACAATATTCCCTACCTGATCTCATGACGAAAACATACCTGTAGGAACTTTTTTGTAAGACGTGAAATATGTCCCAATAAGTACATATCACTGCAGAAACTTCCAACAGAAATGAACACTAGATGCGGCAAAACAGCAAGCACTTGTAAACGTTTTCGTACGCAGTTGTGATTACAGATCCATATGTTTCTTGGGTATGAATCACGTGAAAAACATGACTCACGATGAAAGTGCTGAAAGATGAGAGATCCAAAAACAAGCTAAAGTGACATGCTTGCGATTGCGTTTTTACGGCACATTCGCTTTTGTTCATACTATCGGGTAGGTTTAGGTGTAGTGCAGATGGTACGTTATTTTGAAACGTCACGGAGCATTAGAGTTACAGCGCCAATCAATCGACAAATGAGAACTGCGGTGACATGGACACAACAAACGTGACATAAAACGTACCATATGTACGTTTATCTTTTCCTGGGGGAAAAAAACGAACACTCTTTTAGCGCCACCCTGTGGACAATTCACATCGAATATGTCACGAAACGTAAAAGGCGGTATGTATTTCAAATCTTGCGAAAAAGTTCCCACAGGTACGTTTTCGTCATGAGATCAGGTTGAATATTTCATTTAATGTTAATTCAAATGCCTTTTTTTCTGCTTATTCAGTTGTAGATTTACCAATGTACTGTTTAGGATCATTGGCACTCTGCATGACCTACATGGTGTTCAGCCTCAGCACACAAATACTTAAGCAGCCACCTGTAATGTGTGCAATTTACAATCCAAAATTGTTGGTTGTAACTAGTATTACTAGTATAAAAGGTATTCATGTCCTGAGGCTGCAAAGCAGGTGTTTGACCTCAGAAGAAAAAAGTTAGTTTGCTTGAATTATGCATGTTTTTTGCCTATCCATGTCATGCTTGTTCAGTTCTTCCTCTGAAGGAAATTCCTGAACACTGTAACTGGCAAAAGTAACACTGCCAACAAACCCTGGAATTCTGTCTGCAGTATTGTGTATCTTTTTTTTTTTTTTTTTGTCTCTTCTGCTTCCTGACAAAGATTTATGATAGTCAGTCTTTAATAATCTTTACTAACTTCTGATCTACTGCATTAAAGGATTAGTTCACTTCTAAAATAAAAATAATCCTGATAATTTACACACCACCATTGTCATTCAAGATGTTCAAGTCTTTCTTTTATCAGTTGAAAAGAAATTAAGGTTTTTGAGGAAAACATCCCAGGATTTTTCTCCATATAGTGGACTTCAATGGTGGCCAATGGGTTGAAGATCCAAACTGCAGCTTCAGAGGGCTCTACACGATCCCAGCCAAGGAATGAGGGTCTTATCTAGCAAAACAATCAGCCATTTTCTAAAAATAAAATTATATATTATGCATTACGAAATCATTTATGTATGATGTTGGCGGAAGTACCAACCCAGTGTTTACAAAGCAAATGTGCAAAGCCCTTTACAAAAAAAGGTAAAACAATGATGTTGGACAATTTTGAAGTTTGAGGAGAAAATGAGATGGAGTTTTTCACTTTACCCTACCTATTTGAACCAAAGTACACAGACGAAGAAACTAACCGTGTGCGACTTTTCCAACATGACAGCCTAATGCATGAAGTCATGGATGTGCATTGCAGAGCTAGTGCAAGATGAGCATTTGTAGTCAAAGATTATATAAATATTTTTTTTTTTTTAGAAAACGATGCATCGTTTCATTAGATGAGACCTTTATTCCTTGGCTAGGATCGTGTAGAGCCCTTTGAAGCTGCGTTGTAACTGCAATTTAGACTTTCAACCCACTAATCCCTATTGAAGTCAAGTATTTTCAACTGCAGAAAGAAAGACGTGACCATCATGGATGATATGGGGGTGAGTAAATTATCAGGAATTTTTCTTTTGGAAGTGAACTAATCTTTAAACTGTGTTGTAAGGTACCTCAAAGCATCAACAGTCTTGTCTTGTCTGTCACATTTACTGCTAGATCTTATATGATTTTGTTGTGCAATTTTTGCATGTTAACTTTTAGCTCTGCTCTCTGGTGCCTCTAGCTGTGAGCTCACCATTGTTTTTGAGTATTTTAATGGCCACCTTAGTCTGATCTTTCCACCTGCCGCTGTAAACTTGAGCAAAGTGGCCACTGCCGAGCTTCGTCTCGAGAGTAAACTGTTCTTTAGGCAGCTCCCATTCATCAACTGTGGAGTGTGAAAGATCCCCCAGCGCAGGCCTTTTCTACAGAAACATGAGTCAGTGGTATCAGGAAGGAAGTTTACAAACACATTTCATTTTATGAGAACTATCCTCACATATTTACAGGTTTAGATGCTTTGCAACCAGATATCAGCATGTATATGCCGAAGTACAGTGAAAAAGTTGTTTCTTAATGTTAAGTTGCTAAAATTAAGCTGACATTCTTATAAGAATGAAGAAACTCTTTTAAGCACTTCCTCATTTGACAAAACTGAAAGAGGACAGGAGAATGTGGGAGATGTACTGTAAAAATAAGCAGAGGAGGGGTGAATGAGCAAAAATGGAAAGAGAAAGAGTCTTACCCGAACACAGGGTTGCCTAAGTAGGTCCGAAGTGGAGAGTGGGTGAGATTGATAATATTCAATCAGCTCTAATACACTGCCAAACTGAGGAGATGGATCCACACAGTACTGACCATTAGTTTGGAAGATCTTGAAGTGCTTTATTTTGTCGTGTGATTTCACTAGGAGAGACAAGACTCAGAACTTCAGTCTGAAATTGTACCTTTAGGGATTTCAATATGTGCTGAAACAAATTTCCTAATGGCTGTTAATAAATGGAAAATAACACACAAACACACCTGAGAGTGCGTAGCCCGTGCTGTCAGACTCACTCATTCGCACCAGAAAGGATCCATCATTATTTGCTTCTGACATGAGGTGACTCAGTGCCTCAACACGACTAATCTTTCCAAAAAACCACCTAAAAGAAAGGAAAAAACATTTGGGTCATATAATTTCTTTTGGGGTAACAGCACAGCTTTGGGGTAAAAATGGTATACCACTTTTTAAGCGATACAGCATTGTTGTCTGATTTGTGAACAAATTATTCATTTGAATCAGATTTGTTAAAAAAATCACAAATATTCACAAAATGATTTGCTGATAAATCAAACTAATCTGTTTCTTTCGTTCAACTCTGTGTCACTTCACTTATATGGCTGTTTACACCAAGTGTGATAACTATAAAGATAACGGTAAAGATAGCTATAAATCATTCTAAAGCTATCAGAATAGGGAAGTCTACACCACAGCTATAATTATAACAGCACAGAGGGTGTTGCCAGAACTTTTTAGCAGGGCCTCAGTAAAATATTGTTGATAAATCCTTACATGTCAATAGGATTGATGTACATTGACCTAAGAATTATTTTCTCTGAAAATATTTCAGCAAACAAGTCATGTGATTTCTGTCAGCAGTTTAATAGCAATTAAAATAGCAATGCCAGATACGTGAACAAATCACACTTTTGATCTAATCATTTAAACAAAATAAGTGCTAGATGAGGTGGATATTTAGCTGCCATCCATTATAGGATGGAAACAAAACTTGCAAATGTCGTCTTGTTAATGACGAAGCAGCTCTTTAATGCACATGCAGCTATTAAGGGTCGGGTAACAACAACTTGTAACCTAAACAGTATTGAAAAGAGTATCAAAATGTGGCTCAGTACTGATGAAAGGCTACAAACGGTGTGTAATTAGTGATACGACTGTATGTTATTCCTCCTCTTCATGCCAGGGTCCTGATCACCCTGTAGGGGTGAAGTTTTTGATAACAACTGGCTGGATGTGCATTATCCCTTACTTATTGTCAAGTACAAGTGTGAACTGGCCTTAATATGATCACAGCTCACTGGAGGGGGATATTATAAGAGAATAACAAAAATATTGGTCTATTCTTTAGCCAAAGCTTTAGAAGACTTAGTATAGTGTGCATAAACCAATGTATTATGTTTTTAGTGGGCCTCCTATTGTATACTTTTTGAACCTTGAAAGCTTTGGTCAACATTTAGGAATGATTAACTTAAATCTTAAAACAATTGTCAAAAAAAAAAAATCCCTTTAAATCATCTGCACATGACACCGGGTACAAAAGTCAAACGTCCAGGTACGTTTAGGCTATGTGCAAGGTGCGTACCTATGGCAAGCCATTTTAGCTTAAAATATTCTGTGTTATTCATCGTAATTGTGTTTTAAACCAGTAACAATTCTATCAAAGAGCTCTAGAATTAAATTTTTACTCGTAACAATGCCAATAAGAAAGCTCTCTAAATCACTTTTTACTAGTTACAATTACAATTAGAGAACTTGCTAATTCAGTTCTTACTAGTAACAATTCCATTTAAAGAGATCTTTAATAAAATTTTTACTAGTAAGAATGTAATTAGAGAGCTAATTCAGTTACAGAGTTCTGCAATAAAACATATCTTTAATGTGTTTTTTACAAGTAAAAATTAAATTATAGAGCTCTGTAATTGCCTTTTTAGTAGTAAGAATAAATTAGAGAGCTCTATCATTGTAATTGTTACTAGTCAAAATTCTATTATAGAGCTCTCTAATTAAAAATGAATGGAAGTCAATGGAGACATGACTCTCTAATTGGAATTGTTACTAGTAAGAATTGATTTAGAGAGCTCTGTAATTGGAATTCTTACTAGTAATAATTGAATTAGAGAGCTTTCAATTCAGAGAGCTGTGCAATTGCATCCTTACTAGTAAGAACTGAATTAGAGAGCTCTTTAATGTTTTACTGGTAAGAATTCCTCTTAGAGAGCTCTTTAATTCAATTATTACTGGGAAGAACTGAATTAGAGAATTTCTAATTCAAGAGAAATTCTAATTCAATTACAGAGCTCTGCAATTAAACATATCTTTAATGTGGATTTTCTAGTAAAAATTAAACTATACATCTCTGTAACTGCATTTTTACTGGTAAAAATTAAATTAGAGAGCTCTCTAATTGAAACTGATACAAGTAAAAATTCCACTTTGAGAGCTCTCTAATTCAATTGTTACAAGTCAGAACTTAATTAGAGAGCTCTTTAATTCAATTACAGAGCTCTTTTCAATTACAGAGCTATCTTTAATGTGTGTTTTTTACTAGTTGTGTTTTTTAATGACAGAGCTCTGTAATAGCATTTTTACTAATAAGAATTAAATTTGAGAGCTGTCTAATTGTAATTGTTACTAGTAAAAATTAAATTAGAGATCTCTAATTGTAATTCTTCCTAGTAAAAAAAAATAATTATAGAGCTCTCTAATTAAAAATGAATGGAAGACATAGTAAAAAAATCATTTGTAGAGCTCTCTTATTGGAATTATTACAAGTAAGAATTACAAGTAAGTTCTCTAACTGTAATTTTTACTAATAAGAAGTGAATTGTAGAGCACTTTAATTAAATTCTTACTAGTAAAAAGGCAAACGAGGAGTAAAGCTGGGAACATTTTACGAAAAAATGGTTCGCCATACGCACCAGAAGATGTGATTCAGAATGTGTAATTACAGAGCTCTGCAATTAAACATCTTTAATGTGTGTTTTTTTTTCTAGTAAAAATTAAACTACAGTAGTCAACATTTAAAGTGGATCAAAAAAGTTGTCCTAAGGCAAGAACGGGTATTGTTGTTGACTACTGTATGCATCTCTGTAACTGCATTTTACAAGTAAGAATTAATTTAGAGAGCTCTCGAATTGTTTCTGATACTAGTAAAAATTCCACTTTGAGAGCTCTCTAATTCAATTGTTACAAGTCAGAACTTAATTAGTGAGCTCTCTAATTCAATTACAGAGCTCTGTAATTAAACATATCTTTAATGTTTTTTACTAGTTAAATGATATAGCTCTGTAATAGCATTTTTACTAATAAGAATTAAATTTGTGAGCTCTCTAATTGTTACTAGTAAAAAATCATTTGTAGAGCTCTCTTATTGGAATTTTACAAGTAAGAATTGAATTAAAGAGCTCTCTGATTGTATTTTTACTAATAAGATGTGAATTGTATTGCTCTGTAATTAAATTCTTACTAGTAAAAAGGCAAACCAGGAGTAACGCTGGGAACATTTTAGGATAAAATGGCTTGCCATGCGCACCAGAATATGTGATGGATACCCAACAGGATTTAAACAACAGTCATGAGTAAACATATAATAAACAGAAATGCCTATATATTTCATTAGCCCTACAACAAGAGTGACTCTGAATGAAGTGTAACTGCTGGGAAGCTAATTTAGAGACTGAACCTCGCAGATGTTTTGGAATAGCCCTGCTCTACCTGCGCTGGACACTAGGAAAGTGATTAGCAAACTTGCAGACTTGACACTCACGGTTGAGAATCTACGGTGTCCACACGCGCCAGATAATTGTACGGTGCAAAACCGGTGATCACACGTAAGCCGTAAGAGTGGGTTTTCTTTGCAGTCCACCATTCACCGGAACTGTCGAGAACCTCTAATATTTCACCAGCTTTGAACGATAACTCCTGGTCGTCGCGTGCCTCAAAGTCCCATAAAGCCTTATAAAGGACAGCATTAGCATTGTCTTTCTTCCGAGGTGGCGGCATAGGCAATCTCTTCATCTCTGTGTAACGGTCAGAAGCCGCATTATCGACCCCATCGCCCTTACTGTCACTGTCATCTTTCACGCATTGTTCTCCGTCGGGCGTTGAGGATTCGTCTGTTCTGTCCCATAATGTCCTTAGACATGGGCAAGTTTTCCTCAAACATCCCGCCATGAGATGTCCCCGAGAGACACCGTCTAGTGGATTCCCATATGAGGCTATTAGTTTGGGGAACTGATATTAAAGTAAAACCTTCCGCATTCGAACCACGCCTGTGGACGACAACGACGCAAGTTCATTGGGCTAAACAGGCATACTTTATTATTTGAGGTTAATTGTTTACAGACTAGCAGCATGCTTGTGTAACATAATTAAGTTATTTCCCCTGTTACACTTGCACCGGGTTACATCGGCAAAACAAAAGTTAAAGAAACTGCAGAAACATATATACTGAAAAAATATTTTATTTACAAGAGTTATCTTCGTGTATAATTCATTGGAAGACAATTGGCTTCTGACATGGATGTGATTTCTACGAAACCGTTTATGTGGACACCTACCCAGGTAGTTTTGTCATATATGGCTCCTGTGTTAACCACAGTGTTATTTTCAAGATCTCGTACCTGGTAGAAAACAGTTATTTGTGCAGCCTGCCTTCACATAGGCTAAAGACACTCAACAGTTATAACTTAAAATGGCCGTAGTTTTCACCGTCTCGACACCTGTCCGTAATTTGGCAGGTGAATCTTTTGTAAACATAAACTCTGACCTGAAAAAACATCAGACCAAAATATCTCCTCTTCCTATTACTACAGAAACTGAATGGGCCAGATCAACTCTAGCGCAAAATACACTAAGTGCGGACGTATATTATGACAGTAAATAACAGTGCTTGACATCTTGATCCACTCATGATTAAGACGTGCTACAGATAATCTGGCCCTGTCAGATTAAGGACATGCATATTTCTTTCCTACACTCTCATTGAATCTTCATCCTCTTTAAAATCCTTTAACAAGCATTTATTATTGCACATAACTTAATTCATATAAGCAATCCAAAAGAAAGTCTGTCGTATGTGCACTTTTGTCCATGCAAATCTTCATTTTCCTTTCTGTCCCACAAGATCTTCAGTCCACCTCTTCTATACCTCAATGGTTTTGAAGTAGATCCTAGAGTAGATATTTTCCAGCTGACTGTGAAGGGCATGAAACGACGGCCGTTTGGAAGCCTCCGCGTGCCAGCATTCCATCATAATGCGGTAGATATTTGGGGGGCAGCGATTTGGAGATGGCAACCTGTACCCCGAAGACAGGATCTCCAATACCTCCTTATTAGTCTTCCCTGTGGGACACAGAGCATGGCACATTGGAAATAAATACTCTACTGCTCAAAGGTTTGGGGTCTTTTTTAATAAATGAATGCTTGTATTCAGCTAGGATGCATTAAATTGATCAAAAGTGAAAGTAAAAACATTTTCAATACAACAAAATCATGAATAAGAAATGTTTTTTGCACAGCATATTAGAATGATTTCTGATACTGAAGACTGGAGTAATGATGTTTTGCCATCACAGGAATAAATTACTTTTTAAAATACTTTAAAATAAAAAATATACCATCATATGGCATCTTTCCACGTGACATCATTTCATACAGCAGCACTCCAAAAGACCAGACATCAGATTTGACTGAGAAACGCTGGTAGAGAGCAGCTTCTGGAGCCGTCCACCGTACAGGGATCTTGGTGGTTCTACTAGCGGTATACACACTATCCTAAACACAAACACACAATGTAATAAGCATCATTTTAACTGCAGATTTCCAGGGGCTTCTTTACATCCAGCTATTATTACCTTGATGATACGAGCCAGACCAAAGTCAGCCACTTTGCACACCAGGTCTTCTCCAACAAGGATGTTTCGAGCTGCAAGGTCTCTGTGGACAATGTGTCGATCTTCAAGATATGCCATTCCTTCTGCGATCTGGCCAGCCATGTAGATTAGGTGAGCGGAGGTCAACACCTGGCCCTCCGGTGCTACAGAAGGAGATGAGGAAAAAGAGGTTAGATGTTCGTTTTTTAAAGAAACCCAGGTTATTGTGACTTGTATGATGTCTCTTATTGAAATACGTAGTAGAAAACCTATGAAAGATTTACGCTATTAATCGTTTTATACATATTTTGGAATACTGGGGGCGCCATTAATTCGATGACATCAAAGGGTTGCAGCACTCGATGAGCTACTGGCACTACCTTGTGCTAGAGCTGAAGATCTTTGCCCGAACCCGATGAAACCCGAAGGGACCCGACGGGTTCGGGCTTAATTTATATCATTTTATACGGGCTCGCGCTTCGGCTTGCACGGTAAATGAACGGTCATGTGATGCGTTTCGATTAGCGCGAGAAAGATGCGAAAATTGATGCTGAGGAGGTGAAACGGAGGCTTGCCTCTGGTGATTACGTTTTGACAAAATTAGCCAGATCAGTACTATGCTTCCCGGCCTGTCACAGTAGCAGTGAAAGGGTGTTCAGCGCTGAAACCACAGTGGATTCAATCATTTTCCTCCACAAAAATATGTAGCCTAATCTTGGTGAGTAAAGGTTTTTCAAATATAACTAAATATTATTTGAGTCTTAAATGCATAATATAGACAGAGCATATAGGCTAATGTTGCCATTATTCTTTTATTACATTTCAGATGCTATTCACCGTCGCGTTGAGGCCGGATTCTGGAGAGTGGCGAAGCAAATCCCGCGGAGCCTTTATCTTAATTTCGTTATTGTCAAATACCCATCTTAATTTAGAACTTATCTTAATTAAATTTGTTAAAGTTGACTCATTTTTATTGGCGAGTTGGTCTATTTAAAGGCTGCATAAGTGTATGCCTATTTAGAGTCCTAAGATGTTACGATGTTACAGACGACTTATTTTATCTCTTTGTTCCAACTTCCAAGTGGCCTATAGCCTACGTTAGTCATTAATAAATTGTTAAAACATGTATAAATGACTCATTCTTGACAAAAGCCAAAAGAGCTGTGTGCTTGCGCACATTTGAATAATGTCGGGCTGTAAACGGGTTCGGGCTTTTAAAAAGCTGCCAATCAAAATATACTTTTCGGGCTCGGGCCCTGTCGGGCCTAACTTTTAAGGCCCGATTACAGCTCTACCTTGTGCGGCTTTTGGTTGCAATTTTCAGTTAAAGGGCAACAAGAGAAGCGACGTAAGTCTTCACTGCTTTTCCATAGAGATTAGAAGAGAAGAAAAGAATGGGAATATGCCAGTGGACAAATGAAACTTTCTAAAGACTCGCATCTTTGTTCTCTCCACTTTAGCCCTGATGCCTTTGAGGCTTTTAGTCGACCACAGCTACTGAAAAAGCTTGCAAACGGCAGAGACAAGAAATGCTAGATGCCATCCTGGCAGGATGTAAACATGTCAACGCTTGTCACAACGCCGCAGGCACTGAAGGAGTTTCTCAGTGTGGATTTCACTCGATAACCGGGGACCTTTAGGCTCCTTGTGGGGAAAATCGATGGTACGGCATTTGGTTTAAGTCTACGCTTAGCATAACATAATTCTTTCATGGGCTTTCTACTACATATTTTAGTCAGTTCATCATTTACATTATATTAAGCCATACAAGTCTTAATACCTGGGGTTACCTTTAAAAGTGTCCAATTGTCAAATGTCTGAGACCAAACTAATAATGTTAGCTTCAAAGTATAATTTAAATCTGAAAATAAGCAAATCTAAATAAATTGGAAAAAAAATAAATAAATGTGATTTAAAGTAAAAGAAAGAAAAGTGAGTTAAAAGTTATTACTAATAAATTAATAAGACTGTTCATGTGATTCTTTGTACAGATGGTTCTTGCTTCCACTAAAGCTCAAGATCTTTGGATCATCTCAAATCATACTGGAGAACTCGATGATCTGAATTATGGATTTCACACAGCTTCAGTCATTAAAGCAGAAGGGGAAGGTAACAATTTTCAATTCAACTTTTCAGTCAAACCATTATGCTCCAAATATAATTTCAGTTCAAGAAGTGATGCGTCAATTCACTAAAAAGAAAATGAAACCATTTTTTATGTGTTGGAGTGGGAAACAACTTGGTGTCTAAGGATATAAACCCTTTTGTGTTTGATGACTTTATGTGCTTTTGAACTGTTACTGTAAAACACTTCAGACACATAAAGTCATAAATATTTGTCAGTGTGGACGTGATTGTCTGATAAGAGAAAAGATGCAACGTGTGAAATGCTCAGTGGTTTATACAGTAATCTTGTGCAGTATTATATAATGCATGTGTAGTGTACAAGCAATTATTTAACGAGGACACAGGGTGCAATGACACTTACAAGAAAAGCACAAGTGCAGTGACACTTACAAGAAAGATACGATTTAAGACTTCCTTTAGTCATAAGCTCGGTGACAATGTAGACCGGCTCCCCACGTGTGCAGAGAGCCAACAGCTCAATCAGTTTAGGATGGTGCAGTTTTTTCAGTGCGTGAACCTCCTTCACAAACTCGTCCAGTTTTGTGTCCTCTGCAGGGCAGAAAAAGAGAACAACAGTTTGAAGCTGAAAACACAATAAGACTCACCGTTTAACATTGCATGCATGTAAACCAGGGGTGCCCAAAGTCCGGCCCACGGGCCAAATGCGGCCTGTGGATGAATTTCATACGCCCCGCAGCTTGTCTACTGAAATGTGTTATACATGGCCCGCATAATTCAATAAAACATAATTCAAATTCAAAATTTGCAGTTTCACAATGTCAACACAACTCATGTGCTAATTGTCGGAGATTTTAACATTCACGCTGATAATACAAATGATGCGTTAGGACTTGCATTTACTGACCTAATAAACTCTTTTGGAGTCAAGCAAAATGTCACCGGGCCCACTCATCGTTTTAATCATACGCTAGATTTAATTATATCGCATGGAATTGACATTACTGATATAGATATCGTACCTCAAAGCGGTGATGTTTCTGACCATTTCCTTGTATCGTGCATGCTGCGTATTACTGATATTAACTATATGGCTCCGCGTTATCGTCTTGGCTATTTGAGAACTATTGTTCCAGCCACCAAAGATAGATTTGCAAATAACCTGCCTGATTTATCTCAACTTCTCTGTGTACCCATTAATACACAGGATCTAGACAAAATGAGCAATAGCAACATGGGCACCATCTTCTCCAATACATTAGAAGCTGTTGCCCCCATCAAATTGAAAAAATTAGAGAAAAACGTACTGTGCCATGGTACAACAGTATTACCCATTCTCTCAAGAAAGAAACTCGTAATCTTAAACACAAATGGAGAAAAACAAACTTGGAAGTTTTTAGAATTGCATGGAAAAACAGTATGTCCAGATATAGACAGGCTTTAAAAGCTGCTAGGGCTGAGCATATCTGCAACTCATAGAAAATAACCATAACAAACAACCAGACGCCACCCAATCGAAATATTCCTTTACGGTTTAATAGTAATGACTTTATGAATTTCTTCACTGATAAAATAGATAACATCAGAAATACAATAACAAATGTAGATTCTACTGTGTCTAATATGTCAACTTCTTTTGTCACACCCAAAGAAAAACTGCAGTAATTTACCGCTATAGGACCGGAAGAGCTAAATAAACTCATCACTGTGTCTAAACCAACAACATGTCTATTAGATCCCGTACCCACTAAATTACTGAAAGAATTGTTACCTGTGGCAGAAAAAACACTTCTCAATATTATTAAAGGAACACTCCACTTTTTTTGCTAATAGCTTAGCATAGATCATTGAATCAGATTAGACCATTAGCATCTCGTTCGATGCTAACGGTTTAAATCTGATTCAATGATCTATGCTAAGCTATTAGCAAAAAAAGTGGAGTGTTCCTTTAACTCAACGTTATCTTTAGGTCATGTCCCGAAACCATTCAAGCTGGCGGTTATTGAGCCTCTTATTAAGAAACCACAACTAGACCCTAGTGAACTGGCAAATTATAGACCCATTTCTAATCTTCCGTTTATGTCTAAAATATTAGAGATAGTTGTATCTGCTCAACTGTATTCATTCTTGCAAAAAAAGTAATATCTATGAAGAATTTCAGTCAGGTTTCAGGCCCCATCACAGCACAGAAACTGCACTTGTTAAAATCACTAATGACTTGCTTCTTGCGTCAGACCAAGGCTGCATCTCATTGCTAGTTTTACTTGATCTTAGTGCTGCGTTTGACACTATAGATCATGACATACTAATAGATCGACTACAAAACTATGTGGGTATCCAAGGGCAGGCTTTAAGATGGTTTAGATCCTACCTGTCCGATCGCTACCACTTTGTTTATTTAAATGGGGAGTCATCTCAGTTATCACCAGTAAAGTATGGAGTGCCACAAGGATCTGTCTTAGGTCCTCTACTATTTTCAATATACATGCTGCCCCTTTGGTAATATTATTAGAAAACACTGGATTAGTTTTCATTGTTATGCTGATGATACTCAACTGTATATCTCAACAAGACCAGATGAAACTTCTAAATTATTGAAGTTAACAGAGTGTGTTGAAAATGTAAAATATTGGATGACCAATAATTTTCTACTATTAAATTCAGATAAGACAGAGATATTACTTATTGGACCAAAAAACAGTACACAGAATCTCTTGGCTTACATTCTACAGCTAGACGGATGTACAGTTACTTCCACTACAGTCAAAAGTCTGGGTGTTATATTAGACAGCAACTTGTCTTTTGAAAATCATATTTCTCATGTTACAAAAACAGCATTCTTCCATCTTAGAAACATTGCCAAGCTATGAAACATGTTACCTGTTTCTGACGCAGAAAAGCTAATTCATGCATTCATGACCTCTAGACTGGACTACTGTAATGCACTACTAGCTGGTTGTTCTGCATCTTCAATAAACAAGCTACAGATAGTTCAAAATGCTGCAGCTGCTTTTTTGACCTTACCAGGTCAAAAAAATATGATCATATTACGGCAATTTTAAAGTCTCTGCACTGGCTACCTATTAGGTCTGATTAAATGCACACTATTAATCTTTTAGCTCTGGCTGAACAAATCTTTCTTTGCTTGGTTTGAACAGCAGCTACGCTAATTATGTTCCTATTTGTTCTCTGTTTCTGCCATGGAATTGACATCCCGTGGTAACTAGGAATTCACAAGCTTCAGTCTGAATCCAGAACACTTAAGAAGAAATGATGCCCAACCCCTCAGAGGACTTCAGATGATGCCAACCCTGAAACAACATACAGCACTACGGAATTTTTCTACAAATTTATGGTGTTCTTTGTCTGTTTGATTACGTCATTAATTGATCTTTACCATACATCTCTGCCATATGTACATCAACTTGACAGTCACCACTGTAAGCTACTACTAAATATATTGTAAAAACTATAATTTGGTGTAAAGTTGCTTTGCAACGAAATGTATTGTGAAAAGCGCTATACAAATAAATTTGAATTTAAACTTGAACTTGTGAACCGCACAGGCGCCGCATGGACCATTATTAGCTCTGCCTAAAGACAGTGCAGCGTGAACTCAGAACAAATGCGCTTACTCTTTGACTGATCTTAATTATGCAACCACTAAACAGCGCTGAGAGATTCTGTGAGAAGCGTTCAAGTTTGGAGCAGAGGTCCGATATAAACCACGGATGTCACGGTGATTTAAACTAGTTTAAAGATGGCAACAACAATGCAGCGGCAACAACACGTAGAAAACAGGAGAAGCATTGTGCGACAACAGTGCACTTAGAATGCTTTTAAATCCACAAATCACCTACATTTACAATGGTTTTACCGTAGTAACAGTAACTGTGGTATTGTGGCAGAGATATAGGATATTCATACCGATTATTATTAATGTGGACATATACACAACCAGTCAACAATTTTGAACAGTCAGATTTTTTATGTTTTTTTCCTCTTCTGTTCACCAAGCCTGCATTTATTTGAGCCAAAATACAAAAAGCATTTATATTGTTAAATATTTTTACTATTTGAAATAACTGCTTTCTATCTGTATATATTTTAAAATGTAATTTTCTATTTACTGAATTTTCTATTTATCAAAGAAACCTGAAAAAAATTCCCGCTCAACTGTTTTTAACATAATAAATGTTTTTTTGAGTAGCAAATCAGAATATTAGAATGATTTCTGAAGGATCATGTGACTCGAGTAATGATGCTAAAAATTCAGCTTTAAATTCACAGGAATGAGTTACATTTTTAAAATATATTCGAACAGAAAACAGTTATTTTCAATAATAAAAAATATTTCTAAATTGTACTGTTTTTGCTGCAGAAGAGACTTCATTAAAAAAACTTACGGTTCAAAAACTTTTTACTGGAAGTGTAAAGGCCAACTGAATGTAATGTAAGAGAGTAATGAAATATAGGCCAAATATATTTTCTTTATTTTGTTCATATATATATAGCCCCCCAGTGTGTCCAGGTCATCAAATCTGGCCCCCTTTAAAAAAAAGTTTGGACACCCCTGATGTAAACCTAATGTAGGAGACTCCCAAAACAATATTAGGAACTTTAAAAATGGCATAATAAAAAAAAAACATGTCTGTTTTAGTGCTGTCAAATGATTAATCGCGATTAATCGCATCTGAAATAAAAGTTTCTGTTTACATAATGTATATGTAAATAAACAAACACATGCATTTTTATATTTAAAAAGAATGTTATGTTAATATATCACAAATATTTATATATAATATCAGCTAGATGAATATAAATGTATACATGTAAATACATGTAAATATTTTCAAAATATGTACCGTATATGTGAGTATTTATATATACATAATAAATATAGACAGTATGCAGAAATATATTATGTAAACAAAAACTTATTTTTTGATGTGATTAATGGCGATTAATTGTTTGACAGCACTAGTCTGTTTTCTAAAAATTTACATTGTTTAGGACTTCCTATGTCCTCAATTTGACTTGCAGTCTTTTGTAATATCCCTCCACAGAAGTCAGTTCCTTAATAGCGGTAACCTCTAGGAAGTGATATCATTTTTGGTAGTAAACACAACAGCACAAGCATCAGTGTTAAAGACTGATATAATGAATTCTGTGATGTTTTCTGGCTTGTTTCACTTAAAAAATTCAAAACATTCAATCTTGTGTGATGTCGCACCTTGTTTGAGCATCTTAACGGCCACTTTCTGTTTATTTGTGATCCAGACAGCTTCCCAGACTTCCCCAAAATGGCCTTCCCCCAGCTTCTTGAGTAGCTGAAACTCCTCCCTTGGCCGCTCCCATGGCTCCATGTCAAACAGCTCCCTCTGCACATGGACACAACAGGTTACACAAGATCTCTTCCAAGAATCCCTCACTTATATCACGTGTTGCTTTAAGCACAGCGTACAGTATTGATCATAAAACCAGAGAGGCTGGAGAGTGATTATATTTTGTTAACAGCATAAACATCAGGCAGACGAGAAGAAAAGAGAAAAGGAATGAAGGCAATTCGCATTTCTAGGAAAGTTTAGACAGGTTTGTTTTTGGTGTGTTTAGAAGGGAAAATAGGCTTTGAAATTTTTGAATAGTATGACAATTTATTGTTTAAATGCACTACATTACATTAATATGTAACTACATGATTGAAACCTAGGACCAGTAATTGACAATCAAAGACTCCATATCTTTTACACTTCATATCTTTTACACAGTGAAACTATATATATATAGCTTTATGAACATTCTTATTTAAAGGTAACAAAGTCCATTTACTGCTCAACTGTAACATATTTAGATAACAGTTTAGCATGACCCTGTTCGAAAGTTTACATACGCTACAGCTTAATACTGTGTTGTTACCTGAATGATCCATAGCTGTGTTTTTTTGTTTAGTGATAGTTCATGAGTCCCTTGTTTGTCCTGAACAGTTAAACTGCCTGCTGTTCTTCAGAAAAATCCTTCAGGTCCCACAAATTCTTTGGTTTTCCAGCATTTTTGTGTATTTGAACCCTTTCCAACAGTGACTGTATGATTTTGAGATCCATCTTTTCACACTGAGGACAACTGAGGGACTCACATGCAACTATTACAGAAACTTCAAATGCTCACTGATGCTTCAGAAGGAAACAATCAATGCATTAAGAGTCGGGGGGTGAAAACTTTTTGAATCTGAAGATCAGAGTAAATTTAACTTATTTTGTCTTGTGGGAAACATGCAAGCATCTTCTGAAGGGTGGTACTAAATGAAAAAAAATATGATATTTAGGCAAAATAAGAAAAATGAATACATCTTTATTCTTTTCAAAAGTTTTCACCCCCTGGCTCTTAATGCATCGTTTTTTCCTTTTGGAGCATAAGTGAGCATTTGAACCTTCTGTAATAGTTGCATATTAGCTGTCCCTTAGCTGTCCTCAGTGTGAAAAGATGGATCTCAAAATCATTTATGTAACAACACAGTATTAAAAATCAAGCATATTCAGCTATTCTTTTCTCTTGTGGACTATATGTAAACGTCTTCTATGTGAAATATCTTTTTCAGGTCAGCACTAAATAAAAATAACATGCATTTTGTATGATCCCTCTTATTTTGGTAAAATAATTAACATTTTGGAGATTCTGCAAGGTGTATGTAAACTTTTGACCTCAGCTGTATGTTATAATATGTATTATATTATAATACATCAAAACAAAAACATGCATGCTGATCCAGGAATATGAATTCTTGGTAAATTCAGCATGAAATGACCAAAAGACCTTAACAGCTTTTCACTGAAATAACAATAAAACAAACAAATAAACATAATCAAGTATTCATATCAAGTGCAAAAATCTGAAAGATGATAACATGAAATGCATTAAGTAAAAGGTGCAAAAGATTGCTGTGCTATCCTTTTAGGAAGCAAGTGAATGAATGGGCTTTGTGTTAGTGTCTCTCAGTGGAGCTGTGTGTCCACACGCTCTGTTTTTCAGTGTCGTCCCTAAAAAAGGAAGAGAGAATAGTGGACGATCACCATGAGGCCAAACCAAACAGAGCGCAAGAAAAAAAACAAAGCAACTCTTGTAACACATTTCTGTGCAGAGCTGCAAATTAAGATGAAGGGGATTAGAAAACCAAAGAAAACCACTGTAGGCCGACTGGTACCATCGCCCAGGGCCACTTCTCCAAAAACAGACCGCTTCTCTATATCGCTAATTGGATTGTAATGCAGAACTGATACCCATGAAATGGACGCCTATTTATGAACATTAGTTTCATGGAGACAAAAAGTTATGTTAAAAATTAAGATGTCACTCTTGGCTGTGTATGTGTGTGTTAAATAATAAGAGTCTCATACTTGCTGTTCACATGGCTGGTCTAAGGGGCATCCCAGACTTCTGGAGTTGTGCTGGTAGTACCTGATGAGCTCATCCAGAGTGCTAAAAGAGATCTTGTCAGATACAAAGTAAGCACCAATCGCTGAGCGATGAATACGGAAATGGAAGACGCTATTTTCACTTCTGGCTGTGAAGGAGAAAAGAAAATTTTCCATATCATTATTTTTGGAAATTTATTTTTAGGACTTTTTAACCCTGATTTTTTTGTTGAGATCACCCGCTTATTTGGTTCCAGGAGCACCAGTTATAAAATGTAATATGATAAAAATACATTTCTTAAATTCTCTTCAGATTATTTTAAAATGTTGAAATAAACCAAGTGAGCCAGTATAAAACCAGTTTTATAACAAAGTAGACATGCACTTAAAGAAATATGACTAAATGTTTTTTTTTTTTTTTTTAACAGTGCCCCAAAAAAATAATCATTACATATATTAATATTTTATATCTGAGACCCTTTAATAGAAGTAATATAACATTTTTAGTAGGGGACTGAATGTTATCAAATTAGAAATGCTGTATATGATCAATTTGGTAAGATTAGCAAAATTTATTGAATGGCTTTGGGGTTTTCCAGACCTTAAAAGGAATATTATGCGGTTAAAAAAATACCCGCTATTCTCCCGTGGAGACAGAAAAATGCTTAGTCAGTTAATCAGAAGACCAATATGGTGTTACAAGCTGTGGGTTTGAAAGAGAAAAATTGAGAGAGAGAGAGAGAGAGATGCTGGCCTGAAAGGATGGAGGATAAGCCGAGAGTGGATATCTCAGGCAGAAAATAATAAGATTGATGATGTGGAGGCTACGTTGTCATGCAGATCAGAGAGAAAACGGGAGATGAGAGAGAGAAGATGAAAATGGAGATAATGTATGAAAGAAAGACAAGGGAATATGGACAGGAAGTACTGAAGGTCTCCAGGCATTCAAATGAAAGGGAGTGTGAGAGAGAGGAAGACTGTGTCTCAGAGAGAAGAAATAAGGGAACGGACCTGAGATAGTATATTCATCGCTGTGGCTCTCACTGATCCTCACTAGGAAGGAGCCAGTTTTGTTCTGTGAACTCAAAAGCAGCTTCTCAGCCTTTTGTCTGTTTATATTCCCATAGTACCATCTGTAAAACAGATGCACATAACACAGCTCAATGAATACTTCATATCCTGTCAAGACCATGACCAGATCATATTTTACCTGCAAAATCCAAAGAAAAAAAATTCAGTGTCACGTGATCCTTCAGAAATCATTCTAGTATCAGTGTTGAAATTGTTGTTCTGCTTAATATTTTTTGGAACCTGTGATACTTTCGTTGATAAATAAAAAGTTAAAAATAACTGCGTTTATTCAAAACAGAAATCTTTTCTAACAATGCAAGTCTTTACTATCACTTTTTATCCATTTAACACATCCAAAGACACATCAAAGAATCCTGAAAAAAAATGATCACATGTCAGCAGAACTGTTTCCAACACTGATTATAAATCAACATATTAGAATGATTTCTAAAGGATCGTGTGACACTGAAGACTGGAGTAATGTTGCTAAAAATTCAGCTTTGCTTCACAGGATTAAATTATATTTTAAAGTATATTCAAATAAATTTTTTTTTTTTTTATTTTAATCGTGATAATATTTCACAAAATTAGATACAGCCTTGATGAGCATAAGAAACTTCTTTAAAATCTTACTGATATCAAACTTTTGAATACCAATACATGCATAAATAAATAAATGTGTGTGTATATATATAAAATAATTTTTAATATATAATTTTCATTGCTGTAATATGTAAAAATTGAACATATTTAGTGTTCTGCCTTTCATTAATGCTAATAATATATCAGCATATATTATATAAATAAAACCAGGAGAAATGTGCATAAATGCCATGAATCTATATGATATTATCTTGAAATATGAATATTTCGATGCTGATAGATAAATGTAAAAAGCACTGTCTACCGTCTTACTGTCTACTGCACTCTTAAAAATAAAGGTGCTTCACAATGCTATAGAAGAACCTTTTTTTGTTTAGATGATTTTATAAAATACTTTTAAAGTCTGTTTCACAAAAGATTCTTTGTGGCAAAAGAAGGTTCTTCAGATTATAAAAAGGTAAGAAAGAGATGGTTCTTTAAAGAACCTTTGACTGAATGGTTCTTTGTGGAACAAAAAATGGTTCTTCTATGGCATCGCTGTGAAGAATCTTTTAAAGCACCTTTAATTTTAAGAGTGTCCACGTACAATTCTGAACTAATAGGTTTGAGCTATCAGCTAAAATATTAATAATATAATCATTAATAATGTATGTTTAATACTGTAATTTCTTTTCTTTTTTTTTTTTTTTACATTAGAGTAATTGGATTGTAGGGATGTGACGAGATCTCGTGAAGATATCCTCTCAAAACATTTTGCAGTGTTTACATTGGAGCTGCATGATTAATCTTTAAAATATCGAGATCTCGATTTAAACACCCACACGATCTTATTCCTGAATGACAACGATTTAGCTATGTCTATTAGGACTGTTTCACATCGCAAGTGTCAGTGGAGTGTGAGAAGCATGTTTTGTTGCTGCCCATGTTAATGAATCAGGGTCGGGGTAAATGTGAACACAGAAAGAGCAACACAAACAGTCTTTTCAATCACATTATAATCATTATGTCTGTGTTACAGACATTTAAATAATAGAAGTACTGGGATAAAAGTTTATATTTTGGGTATAAACACTTATTGTCAGTAGCAATCAAAACGAAAGTAGTTTAACACTTGTATGTATTGTAACGCTCCTCTTCCACCAGGAGGTGGCGACAACTGCCCGTTTAAAAAAAGTATGTCATTGAATCATTTTATTCAGGAGATTTCAATAGTCAAACAAGTCTTAATGAAGTGAGACACTGACTCCTTCATTGAATGTTTTTTTTGTTTGTTTGTTTGTTTGTTTGTTTAAATGAATATGAAAAGACTTGAGCAATGAACAGTTGGTCAGAACCACTAGTAAATTACGTTATTTTGTTTAGTTTTCTAATCTTTTTTCTCCAGAATCGTGAGAGAATCATGGTCTCCAATTTATTAAAAACAAATGGGATTCTCAATTTATCCAGAATCGTGAAGCTCTTGTTTAAATGTTGTTTATTACTGCATATAATTCATTAAAATGGAATTTTAATTTCCTAAAGTTCAAAATGCACCTACATTTTTTTGCATTTTGTCTTTTTCAGTTGAATAAAAGACTATTTTCCCTATATATTTCATCATTGAGGATTTCTTAAGAAAAGTATAAAAATCTCATCTCATCTCGTTCTCGTGAACTCAATCTCGTGTCTCATCTCGTGGGATAAGCGTCTCGTCACACCCCTATTGGATTGCATTACTAAGTAGTGAGGAATGAATATAACGCATTGGATTGTAACTATTTACTGACACATTATTATTGCTTGTCCTATTATGTCAGCTAACAATGTGAGTAATATGAGAACTGTAGTGTAAAATGCTTGAAATTCCTATATATACCTTTTTTTTCTGATTTCATACCAGTACTATTTTATAATGACAAATATACCAAGATATTTCACATGAAATATGGTATAATAAAAAAAACACCTCCAAAAAATTGTGTAGAAACGCAAATTAGCCATACACACCGAGAAAATATTAAGCCAATTTGTCTAATTTCCTCTGCTTTTAGAACCTACTTATTTCAGTGTTTGAATTAATACTTTTATTCGCTTGTATTTATTACACTGCGAGAAATAAACACCTCATGTTTTACCCACATTAACCACGTTCAGCTTCTCACAGTAAACACTGTGGCGTCATGCAAAGTGTTGCCATGTTAAATATGGGTGCGGCAGGTGCACATGCTTGTTTAGCACAATCCCATGGTGCTTTAGTTTCACTGAAACTCCGGCAGGTGACAGGTGCAGCAGAGGCCGAACACACACTACTCTGACATAACAACCCGTTACCTGTCAACACTATTTAGGAGGTCTTTATAGCAAGGACAATTGGCTGACCCCGTTACAGCAATCAAACAGAAGTAAATGATAGCGCAATACAAGACAACCGCGCACAGCCCATTGTTCACGTGGACAATGATAAATCCCATTGTGAATTAAATGAGACAGTGCAAGTATATGAACCTTCCTTGGTTGAGCTCATATATAACCAAAACTAGACACACTGCTACTGTAATTTCAAAATGGCAGGTCAGGTTTTGACCTATTGACCTTATTGTTAAAGTGTGAATTATAAAATGGTTTTCAGGATCTATTAAAAAACTACATTTTCAGTGTCTGCAAAATTATTAAATCTAAATTTAAAGGTCATTTTCAAGATACAGTCTGTCGAGGTTTATCTCGCGCTTTGGGTCTACTAGTTAACTGACTTTAATGAACACTAAAGGTTTTGGAGATGCTTTAAAGATAATTAAATATATAATAAAGCAGACTGAAACCCCTGTCAAAACGTATGTAGCTATTTTTGTATAAGACATACCAATTTTTTATTTGAACTTAAGGCTTAAACGTTTATTAGGTGGTTCTGACTCCCCCGGAAACGCCATATTTACATAATAATGAAAATCTTTGAAAAAATGAAAATTTAAAATGCAACGTTTGTTTAGCGGTAGAAAATATTAGTTCAGTGCGAAAACAATAAACGTCAGTAGAAAGTTTAACCACTGTACAAAAACAAATGTGAAAGTATGTACTGTAAGCTATTCATTCATATAGTATGCACTTGACTATTAAAGAGTGAAAGAGTAAAAAAAGAGTGACTATTAAAGAGTGTTTTCCATAAAATAAAATAAATATTTTAATTAAGAATACATATATCACTAGAATCAAAATAAGTATTGATTGCCAGACTCGGGACTTACCTGTATTTAGCGAATTCATCTTGTACCAGGGCCACATAATTAGCAGGGACTAGTCCGGACTCCAGGGACCCCGTCAGCTTCTTGGCAAATACATAATCTCCTCTCTTTTCTATGACAGACAGTTTGTCCCCTTCTTTCACCGTCAGCTCTTCCTCACTGCGGGCTTCAAAATCGAAGAGAGCCGCGTACAGCTGCGGCGGCTTCTTCTTAGGAGCCGGGACCCGGATATCACCTGAAACCGTGCGGATCTCCGCCGGACGAGCGATGTCCGGATAGTGAAATTCGGGCCATATGCAGTCCCATAACCTCTTCAGGCATGGCATACAGCTGCGACAACACTTCTCCATCCCAGCCGTCGCTTTCTACGGGCTCCAGGGTAGCCAGAATATTCGGCAGCTGTCCACCAAGCGAAACGGCTGAAATTGAAAACAAAAGAGGTGTGTGGGTCCCTCACCGATGGTGACCGAGCGTCCGTAGCGATTCTGTACCGGGATCCCCTTTGTTGAGCTAACGCGCTGGCCGCGATCATAGCGGAGGATCAGGTGAAACCGGTTCTGTTTCGGGATGGATCACAGAGGTATGCGGAAAAGACATGTTGGATAGTTCAAAGAGACATCAAGACGAGGAGAAGATGTTGAGGTTGAAGTACCTTGAAGAACATCCTCTTTTCATCTAAATCTAGCCTCTACTCGAACATGACGTCCCTCTTCTCTCCTAATGACCGGTGCAGTGCGCCGCAGCATTTGGTGCCTCTATCCGCTCCGGAGCAAAACGCTTCGCAGTGTGTAAACTTGGCTGCGACCGAGCCGTTTCTCCTGTAGTGCGATCATCTGTTCACTAGGCAAGCGCACACTTGGAGCTGGAAATCATTATTGGGTTATTTTTAGATTCGCCTCTAATCATAAAAATCGTCTCTGCAAATATTTGCATTTATTAAAATTGACGCTCATTTGCGTGCATAATCACATTAATAAGTAGTTGGGAAATAATACTATTCTGTTAGCTTTAAATACACATATTCACACGTTTATTATTATATGCGACGGGGATTTCCAGTTTACAAGTAGCCCTATTATTTTAATTTACTGTGGTAATAAGTCGTGTACCGTATTGGCGGCCGGTCATGAACTGTGTCGTCATACATTGCCGTTTGTATTGCGGTTTAACATGATTTTGGGCCGTTTGCCTCTCTAATGATTTTTTTCATTATTTTATTTTATTTTATTATTTTGCGTGTTCTGAGCTAAATTATTTTCCGCATAACTTCTAGCCCTGCTAAAAACAACAACAACAACAAGAGATTCTAATGGTTTCCACTAACCATCAACTGATAACCATTAAATCCTTAAAAAATGGTATCCTGTAGTGTGTTTTGGGACATATTCCTTTAGGATTTAGTGGTTTTAACAAGCCATCACAAGAATTTGGCAATTACCAATAGAGACCAATAGGCACCATTACACTTTCCATTATAACCAGTAAAACGATTACAAATTCTGTGATGGTTTCTATTGTTTTTTTTAGCAGGGAGGTTTCCGTCATTTAGAAACTATAGTAGGCCACAGAGGTTACTGGAGATTTATATTAGCTATAGCTAAATCACTAAATATATTTTGCCGTCTAGAATAGACATCTGTTCTAAAAACTTTAATGTGACAGGAAAGCAGCTCGACTGGCACAAAACGTCTTTATTTACGCGAATATCCAACGTTTCAGCGAGTGTACGAGTAATTGTTTCCCGCATCCGTGATTTCTGTGTAAATATAATCAGATCGGATCTTATCTGAGTGCCATTAAAACGTCTTTGTAAAGTAAACACACCGTAAAGTTTACACCCTAATGCGACTTCTATGCGCACAGTTTAAGTCAAAAGTTTACATACACCTGGCAGAATCTGCAAAATGTTATTTTACCAAAATAAGAGGGAACATACAAAATGTATGTTGTTTTTGTATTTAATATTGACCTCAGTAAGATATTTAACATAAAAGACGTTTACATACAGTCCACAAGAGAAAATAATAGCTGAATTTAGAAACATTACCCCGCTCAAAAGTTTACATACACTTGACTCTTAATACTGTGTTGTTACCTGAATGATCCACAGCTGTTTTTTGTTTATTAATGGTTGTTCGTGAGTCCCTTGTTTATCCTTAACAGTTAAACTGCCTGCTGTTCTTCAGATAAAATCCTTCAGGTCCTTTTTGTGCATTTCAACCCTTTCCAACAATGACTGTATGATTATGAGAGCCATCTTTTCACACTAAGAACAACTGAGTGACTCAATTTACACTGATCTTCAAATTCCAAAAGTTTTTACCCCCTGACTCTTATTGCATCATGTTTCCTTCTGAAGCATCAGTGAGCGTTTGAACCTTCTGTAATAGTTGCATATGAGCCCCTCAGTTGTCCTCAGTGTGAAAAGATGGATCTCAAAATCATACAGTCATTGTTGGAAAGGGTTCATATACACAAGAATTTGTGGGATCTGAAGGATTTTTCTGAAGAACAGCAGGCAGTTTAACTGTTCAGGACAAACAAGGGACTCAAACAACTATCACTAAACAAAAAAGCACAGCTGTGGATCATTCAGGTAAAAACACAGTATTAGGAATCAAGTGTATGTAAACTTTTTAACTTTTCAACTATTATTTTCTCTTGTGGACTATATGTAAATGCCTTTACTAATGCCAGTACTAAATAAAAAAAATAACATGAACGTTGTAAGATCCCTCTTATTTTGGTAAAATAATTAACATTTTGCAAGTTTTTATGTAAACTTTTGACTTCAACTGTATATAACTGGCTTTAAACTGTGGGATATGCCAGTTTATAAGATCCCATTGCTTAATCCTATTGCTGGATTTCTGAACCAGAGGCCTGTAGCCACACAAGCATTAAAGTAAGCTATAACATGACTTAAATGATTTCAAATAACCTACAAAACAACTTAAATTCTAAAAATCAAGATGGCCAAATAAACTGACATCTAAGCACTAGAGGAAAAAGCTTAGCATTGGAATATTGTCATGGATGATGGGGGATCAAAGAGGTTGAGAACTACTGATTAAATTCCTTTATGAAGCCATTTTCATCAGGAGGACCAATGTAAGCGGTTTCAGGTTTTACTTAGTTAGCAAAACCCGACCCACACAAGCACAGGCAAATACATTAATGCTGATTCGAATTTTTTCCTCAGGAGGAATAAAAGAAATACAGCTGCCGGGTTTGATATATAGCACACCGTTTTATTAGTATATTTAGCTTTGTGACGTACAGCTTGGGAGGAAAAAAAAAAAAAAAAAAGTCACCATGTTAGTGACATTTTAGCAGTGACATCCCACTGGAGAAAGCTTCATGTCAAATCATTGGTTTTCATTAATGAAAGTGATATGTTAGGAGCCGCCCATGCTGTTTGCATTAAACAACAAAAATTGATTTTTTTCATTTTCATTTTCATTCAATCTTTCAGTTTCTTCACATATGTATGTATCAACACTTTTCTAAAGAATTAAAATATTTAGCCACATGTACTGAAAAAGTATTCACTGTTATATATATATAACACAATAAATATAAAAAAAGATTTCTTTCGTATATATTATGGTATTAAAGTGGGAAATGGGTTGCCGAACAAGGACTTCTTTTTTTTTTTTTCACTATAAAACAGCAATCATTTACCTGAGGTTTTCACTCTGCTGTTCTCGTACTCTAATACTTAATGTGCACCCGACGAAGGGTGTAATGATGGCTTTTAATCATTAAGGAACAGGCCATGTTATCCCTAACGGTCAGAGGAAAAGATTCATTTACAACAAGCCTTCTTTATTTTGCGTATCTGGGGTCACTGATAGGGGGGTCTAACAGACAAAACACAATCTTGTCTTACTGTAAATGCACGGAAAAAAGCTGCAAGTCCCATTTCCCTTCACTATAAAGGAATTAAATTAAGCAGTGCCTGAAAAGAAGAAGGGAAAGCGTTTGAATTCAAAAAATGAGAACAACAATAAAGAAAGAAGATTTCAAAAATCTGTACATGTAAACATCACACTTCCACTGAGTCCAAAATGAGAAGGAAAAAGACAGTTTCACATTGGTATTAGGTACATATCAAAACCAGAGCCGACGTCACCAGCTCTTAAAACAGAAATCAAGAGGAAACCGAGACGGGATGGAAAAGGTCCAAAGCACCAACAAATTATAAAAGAGACTAAAACGGGGAACCACATGAACTTGAATGCAGCTGTACACCACTGTGGTAGAAAAATAAAAGTCAAGTTGTTTTTTTTTTTTATCTTTCATTTCTTTTTTTTGTTTCAGAACTATACATCTGATCAAACCAGAGCGTTTTTTTTTTTTTTTTTTTAAGTTGTGTAGTTTAGCAGCAACCATAACCAGCGTCACACCTGAATGCAAAGCCTGAACCCGTACCGTTTGTGTGTTTGTGTTTGACAGGTGGCCTGTTTAGTATAATATCACAGTAGATTGCGGTGCTGATTGAACAAAAAAAGACACCTTGAAGGGGCTCTGAGGTACCGACAGCAAATACAGAGAAGCTGAAAGGGTTTCTAATACAATAAAGGGACATATATATGACAATCAGTTCAATGAAGCCCCTTTAAAGGCACGGCGCAGTAACTAATCAGAAAACCAAACATGTTTCCCAAACATCTCGGTCGTACAGTACAGAGATAACAGTTCTTTGGGGTTTGTGGCGCATGGGGAATCAGGCGTCAGGCTTTGGACGTAACTTACACTTTAAAGCCTGTGCGGCGCGGGGTTGATTTTACCCTCGGCGTGCGTCTTTCTGCAATCCGATGTGACTGTGGTTTGGCTGGCTGCTTGGCATGTTGACATCCTAGTTTGGAATGTTATAGGCATACAGGACGAACGTCACATGTGATGTCGGTACAAAACGGTTCTGAAAAGACCACTTGCGATACAAAAAGAATTACAAAATAATAGTAATCGAGATAATTATAATAAAAATAGGAATCGGATAAAAAGGTTTTCGACAGCGGGCCACAAGGAGTCCTCAGCGGCTGGCGTGAGAACTCGGATCTGAGAGTGAGAGATGCTCTGATTATGGCTAAAATTACCCCTCTCACTCTCCCGGGAACACACGGCGCTGTATGACGGCACACGGAACACAGAGCGTGGAAACAAAACTGTGAACTAGTTACACCTTTTTCAAGATTGTCGTTTGCCTCGTTTTACAGTTTGTTTTTCAGTAGCTGTCCTTGAGCGAACCGGAGAGAAGAAACAACTTGTGAACAAATGAATGCGTCACTTTTTTCGGCTTCTTTCCACACGGATGCGGTTAGCGGTTCCATCTCCATCGTACGGTTTTAGGAGTCCACAGAAGAGCTCAGTAGCGTGTGAGGGTGGAGGAATAATCAGCAGCGTTTGACGGCAGTGGGACCCATGTTTCAGACCTCAACGAGAGAAAGACAGATGACCGAGACAGCAGCTAAAATGCTCTATTATTTGACCTCTCAACGTCTACTGTGGACGACGGGGAAAAGAAAAGACAGAAACAGCAACAGACAACATAGAAGAGTTGGGGAGGACGTTTGTTTTAAAAACGTGTGCTCAAAATCAAAAAGCTTGAATATGCAGGTTAAATGTTTTTTTTGTCAGAAACATGTCTAGGGTAAATTTTATTCCAAAAATCTAGAGTAAAATCAGAAATTGTATTTTGTGAAAGTGAAAACTTTCACTAAACATTTTTGTGTGATTTAATTAAGCATATTAATCTCAATTCTCATTACCATAATGAAAAAAACCCCCACACATTCTCATTATCATATTATTCAATCTATCTAATTTATTCTGTTATACAGAATTATTAAGATTTAAGTTGCTTTGTGGTATTTGCACTTCCTTTTAATTAGTCAATTAAAAAAAATGCTCTACAGTATTTTTACTGTAATTCTGTATTGTAATATAGAAAATATTGTTTGATTGAAATGATAGAATTTCTAATGAACTTTTTAAAATGATTTTTACAATTACAAAATAAACAAAAACAAAACAAAAAAGTTAAATTAATCAAAATGTTTAGAATTAAAATTGTAAATGCTAGAATGAACTTAATGATTTTTATAATGTACTAATTACCAAAAAAAAACAAATTAATGAAAATAATGTTTATGATTGAAATTTTAAATGACAGAATTTCTAATGAACTTAGCAATTTTTATAATGTTCCAATTACAAAAAACTAAATAAAAAAATTTAAATCAATGAAAATAATGTTTATAATTGAAATTATAAATGAAAGAATTTCTAATGAACTTAACGATTTTTGTAATGTTACAATTACAAGAAAACAAACAACAGTTTATGAAAATAATGTTTAAAATTTAAATTATAAATTACAGAATTTCTAATGAACTGAGCGATTTGTTACAATTACCAACTAAAAAAAAGGTACATTAATAAAAATAACGTTTATAATTAAAATTATAAATGACAGAATTTCTAATGATTTTTATAATGTTCCAATTACCAAAAAAAAAAAAAAAAGTTAAATTAATGAGAATGTTTTGTGACAAATGTGCTTAATTAAAATAATACCACAAAGCAAAAATCTTAATGGTTCTAAGCAGAATTCACTTTCTTCATGCAAAATACAATTTTCCTATTTTTTTTTTATTTTGGGCAAAACTTATGTAATTTAAATAATTGGAAAACATTTTTTAATATTTAAATATTCATATATCTCCCCTCATTTCCTTATCAAGTTCTCTCCTGAGATAAAGCAAAAGAAATGGCAAAGACAGCCAGAGATGAGAGGTCAAGAACCCTTTTTGCAATCAGAGCAACGTTAAACAATTTTGCATATGTTTTCACGTCTATAGCAACACTCTAATCGACAACTCAACATTGAAATCGAAGGCTGGACTGTGAAGGCCAACCGTAAATATAATACATCAAACAAATAATAACTTCTATACGTCCGCTGCTGTGTTTTGAGCAGGCGTGTGAAAATTGCACACAAATATGTTTTACGAGGGCAGTGTAGTCTGTGGTCACACTCGCTCATCATCATGGCTTTCAATCATAAGTAAGTCCCGGTCATGTGATTATGTATGTAATGATTCTGAAGGCTCCTCAGCAGGGGATCACGGTCGCCCTCTCTCTGTATTAGTCTGTCTCCTTTAGGGCCAGAAATGCGTTTGATTATCTTCTGCATTGCGATATTCTTTCTCCATCCCCCACTAGCAGTGCAAAACAGAGCCGCCGAGCTCCTCAATCACAGATTAGCACTGCCTCTGTGTGCAAATGGAGCAAATTACAGTGACATTACTGTCAGTTAGTCCCTAAACAAATCTACCTCGCTAACTACACATTTTTAAACCTCTCCTGGTAAATATTCAGTTCACTAAAGACCCTTTAATTGCGTCTGTTCGTGTCGTACGCGTGTTCGTGTATGTACGCGCCAAGCTCTTGTGCCAAAGACGATTTGATCCCAGTTGATCTCGAGATTTAAGCACACACCGCGCTTTTAGAACAAATCAAACAAAAGCAAACACAAGCAGCCCTCAGTATTAAATCAAACACTCTCGACCAGAATGCAAAACGGCAGTTTCTTTTGGATTTGGCTTCCGTTTCGGTCTTTTTTTTTTTTTTTTGCCTTGTGTTTTTGTTTTTTTTTTTCCGCCTTGAGGTGCTCTGGTTGTGTTTGGGAGGCTTGAGGTTTCAGGTCTGTGGCGTTACGTTGGAGTCCATAGCAGCAGAGTGGATTAATGGCCATTAAGAAAAGTCAACAGATAAAAGACTAACAGGCTTCCATTCCGGATCCTTCCTCTCCATCTCCGTCCAAAGCAGAATAATAAGGTGGAGGAGGAGAGAGGACGTACACATGGAAGGACACATAGAGAACAGAGGGTGACCCGTACAGAGGAAACAAAGAGAGTTGGCATCTGTGAGGCCGAAGCGAAAGGTCCATTCCCCAAAACAAGTCCGGCGTGCTTTTGCGATCAATACCTTGAAACGGATCGGAATATATACAACACATTTGGAGGAGGTGGAAAAGAAAATCCGCACTTCAATTCCAGAAACAAATTCCCTCCCACTCTCTGCCTTCGATGCCCAAATCAGCGGACTGTGAAGTCGAGGACGGACAGGTGATAATTTTCTTCTCCCACACACAGAGAGGGGAACGCTGGGAGAGAGAGAGAGAGAGAGAGAGAGAGAGACAGGCTGAGGTATTTCCAGGTGAGCTTCCACCACCTGCGTATCTATATGCATAAATTAATGATTCAGAGGTCAGAACGAATGGAAAAGTGCTTCAGGACACAGCGAGTGCTTATTTACAGCAAATACAAAGGTCTCTTAGTTTTCTTCTTGCTCTTTTTATCTTCTCTCTTTCCATTACGCCTCCAAATCAAAAGTGTCTTCATTTAGTTAGTGCCGTCTGGAGGATCGGCGTGCCGTAATTCCTCCTTTGAAGTAGCTAAAAACAAAGAAAATCAGAAATCGATGGCTCTCAGCGGGGAAACGAATGGCGCTTAGCAGAGGGAGGCCGTGGAGAAGGCATGAAATGCAGGAGGACGCGAAACCGTCTGCTTTAGCGCTGCAGCGTCCTTCAGAGACTCATCTCCACGTTCGTCCTCTTCACCTCGCGGCCGTTCTCGAGGTGATATGAAAGCAAAAGCTTGATGAAGCTGAGTTTTCTCTCTCTTCTAACATCTTTAAGAGCTAGATGGTTTTCCGTGGTGACTGGAAAACCGATGAGGATGATGATGATCATGTGAGGGACACAGTCAGTGTGTAGTCAGAGAGAGTGTTGAAATCGGTTCAGTTCTGTTGTAGTATGAGGTTCTCCAGCTCATCTGCCGATCGTAGCAGGAAGGCCGCAGACTCGCGGTATCCCGCGATCAGCTGACGCACTGCCGCCACTTCTGTATGGCTGAGCTGAGCCGAGGCTCCGCCTCCTCCTCCTCCTCCGTTCCTGCCGAGACTACTGGAGCTTGACGAGGATGAATTTGAGGCCAAAGACTTCATACTGAGATCAGTAGGACCTGGATGGAGAGAATAAAAATATAATTACTAATAGTCACCTAACCGCTGTTTGACGAGAGACTTGGTCGACCAAAATTTTATTAGTCGCTTAGTTGGAAAAAAAAATTCTGTGACGGACAGATCGTTAACAGCTGGTCTATGTGGTAATCAGGCAGGACATCCAAACGCCCACCTATCATTCATTGACCTCAAATATGGCTTTTCATTTGAAAGATGTATGTGGTAGCAACTTTACATGGCTGCTCAATCTAATTTTAGACAAGAAAAATGTGAACTATTGAAATGTCTGTGTGGAGTGTGGAAGCTGAACAGTAGCTTACGGATGACGGATGGAGACGCCGGTGTGGTCACTTGCTCTTAAAATACTCCTTAATTTTGCTCATACATATAAAAGTAATACATCTCTCGAATCTGTAAAGACTCCATGTTTTTTTGTGTGCACACAATAACAACGAAACGTTGCGCTTTTGTAAAATAATTATAGCAAACAAGATGCGCTTTCTGCTGTCTCAGTCTCTGTGAACTTGAGCGCAAAACTTTGAAACTGCGTATACTTGCCTTACAGACATAAAAAAGAGAGAGAAATGTCTACTTTCAAATTAAAAAAATTCAAATACAAAACAAATATTTTCAGATTATGTAATCTGTATGAAACGCGCATACAGGCGCATCACTACTGCAGAGATCTTGAGTGAGTCCACTTTCAGAACAACAGTTTACATGTAATGTACTCGCCCCCTTGTCATCCAAGATGTTCATGTCTTTCTTTCTTCAGTCGTAAAGAAATTGTGTTTTTTGAGGGAAACATTTCAGGATTTTTCTCCATATAATGGACTGATATGGAGTTCCAATTTAAATTTTTTAAAATCTCAAACGCTCATTTTGTCTTGCTCTCCCTGAACTCTGTGTATTGTGGTTCAAGACAGTTAGGGTATGTCAAAAAACTCCAATCGTATTTTCTCCCTCAACTTCTCCCTCGCTGCAGAAGTACCGACCCAGTCTTTGCAATTATCTTCTGCATTGCGGTAAACATGCAAAGAAGATGAAACACCCTTAACAAAAAAGGTAAAACAGCAATATAGGACGATTTTGAAATTGAGGGAGAACATGAGACATACCCTAACTACCCTAACCTAAACAGAGGTCGGGAAGAGCAAGACAAGATGAGCATTTGACATTAAATATTATATAAATTGTATTATTTTTATGAAAATAACCGATCGTTTTGCTAGATAAGACCCTTCTTCCTCAGCTGGGATCGTTTACAACTGCATTTGGGATCGTTTGAAGCAGCATTTAAACTGCATTTTGAAGTTCAAACTCGGGGCACCATATCAGTCCATTATATGGAGAAAATTCTTGAAATATTTTTCTCATAAAACATAATTTCTTTACGACTGAAGAAAGAAAGACATGAACATCTTGGATGACAAGGGGGTGAGTACATTATCTGTAAATTGTTGTTCTGGAAGTGGACTTCTCTTTTAACCCAAAAACAAAGAAAGCACTAGTTTATCAATAAATTATGAAAATGTTAATGCAGTCTCCTTGCTGTTTTTCCCAGACACATTCATAATTATTATATCTGCTGGTGCGCTGTGGCAAGTTTTTTTTGTGTGACCTTCCTGAAAACTCTCCTCCGGATTCACAAATGCTTTGTAAACATCAGATTTGATAGTTAAATGTGTATGTTAATAAATTACAATCATTGGTAAATAGGGCGCGTGTACACGCTCATTTCACAATTAGCATAATCCCCACCTATGAATAACAACATTTACAATGTACATACGTACATCTTAAAATTCATTTGTTTGTGATTTACTATATTAAACATTTTTCTGTGAAATGAGCGTGTTTCACTTTCGCTTTTGAAATCTATCACGTTTAGCAAGAAGGGGAGAGGACGGACAGGGGGGTACTGTCCGCGAATGCCCCCCACCTTGGAGCGACACCTGTCTTGCTTGACATAGACGCAAAGGAATCAGTTTAACGTGTTTACATGGCAGAATTTTTACTTTGTTCGGTTTATAGAAAGGCTTATTTCGGTTCGGTTTGAGCATTTTTATTCCGATTGAGGCGTTTATATGGAGCATTTTCATTCAGATTGGACTTTTAAACCGATTACAATGCTCTATGTAAATGCACCTATTGTAAGGTAACTTTGCTTGTATCCTGTATTCTTTCACAGCTAAGGCAATTGTGTGAGTAAGCATCAAGTTCAAACTTCAGTTAGGATGCTGCCAGCTTCCTCTCTCACCGTTGGTCTGGGCGGTAGCTGTTGTCAGTGACACGGGGTGTTGCATGCTGGCACACAGTCCGCCATAACCACGATAACTGTAGTTGAGGCCTCCATTGATGTATAGCTGGTCCTGGGAGTAGGCTGAAGCAGCAAGGGAGTACGCAGAGTGGGTCAGCGAGACCGGCTCACGAGAGACTGCCTTATCCAGAGATAACGGCTCATCCTGAGAGA
The DNA here is from genome assembly GCA_036247105.1 of Cirrhinus mrigala. Lineage (NCBI taxonomy): Eukaryota > Metazoa > Chordata > Actinopteri > Cypriniformes > Cyprinidae > Cirrhinus > Cirrhinus mrigala. The sequence continues at coordinate 20,166,386 of CM070029.1, forward strand.
GAAAGAGATTAATATATCAGGCTACCTTGGCTTTAAAATAAACTGAGACAAAATGACACACCAAGACAGTTTCACATACATCATGTATATATATGTATATAAAGATTGAAAGATGTCAGTCATTGCGAGTTCGAGAGAATCCCACGCTTATATGCGGATGTCACTTCTGAAACTTGAAGCCACACTGGTCCTCTTAGCAGCATCAGAAACAACTTATTCAAATTCGGAATGGACTATTTGACTCAGTGACTCTCTCTAGATGTACAATTAATCTCTTATTTACATTGCGTCTACATTTTGTTATAATGAGAGGATTCGCAAGTTTCCATAAAGCAGGACTGAACTAGTGGATTCTGACACACAAAATGCCTCTGACTGGCCATTGCATTCCAGAAATCAACAGACATTTCTGTAATTGGCTACAATGTTCAACACTTAAGGGTCCCATCTAAGGGTCGTGACCCAGGGTTTGTAAAAAACGGACTCATACAATGCTACTTACGTGTGCCTGGTAGACATCCATGCGCATTCTTTTGGCAGCTTTGCGTGATTCACTCTCACAAGCGGCTGCGAGAATGTTCTCAGCCATGGCTGAGGTCAGGTGGGGTGGTGTGGGTCTAGTCTGCTAATACACACACAGTACATTTAATATATTAACTATTATGGACTCATTTTATGGGTCATGGTGAAACAATACTTCATTTCTCAGAATCTCATTTTATATGTAAAATGTTATACACTACCATTAAATTTTTTATGTTTTTGAAAGAAGTCTCTTATGCTTACTAAGGCTGCATTTATTCAGTTTTAAAATGCATTTTTTTCCTATGATGCAAAGCTGAATTTTCAACTCCAGTCTTCAGTGTCACATGATCCTTCAGAAATCATTCTAATATGCCGATTTTTATGTTTAAGAAACTTTTGAATGTTGAAAGCAGTTGTGGTGCTTAATATTTTTCTGGAAACTGATAATTTTTTAAAGAAATGTTTTGTAAAATTACAAATGTCTTTACTGCCACTTTCAATCAATTTACAATTAATCATTCATTGCTAAATAAATTAGAATATATAAAAAAAGGAAATGTATATATTATAAAAGTTATCTGAAAACAATTTCATCTTGTCTTGTATAGAAACATTTAAATCTGTGTTAATTGTTTTGACAGTTTTGAACTTTTTTACAGAAATGTCTCTAATGTGAAAAATATAAATCGACAAATTTACAAAATGAGTCTAAATTAATTATTTCTGCTTTGTAGCAAAACTTGTTTTGGACAAATTAAATTTCTTTCTCTGAATTTCCACTTTACAATGTAATTTAAACTTACAGTCATTCTAATGTTGGGCGTGGCCAAATTAATTAAAAGCACAACTCATGAATATTTATATAATTTTAAATACATTTTTGCCTGTGTTAGCTTCATCACTAAACAAACCTGTATTTCTCAGTATCTGTACTATGTTGACCACCAGGGGGCAATATAAGTCACCTAACCATTACAAATGTGTCAGCATGTACCTCCATCCCGTTCTTCTTCATGCGACGACAGGATTTGAGGTAGGTACGGATGCGTTTGCGAGCACGTTCCTGAAACTCCGGGAACTGACGGCTGCAGGATTCAATAATGGCCTGGATCTTCTCTTTAGGCTGTTTAGAGATTGGCACCATACGGTCCAGGTTCTCGTCCACAAAGAGACGCACAAACATCTAGAAAAAGAGAGAGAAATTAATAACCTTGACTAAGCATAAAACATGCATTGAGGAATTCTAGTTTGACTTACAACTGAAAAGCCATCCAAGACAACATGGTTTACAGCTCTTTTTATGGAGTAGAAATCATGAGTTGAATGCTCTTATACTCACATTGAAAGCCTTCAACCTCTCTGGATCCACTCCTTCTACATCATTGATCTTATCGCTATCGTCGTGGTCATCATGGTCATCGTCATCATCGTCAGCCGCCTGAGACCGACCAACAGTCAGATCTTCAGGGCACATTTCAATCTTTATTGAATCATAGCTGCCTGAACTGTATTGAGGAGACTGTAAAAAAACACAAAGAAACCAAGGTAAGCCTTCTGTCTGCAAGAGCGTATTGACGATCAGAAAAGACTTTCAAAGGAGGACACGGACTAAAAGATATATCAAAAAGATGATGTCTACCAATAAGGCCATTCATGGCCACCGCTGGCGCTTCGGCTGATGAAAACCGCGTCTTCAAGGCCTAACAGTGTTATTCAGACATTCTCTGTACCGAGAGTCTTGGGCTGTATTTGAGATCGTGAATCCGTTCGTATGAAAGATAGTTCTGCACTCTTCTTTTCATAGACAATACAATTAAAAAGGAGATGGGAAGCAACAGAGGCTGACCATGGAGAAGAGGAATGAAATTAAAGTTTCTATTCATCTGGGAGCCTTGCTCGGCATATTGTTCAAACCTCTCTGCATCAATCTGAATGAAAAACTCTCCTGTGCCACGCTAGCTAACTAAATGAATGAGGTTTGATTGAGCGCCTCTGCGACTGTGGGTTCAGCTCGCATTGTACGCTCAAAACAAATGCATCTGTTGTGTACAAGGGTGAAGGAGAAGTCTACAGGCAGTACCTGCAGCAAGTTCGTTAGATTAGCAAGTAAGGATGTTAAAAAGCCAGGTACTTCATATTAAAACACTCAACTATTGAAATTTTGGTATTGTGACAGCTAATCAGCATTCAGTGCTTTAATGATTCCAAATGAATATATGTACCTTGTTATTATAGTCCCTGATGTCTCGGTCAAGGCGTAGCTCTGAGGATTTAGGGTATTTTCTGCGCAGCTCCTCTGCGTGCTCAGGGTTAAAGGTCGCCAGCATGGCGGCAGCACTAGGCAGGGCCTGACTCAGTCTGTCGGTGAGGTTGACTGGTTGCTGGTCCTCTGAGGACGAGGACGAGGAAGTCGTGCTGAAGTCGAGTGGTGCCGCGGTACCGTTTCCGTTGCCGTTAACCTCGGCGTACGAGCCTGATCCGGGTCCCGTCCCCGTACTGTCACTCACACCGGCCGCACCAACCGAGGGAGGAGTCAGTGTGCGAATCCCATTGCCACTCCCACTTTCAGAAGATGAATCATCTGAAAATACACAACAGACGGCGAAAATTTAGTATTGTTCCAACAGCATACAGTTTGATTATTCTTAAAGGTGCAGCATGTAATTTCTGCATCTTTAGTAAGGGATAGTTAACTTAAAAATGAAAATTACCCCATGATTTACTCACCCTCAAGCCATCCTAGGTGTGTATGACTTTCTTCTTTCAAACGAATACAATCAAGAGTTACATTAAAAAATGTCCTGGTCTTCCAAGCGTTATAATGGGAGTGAATGGGTGTTGAAATTCAATAAAGTGCATTCGTCCATCATAAAAAGTGCTCCACATGACTCAAATTAATAAAGGCCTTCTATAGTGATCTGATGTGTTTGTGTATCAAAGATATCCATATTTAAAACTTAATAAACTGTAATCTCGAGCTTCCGCTAACTGTCGTGCACGTTTACGATATAGTGGTGCTCCAGCAGATGATGCGAGACGTAGGTGTAGCATAAGCTCCGGTGAGAATATGCTAGTCGCTCGAGAACCAAGTTTTGTTTACAGCAAAGGAAAAGCAGTCTCCTCTTGGCTTAAATGGAAATCTTCCGACATTTTTCTTTACCAGTGCTCATTTTGTACTTCTAATTTGTGACTGGTGGTTTGTTCTGCTCTCTACACTGTGCTTCGGCGTTTGTCAATTTTCACTGGAGCTTACGCTACGCCTATGTCATCCGCTGGAATGATTCTATTTGCTTCAGAAGGCCTATATTAACCACTTGGAGCTGTGCGGAGCAATTTTTATGATGGATGGATGCACTGTATTGGTCAAAAAACAAAAATCTCAATGTCTATTCACTGCCATTATAAAGCTTGGAAGAGCCAGGACATTTATTAATATAACTCCAATTGTTTTTGTCTGAAAAAAGAAAGTAATATACACAAAGGATGGCTTGACGGTGAGTGAATCATGGGGTAATTTAAATTTTTGGGTGAATTATTCCATTGCACCAAAACATGATGACAATTTCCCAAGCAAATTTTCAATTTCCCAAACATTCACCCATTTTTTCATGCTGTTATGACCAAACAGTTAGTTGAGCTGCAATCAAACAAAACACTGTTAAAAGTGCCACAGAGCAACAGTGCTTAGCAAAATTAACCAATGAATAGTTTACTTACAGTAATACTGGGATAGAAGAAAGTATTTCACATTTCGTCTGCAAATGTGAAGCCTATTTGTTGTTGTTTTAGAAGATGACTCTTTTAAAACACATTACGTTGCCCACTGACAAGACTTCTTCCTGTCATGCTAACAATGTTAGCATGCTAATTTGCTACACTGGAAGCATTCACAGCATTTACGAGTGACAGTCAGTCTGCAAGTACATCCATTACAAAGTCCATTCTATCAGATGGTGTTCAGTACTGTCCAGTTAAAAAAAAAAAAAAACAAAACAAAAAAAAAACCCTTCAAGCCCCACATATCCTTTGTTTTTTTTTTTTTCTTCAGCATTTTAGTATATTTGAACCCTTTCCAATAAATAAGAATATGTACACATCTCCATTCTGTTCAAAAGTTTTCACCCTCCGACTCTTAATGCATTGTTTTTTCCTTTTGGAGCATCAGTGAGCTTTTGAACCTTCTGTAATAGTTGCATACGAGCCCCTCAGTTGTCCTAGGTGTGAAAAGACGGCTCTCAAAATCATACAGTCATTATTGGAAAGGGTTCAAATACACAAAAATGTTAAAAAACAAAAGTATTTGTGGGACCTGAACGTTTTTCTGAAGAACAGTGGGCAGTTTAACTGTTCAGGACAAACAAGAGTCTCATGAGCAACTATCCCTAAACAAAAAACACAGCTGTGGATCATTCAGGTACAACACAGTATTAAGAATCAAGTGTATGTAAACTTTTGAACTGGGTCATTTTTATAAATTCAATTATTATTTTCTCTTGTGGACTATATGCAAACATCTTTTATGTGAAATGTCTTATTCAGGTCAGTACTAAATAAAAATAACATTTATTTTGTATGATGCCTCTTATTTTGGTAAAAAAACATTTTGCAGATTCTGAAAGGGGGATGTAAACTTTCAACCTCAACTGTATATAAATATAAGCTATAATACATTTTCATTGAATTGCTATTTACAAATAAGTAATAAAAAACAAAATTGCCTGAGCAAAAAAGAATCTTGGACATGCAAACACCTCAGCAAAGTAATACAGCAAATCTAAATCAAAAGAACTGTGAATATATATATAAATAAATGACGCGCATGTACAGTTGTAATGCCTACACACAGCTATAGGGGGAAACAACAGCGAGGGCAGAATTGGGGTCAGCGTACAGTGCCAGTAGGAAAAACAGAGACAGAGGGAAGAAAAAGAGAGAGGACGGGATGGATTGGATGTAGAGGAGAGGGCACAGGCCGGTTGGAGAAGGAGCGATGGAGATTGGATGAAAAAAGGGAGGGGGTGATGCGGAGTGAGTTAGGGGACGAGGGCAGTAGGAAGCAGGTCAGAGTCAGGGGCACTGAACATCGATGGAGGAAGGGAGAGAAGGATGGGGGGATGGTGAAATTATCAGTGGAGGACACTGGATGAGAGGATGTGAGAGGGAAAAAGATAAAAGAAAGCTGGGTGTTCCCGAGAGGGAGAGGGGCAGAAAGAAAGAGGGATGGAAGAATAAGCCCAAGAGTGGGAGAGAGGCAGAAAAAGAGGCATCGAATGTGGGAGCGTGGCAGAGACAGCCGCATATTTATTGGAGTATAAAGAGTATTCATGCAGGGAGAGGAAGGCCGGACTAATGCCTCCCAGCTCTGCTAAAAAGCTCTAAAGCGTACGCACACACACTCTCACAGTTTTTCTTGCCATTCCCTCCTTCACTGGTCTTTCAGGAAAGGTGTTTGAATGACAGATGAGAGAGCTCCCAGTGTAATGTCCATAAAATGTGTGTGTGCGCGCGGGCGCTGTGGTGGATGTGTCTCTTATGCGCAGTGATGTGCTGAATACACTATTTGCTTGCCTCTGCTCAGGAAACGGCTGTAGCAGTCAGGCTTTTGAAATGCAGATACTGGGCCGAAGCTGTGCGGTGTTTCTCTCGGTTATGTTTTGACCAGCTTGCAAATGGTTGGTGGTTACACTGGCACTTAGGTACAATCTTCCTGACGTGTGCACACAGGCTCCAATATTCTTTTTTTTCATGCTTGTCAATGGTGAGAGAATTAAGATATTTTCATCAATCATTTTTAAAGGAAAAGTTTACTTCCAAAACAAAAATTGTAAATTTGTGTTTGTGTACTTTTAAACCTCAAATGCTCTTCACACAGAGCTAGACAAGACGAGTGTTTTAGGTTAAAAAGTATATAAATTGTCATTTTAGAAAATAATTGATCATTTTGCTAGATAAGACCCTTCTTCCTCAGCTGGGATAATTATAGATGTCCACTATATGGAAAGAAATCCTAAAATGTTTACCTCAAAAAACTATTTCTTTATGACTGAAGAAAGAAAAACATCTTGGATGACAAGGGGGTGAGTAAATTATCTGTAAATTTTTGTTCCGGAAGTGAACTTCTCATTGAAATTGTGTAATATTTTATATTTAATATACAATATTTGATAACAAAAAAAGTATCATACAGACACTAAATCTTTATTTATTTGATTAAATTACAATAAAAAATGGTAAAATTGTGAAATATTACTATAATTTAAAATACCTTTTCTATTTTAATGTTGTAAGATGTAATTTATTCCCTAAATACTCATTAATCCTGTCATATGATCCTTCAGAAATCAAATATGCTAATTTGCTGCTGAAGAAACATATCTTATTATTATATATATTGAAGACAGTTCAGTAGTTTAATTGTTTTTTTTGTTTTTTGAAAGAATTTTTTTTTTCTGCTTAATTTTGGATACATCATTTGATGAATTCAAAAGAACAGCATTTATTTGAAATATAATACATTTTGTAATATTATAAATGTATTTCTTATCACTTTTAGATACATTTAATGCATCCTTGCTGAATAAAAGTATTCATTTATCTAAAAAAATAAAATAAAATAAAATCTTACTGACCCCCAATTATTAACAAAAGTTTATATGATAATAAATATTAATAATATTAATACTAAAAATGCTATTAAAAATTTAATTGTTTGTGACCATGGACCACATATTTGTAGCAATAGCAAACAATACATTGTATGGGTCAAAATGATCAATTTTCTTTTATGCCAAAAATCATTAGGATATTAAGTAAATTTCCTACCGTAAATATATATATATATATATATATAAACTTACATTTAGATTTTTTGGACCCTCAAATAGATGCATCTCGGCCAAAAATCCTAACAAACCATAAATCAATGCAAAGCTTATTTATAAATCATCAAAAAATGACTAGTTTTGTGGTCCAGAGTCACATATATTAATATATAATATTATGACATTCTATTCATGTTAAGTCTGAATGGGCACATACTTATTTTCATGTTATGAATGATCAAAACATATATGAATTTAGTCATTTATGCAAACAATATATGAAATTAATACATTTCTATTGAAACCCACTAAATTCTGATAATTATCAGTAGACCAAATATAAAAAACCTGACAACCAATTAAACAGAAAGAGAAGAATATAAGAAAAATATTGCTTAAAATAAAAAAACCCAACTGGCCAGTGTCACTTAAGAGCATTGGCTGTGGGCCGTGTCCACACAGAATTAATCTCTAAGATAACATGACTGATGGGAGCTGCTTTATCACAGTAGTGTAGCATTCAGACCAGCTTAGACAAACATTCACACATACCCTTGTGCTTTAGCAAGGCCAGTGGAAGGGAGTTTGATAACCTCCTTAACACGATATGCATCCCCCAAAGCAGGTGGCAGCTTCCTGAAGCTCTCCTTTCTCATTTGATGCGAATAATGACAGCCAATAAAACCTCTTAACCGCGTGACAAGCGTGAAATATGATTAGCCCTGGCTCATGTCACTCAACTGGCCCAGGTCCAGTTCACTCCTGCGGAGAGAGTTCCCCTTTTAATCATCCAGAGTAAAAGCCATGCAGACAAGCCGACTGCATCTGAACATCCATCCATCTTGATTTTAGATTCAAATTCTATCCATCCTACAAATACAACAGTTAAAGGTGAGGCTACTTTAGATTCACTCTACTTCTATGCAGTGTTAACTACATAACAGCGTTATGAACTACTACTAATACTGTATAAAAATGACTACATCTCTAAGGGAAAAAAATTCCACAGTGGGTCGAGTCATTGTCGCTATGTTTATTCCTGCAATTACTCTAGCAGGTGTGTGTGTTTGCATGTGACACACACAGACACACAGAGGGGCGCAGGCACAACAGTCGATAGCACCGCTGTGCTTCCTGTCTCAGAATCTCAGTAACGACCAATCAGGCGTAATGATCCAGTCTACACAGCAGGACCTGTGAGGAGTCACCATAACACAAACATTTCATCAAGGGGTGCAGTCCACATGCTGATTGGCTAAGAGGACAGACGGTGTACTTTTTGAACCCCCCACATCAGAGGTTGCGCTAGACTTCAACATTGTCTGTCATCTTGACAGACAGGGTAGTAAAAATTACGTCATAATCTATTATTACCCATTAGTGTTGCACAATATACCGGTACTTAAATAGTATCGTGATAACCTGCTTTTAAAAACTGTACGATTCCGAATTTTATTAGTACCGGTACTTTAAGAATTAATTTTAATAAGAGCCATATTTCTGCATGTCTGTGTTAGTGAATGGCTCTAGAACTCTCTCTAGAACTGCTCTGAGGGTCACTTCATGAACATTTTACCGTTTCTTTTGCAGAAAACTATCGTCATATAATGAAGATCCTAAAGGTCTTCACAGAAACCCGCCAAAATAAAGTTTGGTTTAACTTGACAGTCAGAAGTATATTAATATATTACTTAATGTAAAGATAGTACTACTACTACTAATAAAAATATTATTAAAACAATGTTTAAGGAATATTTACCAGAAAAAAATATTTACCAGAAAATTGTAAATACACAACACAGTATTTCACAGTATATGAAAAAAGAAAAAGAAATAAATATCCTATTATAAATTAATTCTTTATCAAATCTAATTATCCTTTATAAATTCTTTAGACATGCTTTTGATTATTAAAATGTAATGAAATGATTAAAATAGAATCCAGAAAATTCATGGAAAACAGAGATTCACAAACAAAACTGAATTTGAGAAAAATAAAACGTATTTCATAGGGCCTTAAAAACGTAATTTAAAAAAACTTTTAATAATTTGCTCTTAAATTCTGCAAGTTTCATGATTTCAATTAATTAGACATGCTTTTTGATAAATATTTTTTTTAATGTAACCATTAAAATAGAGTCTAGAAAAATTAAAATGGAATTTGAGAAAAATAAAACAGATTTCATGAGCCCTCTTTATTTCATTTGTGTTTTTGCTTTATTGTAGTTGTCCTTTAGTTTGTTACTTGCATCTAGGTTCTTATTATTAATAATAAAGATAAAATAACAAATTACTATGTCATGATATAAATTGTTGTTGTGAAATAAAATGACTATATCATGAAATAAGATTTGGCTTTATCCTTTAAGCTAGCTTACTGATATAGCAAAGATCTCTACATACCTGTAGGCTCAGTAGTTGTTCACTATAATCCTGTGTAGTGGCACTGGCATGTGACTATTATTATTTTATTTAATTTTTTTTAAAGGGGGGATGAAATGCTTTGTTTTAATAGATAAAAAAAATACTATGATCTCTATATGGATTATCTATTATTCAATTACTTTTCCTGTTGTTCTATGTTTTTTTTTTTTTGTAGTATCAGTTCAGTAGCAGTATCATGATATTTTAGTCCGGTATCGTATGGAAGTCAAAATTTTGGTATTGTGATAACACTATTACCCATCTTTTTAATTTTCAAATTTTAATTAGAATAACACATTTAATTGCTTTTATTTTTGTTCACATTTTCGTTTTTTAATCATGAACCTACAGGACGACAGCGCAGTGTTTAAAAAAATACGTTAGGGCTGGGTAAAAAAAAAAAAAAAAAAAAAAAAAACGCATAGGAAAACATTCGTGATAGATTCGTTTTTGTTCTGTATCCCCTGCTCTGCTGCCACACTGGAGTGCACTCGCCACCAACTGGACAGGGGTGGGAATCACAGCTACAATTTCCAATACATCACCCTCAGTGTGATCTGTCAAAATGACATTGGCCTTCAGAATTTTCCATCACTGATAAAAAATTTCCGTCAATGACGGAGAATTTGCGGTTAACGCGACCTCTGCCCCACATATATGTACAAGGCATCTAAACAGGGTGGCAGCATGCAGGAGGGAATGAGAGATGCTCAGCTCTTCTCTTGCGCAGTAATTGACTGTTTTTTTAATTCATGCGGATGACCTCCAATTAGTGGGCTCCTCCGATAAGCCTGAGCCTGTCAGTCAACTCCCCCCACTGCAGTCTAACAGAATCTTATTCACCACACACCTAACACACCCATTTCTTACAGATTCTCCCTCCTTGCCCCTCATTTATTCAGACCAGCACTGGTCAATGGGTGCTTGATCGACAAATCACACACTGTTTTCATAGTGTAAAATACATAGTAAAAGTAAAACAGCTAAGTATAGCACTCAGAACTTAAGTAATATTTATAAATATAAATATGCCATAAATTAATCATAATAATATTTTTAAAATAATCTGCATTTATAAAAAAAAATTCTTGGCCAATAAACATCATTTGATCCCTTTTCAAAAATGACTGTATGATTTTGAGATCCATCTTTTAAAACGGAGTACAACTGAGGGACTCGTATGCAACTATTACAGAAGATTCAAACGCTCGATGTTTCAGAAAGAAAACACGATGCATTAAGTGCCAGGGGGTGAAAACTTTTGGATTTTTGGAAGATCAGGGTAAATTCAACTTATTTTGTCTTCTGGGAAACATGTAAGTATCTTCTGTAGCCTCTCAAGGGCAGTACTAAATGAAAAAAATATGATATTTAGGCAGAATAAGAAAAATGCACACATCTCCACTTTGTTCAAAAGTTTTCACCCCTGGCTCTTAATGCATGGTTTGCCCTTCTGGAGCATCAGTGAGCGATTGAACCTTCTGTAATAGTTGCATATGAGTCCCTCAGTTTTCCTGATGGATCTCAAAATCATACAGTCATTGTTGGAAAGGGTTCAAATACACAAAAATGCTGGAAAACCAAAGAATTTGTGGGACCTGAAGGATTTTTCTGAAGAACAGCAGGCAGTTTAACTGTTCAGGGCAAACAAGGGACTCATGAACAATTATCATTAAACAAAAAACACAGCTGTTGATCATTCAGTTAACAACACAGTATACATTGTACGTAAACTTTTGAACCAGGTAATTTTTATAAATTCAACGATTATTTTCTCTTGTGGACTATATGTAAACATCTGTTACAGTATGAGATGTATCTTATTCAAGTCAGTACTAAATAAACAATAACATACATTTCGTATGATCCCTCTTATTTTGGTAAAATAATTAACATTTGTAATGATTCTGAAAGGGGGATGTAAACTTTTGACCTCAACTGTATGTGTGTACACACACATGCACAGATAAAATATAAACGCATATTAAACACATAACATTTGGTATATTATTTGGTTTACATGTATTTTTATATATAATATCTAAAGTACAACTGGTGCAAAGGAGGGAAATGCATCCCTTCTTCCACCCCCATTCCTCCATCTCGACCTCTTTCTCTCACTTCTGAACAAAAGAGACCCACCCTGTCTGCTTGCACCACCCCTCCTCTCCTCTCGGCTCTTCTTAAAAAAAAAAAAAAAAAAACAGGAGCTGGGATACTGGAAGTGAAAGAGGGAGAGCTGACAGTGCGGTCCAGCTGCTCTGAATGTCACAGTGATTCATTGGGGCATTTAGCGCACTGGGGACAGGACAACACTGGAGTGTGTGTGTGTTTAAGAGGGCAAGGGTCTAACAGGCACAAGGGCACTCGCACAAACATGCTGATTGAAACCAGGCTCGTTGAGTTGCTGTCAGGTTGTGAGGATGGTCCACAGACAGTCAATCAATGCTTTACCCATGATTCCCCTGGGGTGTGGGGGCAGAGGGCAGGCGGGAAGAGCAGAGTGCTGCATCAGCCGCCAGCTGCCAACGAACTCATCATAAAATACTTCCTTAACACGGACATACACAAAACCACAGACGCACATAACTGATACTCTCACGCTTTGAGACATCCAGTTTTCATTTATACACACGCACTATGGCTATGTTCCAAATTTAAGTCAGCTGTTTACCAAGACAGCATTTTAAGGCATCAGAGGTGATGGCAGAAGCAACAATGTCACACCGAATTGTAAGGTAGCATCTTAACCTTCACAGAAAAGACAATCCCAAAATGCTCACAACATGCTCTGCAACAAAAATACAACAAAATACTATTTGTCTTCATACTTCAAAATTGTATGTGTAATTTTACATGTGTTTCTTTGTAAGTATTTGCAAAGTTGCAAAGAAAATTGTTTAAATCCTTACATACACTTGAGGTCAAAAGTTTACATACACCTTGCAGAATCTGCAAAATGCTAATTATTTTACCAAAATGAGAGGGATCATACAAAAACATGTTATTTTTTATTTAGTACTAACCTGAATAAGACATTTCACATAAAAGACGTGTACATATAGTTCACAAGAGAAAATCATAGTTGAATTTATAAAAAACGACCCCATTCTAAAGTTTACGTACGTTTGATTCTTAATACTGAGTTGTTACCTGAATGATCGAGATCCATCTTTTCACACTGTGTACAACTGAGGGACTCATACACAACTATTACAGAAGGTTCAAACACTCACTGATGCTCCAGAAGGAAAAATTATGCATAGAGAGTCAGGGGTGTAAACTTTTGAACAGAATGAAATTGTGTACATTTTTCTTATTTTGCCTAAATATCATATTTTTTCATTTAGTACTGCCCTTCAGAAGCTGCAGAAGATACTTACATGTTTCCCAGAAGACAAAATAAGTTAAACCTACCTTGATCTTCAAATTCCAAAAGTTTTCACCCCCCCCTCCTTAGCTCTTAATGCATCGTTTTTACTTCTGGAGCATCAGTGAGCGTTTGAACCTTAAAAGTTGTAAAAGCTGCATATGAGTCCATCATTTGTCCTCAGTGTGATAAGACTGATAAAGTCATTGATGGAAAGGGTTCAAATACACAAAAATTCAGGTAACAACATAGTATTCAGAATCAAGTAAACTTTTGAACCGGGTCATTTTTATAAATTCAACTATTATTTTTTCTTGTGGACTATATGTAAATGTCTTCTATGTGAAATATCTTATTCAGGTCAGTACTAAATAAAAAATAACATGCATTTTGTACGATCCCTCTTGTTTTGGTAAAATAATTAACATTTTGCAGATTCTGCAAGGGGGGATGTAAACTTTTGACCTCAACTGTATTCAGTTAGGATGCTGTCTAAGTGAGCTGCATGCAGGTTTTGGAACAGAGCTTGTACAGTATATTCAATTATGCCTGTTTTTCAGTTCTCCATGGGCATTAGAAAATCTGATTGGCCACTCAAAACAGTGGGCCCAAGTCTCCTCCTCATCAAATCCAAGAAATGCATATTTCTCTACACTGTTTGTAATAACTTGTTAATTAAAATGAACCATACATCAAACTTTACTTGGCCTAAACACTGATCCTTCTCTGGATTATGCACAAACATTTTAATCAATATGATTTAATCTACAACAGCGATTTCATATTTTACAGGAGACAGTATAAATCAATGTTTTCGTTGTAGTCCGGTCTGAGAACATTGATTTAAATAAACGCTACTGATAAAGCATGGCATTAATTAAGGGAATTGTTTCTTTAATGCAGCAATGGGCCAATAAATTAAATTAAACTATGTCATGTATGCAGCATAGCCTGTAGCTCCTGCAGTGTGGGTAAGGGGACAGTGGACCACACGAAAATCTAGTTCACTATTCAATCAAAACAACTAAAGCATGAATCACAGAGCTAAAAATACTACTTAACCATGTGGGCCTTCACACATGCACACACATACACGTGCACACATGAGCATGCCAAAACTCACACCATGCAAACACTTACACATGCTCTACACACATGGTAAAATGCACACAGAAATGCACAGACTCAGTTTTTTATAAACGTCCAGGACTTTTTGGTTTGACTGTATTTTAACAAATCAAAATGCATTCACAAACAAATACACAAATGTCTTCCTCAACGGTCAATTTATGAGACCATGAGACTACACATGGCGTGACTTGGATTCCATTTGCCACAAACAAATAATACACTGTTTCATTCACACACACACACACTCAGACAAAGAACAGAGCTCTTTACACCCGCGCACGCTTATGCATGTATGTATTCATGCATAAGAATGTCTGTTTTTCCAAATAATATACTGAATGTGCATGCATATGCATACAAGCATACCAGCATATAGGAAAGACGTGCAATTAAGAGTGTATATATTATGGATGTTATAGTGATATGACCAGAGTTTGGAGGCTAAAACTTACGAATACAACTTTCTCCTCAGATAAAACCACACTAGAGTTCATACTGTTCAGGCATTTGTTCTTTTCTGAAGAGCCGGATTTAAGTGAGCAGAAACACGGCAGGAGTTTTTCTGGAAAGTTATACTTAGATACTCAGAAGTCATAATTATGACGTGCATTAAAGGGTCATGAACTGCCTTTTTTATTATTTTGTACTGTTCTCTGAGGTCCATTTATAATGTTATCACAATTTTCACATCAAAAACCATCATAATTTAGAAGTAACAAGCTATTTTCACTCCTGTTTTTACCCCTTCATCAGAACGTTTTGTTTGAATAGGTGTGGCGCATTGTATACTGTATAGGTGTGGCGCCCACTGCTGTGATTGGCTAATAGTTGTGCATGTTTGGCAGCCTACATCACCTTCATAGATAGACACTGCTGTGATTTAGGTTACAAACTCATAAATACTCAACACATATCAAATGATCTGTAATAACAGACAAAGAAATAGTGACCATGTAATAAACAGTTACTCACACTTGTGTGTTGCGACATTACTGTCGGATTTAATTTAGCCTGCACACATCATCTTTTAGGGTGTGTTCACACTTGTAGTTTAGTTCATTTGGTTCAAGGAAAGTGATATATTTGGTCCTGGTACTCTTAGCGTTCACACTGGCATTTTTGACAGCGAACCTAAAGATACCGGACCTAAATGCATAGTGATACATTCACAACCTGATTGCTCGGGTTGAACGACTGATATTTTGTGATAGAACTCACGAACACTCCAAACAGAATGAAATGGTACGAATACACCTAATGCCGTCTGCTAGACTCATAGCTATGGCTGAATTAAGCACGCTCATTGTTGCATGTATATGATTTTATTTTCACAACCTGCAAACTCACAAAGAGCTCTTAAAAGGCACTTTACCTCCTCGTTGCTTCATGTTGCCTTCTGCTCATTTTGTTTAGAATACACCACTTGTTCCCTTGGTGAAATCATGTCGCATAGTGTCGCATCTTGTCAATATTTCCTGTTTTTGGTTCGTTTAGAAGGATTGGTCTATGTTGCGTTCATATTTCATTCGAACCGCAACAGAGTTCGCTTGGAAGCGGACCAAGACCCATCTTTTTTTACCAAACAAGCGGGGTGCACACCAGGGTTCGGATCGCAGCATTCAGACTTACTCAAATGAACCGCACTAACAGAGCAATCGCACCAGAGTTTGTTTTAATCAAACTAAACATGACAAGTGTGAACACACCCTTACCTTCAGTCTCTCTGAAAATCCAGCATCGAATTGAGCCTTGTTTGTAAACGAAAAAAGTTTATCCACTCTTTCCTAATGTTGGGATCAAAAGGAAGGCAATGCAAAAACTGTTTTTCCACAACTTGGCACTATACAGAGTCTTGTTGTCTTTGGAGCCATCTTTATCACTTAGTTTCTGCGCAGACCTGCGTTCGCCTCTTTTGTTATTTACACTATGTATGTGAATCAGTGGGCAAGGCTAAACAGGCAGTGATGCAAAAGCAGGCGTTGCTGTTCTTCTGTGGAGGTGGTGTTTAGCCACACTTTTACATCATAAAGGGTCACATTCCACAACCTGTCATTTTGGCAGAGTGGCTTCAATATAAGCTGTTTTTAGACTGATGAAAAAGTTTTGAATTCTGAAAATTACAGGTTGTTTTTATAGCACAATGTACAAACCTGTATGAATTTCTTGTTTCTGTGGACCTAAAAAAGAAATTTGGTCGCTGATTTCTGTTGTACAATTTTTAATTAGAATGAATGGTGATTGGAGATTTCGTTATAAATCACTTTTATGATACTATCATGTGGTTTTCTTTTGAATAAACTCGTGAAACTCTGAAGAAAATTGTTGTGACATTATAACATTACAATATAAGCTGTATTTAGACTAATGAAAAAGTTTTGAATTCTGAAAATTACAGGTTTTTATAGCACAATGACCTCTTATATGTCAAAAGATCCAGGGAAATTTGATTTCTCACTTCATGACTCCTTTAAATGCACTTTGGGCATTTCATATTTCTTTCATTCTTCATCTCTTAAAAGGCAGAAAGAAGGAATTGCTTAGAAAATCCTGAGCTCCAATCATAATGGTGACATTGTATTGATGTTTATCTTGTATGTGCAATCATTGGGACAAGACTCATAAGACGAGAACCTGAGAGGAACAGTCAGACTGATCATACTGCACCGTTTCACTTATTGTGCATGAGGTGGGTTTTTTTTTTTTTTTTTAACGCCAGGCCCGGTAGCTTCTGTCAGCCCGGGTTTTTTTTTTCCAAACCTCAGCGGAGCTGACCTGAGCACAAGCAGTAACAGATGCTAATTCTTTCACTTCTACTTCCCCAGCCGCCCTGCAGGGAGTGTGTGTGCGGACGCGTATGTGTGTCGGACTCCCCTCTGCGGGATTACAATGGATTATCCTGCTAAGACGCGGCACGAGCTGCTCCCCATGCCGGCACAAGGCCTGGCATTGCCATAGCAACAAACCCCCCCACTGAAACCCCCAGCGTTGTAGCAGTGACAGCTGTCCCCTACCCAAAAGAGAGCGAGGAAAGGGTCAACGGAGTGAGAGATAAAGAAGGGAGGATTTGTAATGGGTGGGAATGTGCAAAGACACAGAATGAAGATGCCGAGAGGCGAGAGAGACGGACAGATGGAGGTAAAAGCAAGTCTGCGTTGGAATGGCAGAAGGTGGAGGAAAGAAAGAAAGAAAGAAAGAGAGAAAGAAGGAGAGAGAGAGAGAGAGAGAGAGAGAGAGAGAGAGAGAGAGAGAGGTTTATCTTATTGGGTTTGTCCTTTACTGTCTTGGCGCCCCTGACACAGCAGATAATCTTCACTCCAGACACCTGGGAAGAGCAGCATCCCTGCGCAAGACTCAGCATGTGCTCAGAAACATTCACACATGACGGACTTCTCAAATCCTCTGGGTTTTATGACACAGAAAGTTAAAGGGATCCTTCACCAAAATGTTAATTCTGTCATCATTTCCTATCCCTCATTTTGTTACAAACCTGTATGACTTTCTTTTTTCTGTGGACCTAAAAAAGAAATTTGGTCGCTGATTTCCGTTGTACAATTTTCAATTAGAATGAATGGCGCTTGGAGATTTCGAGTCTCAAAAAGGTTATAAATCACTTTTATGATACTATCATGTAGTTTTCTTGTGAATAAACCTGTAAAACTCCGAAAAGAGTGGCCAGAACATTCTTCAGAAATAGTAATCATACAGGTCTGGAAAACATGAAGGTGAGAAAATGATGAGAGAGTTTTCATTCATAGTTGAGCTATTCCTTTAAGTACATGCAAAGCTACACTTGGAATGCAGGATTTGATTTTAAGAAGTTTAACTATGCCCCTCACACACTCACTGTGTAAATCCTAATGGCACAGCTGATGGAAGACGGTAATCAGGTAGATTTAATGGGCCCGGCTGAAATTCCCCAGTTTGGGCTCCGAACTGAGCAGAGATAATTAGAGAGGGGCTCAAAACCCCCTTTCACATTTAATAAAGAAAAGTCATTTATTAATCTCTTCTTCCCTCCCCTTCCTCCCCTACTCGACTCTCTCCTAGGACTGCTGCTGCTTCTTTTGAACAGAGAGATTTCTGGGTTGTTATAAGTGGGCTGTTCTGTTTGTCTGTAATACCTTAATAAAGCAGAGCTCAGGAGCCCAGACACACTACACACAGGACGTAGAAGTACAGTTTATGCTGTAGTTACTGTCTGTCTGTGTGTGTGTGTGTGTGTGTGTGTGTGTGTGTGTGTGTGTGTGTGTGAGATAGTACACCAGTTATTCTAATCGAAAATTAAGGTTTGTTTTTCTACTACATCTTTTACAAAAACATACATTTTTTTTTAATAAAAAAAACATAGTTTCCAAAATACCATCAGACTATTTCATATAAGAATTTGTAAAATAATAATTTTGTGAATTATTCAATAATTAATTTTTAAGAATGGTTTTAAGGACAATCCTTTGTTTTACTCAACTGGTAGACCACAGCACTAGCAAAACCAAGGTCAATTCCCAGGATATACAGATAAAAAAAATTGTGTTGAATGCAGGGGTGTGCAATATCATGTCTCAATATTTTCTGGAATTTCTGTCGATAACGATAATTACATGATATTTTTGCTGAGCATGTTATTGTGCTAGTAATTGACAGCTGACTTCCAAAGCTTTTGATATTCTTCATATTCTGTGCAGTGATTAGTTTGCAGCAGTAACAGAAATTAACTTTCCAATATGTTTTTACCTTTTTATGGGCATTTTCACCTTTATAGGGTCGATTTCTTTATAACTTAATTAAATGTATTCCTCATCTTTTGTGTCAAATGACTAAATTGAATATTTGACCCTGGATTAGAAAATCAGTCATAAGGGTCTATTTTTGGAAATTGGAATAAATAAGTTTTCCATTGATGTATGGTTTGTTAGGATAGGACAATATTTGGCAGAGATTCAACTATTTGAAAATCTGGAATCTGAAGATGAAGAGAAAATCGCCTTTAAAGTTGTCCAAATGAAGTTCTTAGCAATGCATATCACTAATCAAAAATTAAGTTTTGATATATTTACGGTAGGAAATTTACAAAATATCTTCATGGAACATGATCTTTACTTAATATCCTAATGATTTTTAGCACAAAAGAAAAATCAATAATTTTGACCTATACATTGTATTTTTGGCTATTGCTACAAATATTCCCATGCTACCTAAGACTGGTTTTGTGGTCGAGGGTCACAAATAGTAAGACACTATAGGGCTGTTACCAATCAAGAGGTGGCACAGAATCCGCATCTAAAGTGGCATTTAGATGCATTTACACAATGCTGGACACGAATGCGGTTAACCTGCAATTACAGATGCATAAATAATGTTTTGATGTTTTAAAACAAAAACTTCAATGGTGATATCTGAAATGGTTTGGGGAAAAAAGGAAAACATTTTTTAAAAATAAACCTAAAATCGCCAGTAGGTGGTGGAGAATCACTGCATGAGTGAGTCATTCATTTAACCGTTTCGTTCAAATGGCTGATTAATTCAGTAACAAAACGCAAAACAGTTCTGCTGTGGCTTTGTTTAAACTACTTTGTTGATGAAATAGAGCAAAAACAGGAACTTGTGTATAAAATGTAAGTCACTTAATATTAACAAATATTAATGTTTACTGAGCTATTCATCATATCATTATCACATTTGCAATTGTGCTTATATTTGGAGAAAAACTTTATCTGATTATAAAAATATAAAAGACATAAAAGTCCCTTATCTTGAATTTTGGGGTAATTCTAAATGTACTGTATATTAATAGACTGAATCATGCATTGAAAGTGTAACTCCAAACGCGCACGTGCAGTAGTCTAATCTACATCAATGTTAAAGCACATATCGTTTATACAACAATTACAATATTATCGTAGACTATATACTTCAGTTCAAATTCAAGGCACATGTGTGACCTCAGCATACAGAGTATGCTCATATTTTTTATTATATTATCTTAACTGGACTTTCTGTCTATATTGTGAGTGCAACGCCCACATCTCAAAATCCAATCAGCAACCAAGAAGCAAAATCCAATCAAGAACCAACCAAGTCCCCATCCTACATCTTTTCTTTTTTGGGCAATCCTTTACACTCAGATGTACGTCACAATGCAATAAAAGGATCTGTTGCTACTTCCATTTCATTGCGACTTTAATACCTTCATGCCTTTACAAGTCACAAATGCTACAGAAAAATCACCCTGCGGTCTTAGCGGCTGGCATGAGCCGCATTATAAATAAGAGGAGGTCAGGCTAGAGGTACAGTAGAGCTGCGGTCAGCTGAGATGCTGAATCTGGGCAGCAGTTCAGCTGGTAATAGGATGTGAGTAGACAGGCCTGTGAAAGCACCGCCCGGCCTTTCCATCGGCCTTTCACCCAATTCCCTAGGAAAAAAAAAAACGGGGAAGGGGGAAGGGACAGAGATAGATAGAAAGAGAGATGGAATAAGAGAAATAAAGACAGAGAGTGCCTAAGGCAGTGACTTTCTCTCTGTCACAGTTTGTTCCCCTCTTTCCATCTTTCGTGAGTGCCATATTGGTACAATGAGAGCGAGAGACTGGGGATGAGCGATATATATGGAGGTGTGGAGGAGAGAGACAGCTAACTGAAAAGTGTCAGAGTATGTATTCTTTAGCGTGTGCAGTCATTTTTCTGCGCTGAATAGTTATGACTGTGCTGAGGGCAGAAACAAATAGAGCATTTAGTGTAGTATGGAGCACAGCGGAGGAGATGGAGAGAGAGGGGGATGGAGGAAAGGACGGCGGGGGGGGGGAGAGGAGGGTCTATCATGAGATTGAAGGAATGACAAAATTACACGCCGTGAAGAACCATTCCTCCCTTGTTCAGCTCAGTACAGTGTACCTCTGTAGCCTTGCTAACAGTAGTCAAAGTCTATGCACATGCACACACACAAAAACAGAACAACAGACAGTGTAATGTGCCAGAATCAACCCACTGTTTGTCTGTTCTGTTGTCAGTCGTCCAAAGCTACATGTGGATCTCAGTCTGTTCTTTGCAGCACGCACGGACTGGCAGACGACGCTAAAAACGCAATGGTGTCAACGGCTGTTATAATCATGACACTGGAAATGTGGAAGTTTGACGCAGGACTTAAAGGGATAGTTCACTCAGAAATGAAAATTCTGACATAATACATTCACCCTCATGTCATTTCAAACCCATAAGACTGTGCTTCAAACCGGCAAAGATTAAGACATTTTTTTAAAGTAACCTGAGAGACTTCTGTTCAGGTAACTAAAATTTAAAAGATTCTAAAAGAATTTAGAAGATTCCATGTGATTCAAGTGGTTTAATCAAAGTCTTTTGAAGGGATACGATCAATATATATCTGAGAAAATAAAAATGACTTTATTCAACAATTTCTTCTCTTCCGTGTCAGTCTTCGAAGTGCATTCAAAAAGTAGTAAAAATTATTTTTTTGTAAAATACCATTTTTGCAGAAGAAGGGTCATTAATTCGTCAATCCTTTTTTTTTTTTTTAACATTTTTTTTACTGAACTGTACCATAAAATTGTCCTATGGTGTGACATAGCAAAAATTTTAGAAAAAAAAAAGCTCTTAATAATTTACAAATAACATGAGAGAGATTTATCTTCATTGTTAGACACTTATTTTCAAACAGTGTTATTTATTTAATATGAAATTATAATTAACATAATTTTTTCCCTATGACTTACTGGACAATTTCAGGTCAAACTCTGACAACAAGACAAACTATGCTGTCATCCATTAACTGAAAATTATACCATTTTAAGATGAGTGATATTTATATATCCCCTATTGGAATACTCAACTATTTTTTTAAGATATTTTGACATTTGATAAAACAAATCTGTGGTTCTTTTATGTGTGTCACACCATAGGACATTATGTCAACCCATAGGACATTACGTCACACTAAAGGACAGAAATGGTAGTTATTAAAGTACTTCTATTTAATTCTGAACATAATTTTTAACAAAATTAATTATTTATTTAAAATGCTTCTTAAACTTTGTCCTCTGGTGTGGCATCTTTGTCCTGTGGTGTGACAGTACAGGCGTCACACCAGAGGATATTATCTGTCACACCAAAGGACATTTCAACCTGTCATTGGTGGTTAGCGAGACACATTTGCATAGTTTTCCATGATGTAGTTTGACACAGTTTTTAATTAAAAAACATTATTTAGTGGTTTCACCAAAGGACAACAAAACCTAACACTTTAAATATTAAATATTTAAACAATTCCGAGATGAAAATGTACCATGTGCACGTCTTGGGCTTCACAGGGGGCTTCAGAAACACAACCATCAATGGGGTCCTGAATTAATTGACATTTTCTATGGAATTGGCTGATTTAAAATCAGAATATGATGTCACACCACAGGACATGGTTTTCAGAGACAAAATGTATCAAGTTCTTACACTTTCAGAAATATATGGATGAAAAAATGATTGCCATTTACTAAAACAGACACTTGTACAATGATGCCGGAGGTTATTAACATTTTTATGCTTTTCTTTTTAATTTATAAAAGTTGCAATTTATTGAACCATGCTTGAGACAGCCACACCTTAGAACAATTTTGAGATTTGAGGAAAAAAAATGATGTTACATGGACTATTTTAATGATGTCCTTACTACTTTTCCGGGCCTTGAACATGGTAGTTGCGTTGCTGTCTATGCAGGGTCAGAAACCTCTCGGATTTCATCAAAATATCTTCATTTGTGTTCCAAAGATACACAAAGTTCTTACGGGTTTGGAACAACATGAGGGTGAGTAATTAATGACAGAATTTTCATTTTTAGGTGAACTATCCCTTTAAGACCAAACAGAAGCCCACTGTTTATATCAGCAAAGGCTTAAATTGGCTAAAATGGCTAGTGCCTACTTATCTGTTGTTACTGGCTAGTCCTTATATCACTTAATATTTATGAGCCTGGCTGATAAGGTTTTATAATGTGCCCCCGACTTTTCGTATCATTCCTACGCCCCTGGTAATTACCCACAATTCTTTGCAGCTCTGCATTGTGCAAGTGTTCCTCTATTTTAGACATACACAAGTGAGAGCAGACGAACAACAGGTTGAGCAGCTTACTTCACACGGTCACACTTCATAGCAAACGAATATTGTGTTCCAGAGACAGGAGGAGTTTAGCAAGAAAATAAGGTGCTGCTAACCTCTACCCACTCTCTCACTCTCTCTCTCTCTCTCTCTCTCTCTCTCTCTCTGTCGTCACACACATGCTCATTTACAAGTCTGTAGTGCTACTCAAAACAAGCAATGATTTCCAATACTAAACGTGGGTCGAATTTGCTCTGAAATAGCTTTTGGTGGGAAGCCCTATACATATTAACACACTGACATGCTTAACCTACAAATATACACAAGCACGTTCACCAACTCAAGTTGAGCTGACACAATAGGAGACCTGCGGACCATCCGCACCTTCCGTTTGTGTATCTGAATGCAGGTGCACGTCCTGGCACTGGGCCAGAATGAAGAGGAGAAATGGCTGGAGAAAGAGCAGATGACATGAGGGCATAAGAGGGAAGGGATACGCATGAAACGGAGGGTAAAGAAAGCAAGAGATGGGGGTATTTAGCAATGCACCACTCTGAGAGGAAGAGAGGGTGCTGGCGGAGAGGTGGGGGGAGGGTACGAGTAACATTTGCAGTGTTAAAAGAACCATCTTCCTCCTGCAGTGGTCTTGAGGGAGAACGGAGGAATATTGGGAGTGCAGGGGGGAGATTGAATTATTGCTTCTAAGCACACGTGTGGACATGGACAAAGACCAGCTGTAACATGCAATACTGAAACTAGGGTGGGGAAGGAGAACGTGCAAGAAAAAGAGACAAGCCAAAACTAAAAGGATGCGATGGGTGTAGAGAGCATGGAGGGATAGGAGGCGGTGTAGGGCAAAGAGCTCAAATACCTTTCCTGTCAGCAGATAGCAAATTTGTTGTTGTTGTTTAACGTGCCGTGTAGAACAGCAGAGATTGAACAACTCTGTGTCACCTCTCAATACTGCTGTCATTTATGTCCCCATCAATTTCCACCAAATCCCAAAATAAAATGCTAACAAATTTATTTATTTTTATGTTATTTAATGAATAATAGAATAAGCATAAATGTAATTATTAAATAGTCATATTACACACACACATATATGTTTTCAAGGGTTTTCCAGGCCTTAAATTTCAGAAAGTCAAATTCAAGTACTTAAGTACTTTAAGAACCTTGCATGAACCCTGATAATATCTGCTAACAAAACTGTTAATATCTGCTAGCAAAACAGGAAAATAAAATGATTTGTGATTCACGTTCTGAAATCCCGATCTGAAAAATGCTCTGCAAACCATCATTTCAAACTAGGACTCAGAGCGCGGAGTGCAAATCATTTGACTTGGATCGGAAATTTACATATCCAGAATCACTGAGCGAACTGAATCAAATGATCACGATCTGCACTCCGGCGTTTCGATCTAGAGCAAAAGATTTGTGAACCTGCTCCAAAGTTCCAATTTAAAATTGATTTGTGATCCACGTTCCGAAGTACCATCATTTCAGATCAGGACACAAAGCGCGGAGCACAAATCATTTGACTTAGATCTGAACTTTGCATATCACAAATCATTTTGCAAACTGAATCAAATGATTTGTAAACACATACCGAAGTCCCAATATGAATCAAATGATCGCTATCCACGCTCCGACGTTCCGATCTAAAGCAAAAGGTTTCACGAACCTGCTCCAAAGTTCCGATCTAAATAAAATGTCTCTCGATCCACGCTACGAAGTCCCGATCTGAATAATGATTCACAAACCATCATTTCAGATCAGGACTCAGAGCACAGAGCGCAAATCATCTGACTTGGATCGGAACTTTGCATATCACAAATCATTTTGCGAACTGAATCAAATGATTCGTAAACCTGCACAGAAGTCCCGATCTGAATCAAATGATGCGTGAACCTCGAAGTCCTGATATGAATCAAATGATTGCGATCCATGCTCCGACGTTCCGATTTGAAGCAAAAGATTCATAAACCTGCTCCAAAGTTCTGATTTAAATAAAATGATTTATGGCTTTGTCCCAATCTGAATAATGATTCGCGAACCATCATTTTAGATCAGGACTCAGAGCACGGAGCGCGAATCATTTGATTTACATCAGGATTTTAAATCGCATCTCAGATTTTTGCCTACAACGAATGATTTGATTTAGAATGGGATTTCAAATCACATATCATGAATCATTTGATTTGAATCATTCAATCTCCGAACTGAAATTCAGAATAAAATGATTTGCAAAAGTTTCGATCTAAAACAAATGATTCACGATATGAATGAAATGATTCGGAACATGCGATTTGAAATCCTGATCTGAAACAAATTATTCACGATACGCAATCCGATTGTAGCGCTTCAAAAAGTTTGTAGATTTCAAAAAGTGCCATTGCACCCATCACTATGTGCTTTTTAAAATCATTACGAGCTATGCCTAATTTCTAAAATAAATGTCTCTTTCAATTTGAACTGGCTTTTGCTAGTGAATTGCTTAAAATGAAGGATCAAAGTCAAGAATTTGAATCAATCAGAGCGTATCCAGCATAAATGACTCAATTGATTTGGTTCATCTGTTCCTCTTTTTGCATCTTCAGCTATGTTAACACAACAATATCAGTACTACTACTGGCTTAGCTCACAAGCTTTAAGACATTAACTGAAATAAAAGGAAAAAGTATTTTGTTTTTTGAATTGTGTGAATTTTGTGTGAAAAGATTAGACACAAAATTGAAATTGATTTTATAGATACATTGTCTTTCAATAATTCAAGCACTTTTCAAGTACCTCTTCAGGAATACTGCTATTTTCAAGGGTTTCAAAAAATTTCAAAAGAGCCAAATTCAAGTACTTCAAAAATTTTTAAGCACCTTGTACGAACCCTGATAATATCTGCTAACAAAATTGCTAATATCTGCTAATAATTGACAGCAAGAATGTAAATGTCTTCAGTCTGCTCAGTTTCTCTTGTAATTCAGTTCTGCTCTGTTCTGTCATGCGTGTGGAAATGTATCCACTTAAAATGCTAAAGAGCAGTTTACTGGAATCCTACACCGACCCGGACCGTCTCCGAACAGACTCTACTGCAAGAGTATGTCTCTTTAAATGTGCAGTACAGTGTCATCTCTGACTGTATGCTGTTTTGTAGCTTACAAAAATTTAAAATGTAATTACACAGTGGGATGGAGTGGGAGTGTGGCCGCGGGCACCGAGTCCTCATTTAGGGTGGGCAGTCACATGCCTCTGTCAAAACACATTAACCCCTCCCCTCTCTCCACCACGTTCCAGCACAGAGGATTACAGAGAGAAAGATGGCAGAGAGCCCACTGAGAGACGTTTCTACTATAGATCGCCACTGATAATCATAAATTCAGTCATCTTCTCTTCAACGAACAATGGAGAATCAACTGCGAAATGTGGATGCTAAGACACACACACTGGCATATTAGTGATGAAGGTTGATTGCGAGTGTGTGAGGGTCAGGTTTCCTGCGGTTTATGCTTCTTAAGTGTGTGACTCAGCAGTCTATTCAAAGATCTCCCCCTCTATCTGTCCTCTTTCATATTCTCCTGTTCTTCTCATTCTCTTCCTCTCTACATACACCGGAGGCCGGAAGGGTCCATCAGCATCTTAAGATGGCTGTAACAGATTCATGTGTTGTCCAGTCAATTGTCATTTACAAGCATACTAAACATCTTCCGGTTTACATGCAACAAGACAGCAGATGAGAAACTGACCAAGCTAGAACCAAACCATAAGACAGAGACAAACAAAACCTTCATTGTAGTAGTGCTGTGTCATACAGACATACGTATCTAAACAAATGTCAAACATACATCAAAAGTCAGGGGTCATTAAATTGATTATACAGTGACATTTGTTAGAAAGATTTCTATTTCAAACAAATGTTCTTTTAAACTTTCTATTCATCAAAAAATTAGCAACACCTGTTTTCAACATTGCTCAATTGAAGGATCATGTGACTGAAAACTGAAGTAATGATAATGAAAAATCTAAATAAATATATATATTTTTTAAAAATATATATTTTAAATTGTAATAATGTTTCCAACCTGATCTCATGTCGAAAAAATACCTGTGGAAAATTTTCGCAGGACGCGAAATCCGTACCGCCATGTACGTTTCGTGACATATTCGATGTGAAATGTCCACTGAGTGGTGCTAAATGAGTGTTCTTTTTTGTTTCCTGGAACAGATGAATGTACATATGGTGGCGCTATAAAGGCCCGTTCACACCAATAGCAATAACTATAAAGAAAACGCTCTAAAAATTGTTTTAAATTTAAAAAGAATAGCAGAGTTCACACCACGACTATAACGATGATGCAACAGGAGAACGATAACATTGGGATTACTTTCAGAACGATTTTTTACAGCTGATGAACCTGATAAAATGCTGACAGCTAAGTTGAGACAGTTATCATTCACTGGTGTGGACGCAAATATAGTTATCGTTATTGTTCTTGGTGTGAACGAGCCTTAACTATAATGCTCCGTGATGTTTTAAAGGGGTCCTATTATGCGTTTTCACTTTTTGAATTTTAGTCAGTGTGTGGTGTGTATCTCTAGGCATAAAAAAGATCTACAAACTTACAAATCTCAAAGTCCACTCCAAAGGGAGATATTTCGTTTTTAAAAAATCTCTTTTCAAGAACTGCAACAAACAGCTTTGGACTACAGTGTTTGTTTTCCGCATTCTATGATGTCACAACGCATCCCATTAGAATATCATTAAAATGAATCCCGCCTACGGATATTCGAATTGTTGGGGGGTGGGTAGGGACGAGGTGTGGGGATTAGGCCATAACACCCTGCAGACATGTGCAGTGTGTGGTAAGAGTTTTATTCATCATACAGTGTAGATAGCTTCACTTATAACACAAGTGTTTTTTAAAACGCATAAACTTGCACTAGAACAGGCTAGGCTAATCAGTGATGATGTTCTTTGATAATGTTAATGTAAGGCTTAGCCCTGGCTTTTAGCCTTATGCTGGAGCTGGTATTGGGCAATGAAACCATGTAAAATAATTAAATAAATTAGCACTATAATATCATGAATCGGTGATCTCGCAGGCTGACGATAAGACCCAACACTACTGTAGCGTATTATTTACTCACCCTCCATGCATCCTAGGTATATATGACTTCCTTCTTTCAGAAGAATGCAGTTAGAATTATATTACGAATTATGCTGGCACTCCCAAGCTTTGGAACGGCATTGACGGGTGTTTCTCTTCATCAGTCCAAAACAAGTCAATAAAGCGCATCCATCCATAATAAAAAGTGCCTCACACGGCTCAATGAAGGCCTCCTGTAGCAAATCAAAGAGAAAAATATCCATATTTAAAACGTAAGAATCAATTTAATCTAGCTTTTTGTTCTTCGAAAGGCGGGCTTTCATTAAACCTGGAACTAATCGAACCATTTGTGCTAGGCTGGGGAGAAAGGTATTGTAATAATGTAAATGATGTAAAAAATAATGTGTTTTTCGAACCACCAAGCATGAGAGCTGTTTTAGTACACCCCCAAAACAAAATCAAGACTTTGTAAAAGAGCATAATAGGACCCCTTTAAAATAACGTACGATCTGCAACGCACCTAAACCTACCCGATAGTATGAACAAAAGCGAATGTGATGTTAAAACGCAAATCGCAAGCATGCCGTTTTAGCTTGTTTTTCTATCTCTCGTCTTTCAGCTCTTTCATCGTGAGTCAAGTTTTTCACAGGATTTGCACCCAAGACTCATTGGTATGTATTTCATGTCTTGTGAAAAAGTTCCCACAGGTACGTGAGATAAGGTAGAATGTTTCACAATATAACTGTATTTTTGTAATCAATTTGATCTTTCTTTTTTTTTTTTGAATGTTAGGTACAGGTACAGTACATCTAAAAATTACTGGGGTTTTTTTCTGCAACCAAGCTGCCAGAGCTTAGCAAAGTGTCAGTTTCCTCCAACAAACCTATTAACTGTAACTGTTATCGTTTTTAAGACTGGAAAATCTCATGACTAGAAGCTTGTGTTGGTCACTTGTAAGCAAAACCTTGTTTCCCAGCTAAAAAGCTGTAAACCCAGCGCACCCCAAATGTCAATTTTCACCAGCTTTTCCACTTTTATTGTGTGTAATACACGAGGCGGTCCTTAAGCACTCCATGTAAGGCTGTATGGCAGCACTAAAAAAAAAGCTATCAGCTTGGTGTGAGCAGTAGTCTGGCATTTTCTGAGCTGTAATAATGGCCTTGATCTGTCAGCACCTGGAGAGTATTCTTACTTTTTCTGTTAATGCGTGCTATATGGGCCAATCATTCCCCTGTCTGAGAGCTGCGTAATCTCGACTAAACCCATCTCAAGTTCACACACACACCGACACTGGCCCACATGTTTGAGGTAGTTGGGGAGTCTCGAACAAGTCCAACTTAATCAAAACAGGTGCCAGACATAGACCTTGACACAGAGCGTAGGTGAAAGACTGGCTGGAATTTAATCAATCTGAAGTAAAATAACAGAGTCAAAGCTCATAAGCTGTCTGATGCTCCTTGTTAAAACATTTCCATCTGTGGTTATACCTGTGCTTTCCTAGCAAGGTTCTGGAGAACTGACCTCCTAACTGGACCACATAGCTTGGAGAAATAAGTAGACAACCTACTAGTAAGGTTTCCCAAAAGGGGGCTTGTGAGGGAACTGCAGGGGTTTGATGAAAAGCTAATAATTAATGGTGCTCAGCTGACAAAAAAAAGAAAATGTAGAAATCTCTGCTTTAAAGGAACACAAGTCCATACCACGTAGAACCAGACCTTCAGAGGAGATGGTTTGTTTAGTGAGGCTTGCAATTACCACCAGGTCTGAAACAGATGTGAAGAAATCTGTATGGCTGTTGTTAATGATCTGGCTGCATCAATGAGACAGATCCAGCTGTGCTGAGATGTTGGCTTGAGAACAAGTGGTTCCTGCAGCGAGACACGATTCTGAGTGGTCTTACTATGATATCTCACTTTACTATGTAATCCCAGGATTACTACAGACTGTGTTAATCCAGCTACATGAAGATAATGTGACTCAATCCTCACACCACGCCATCAATCCTGCCAACCCGAAACATATCCCACAGATTATAAACAGGGCTGCAATTGATCTGGAAGCCATTTCATATGAAAATGAAGCATCATTAAATCAATAATTTGCAACAGGGACGTTTCTAGCCTTTCATCAGTATCCCATCAAAGCACTGATACTGCAATAAAAAGCTGCATCAAGTGAACTCTTCAATTAAATAAAACTGTAAGAAAATGTTCATAAAATTTATGGTAAAAAATGATTTTGGTGTTGTTTGCTGTGGTTGCCAGAATTTTACCGTAAAAAATATGGTAGCAACATTTTAGTTTTTACAGATTTAACTCAAATTTACATTTAAAAAACATATTCCATTAAATGATATAATGTTAATATACCAACTTATTGAAGCACTGAAATCGGTTAAGTACCTTTGTAATACACTGATAACCACCAGAAGCAAAGGGTGATGAGAAAGTCACATGATGAACCAAAGCTCATCACTAGCAGTGTTGCTAAGTCTGCGGTTTTCCTGTGGAATTGGACTACTTTAACACTCTTGCCGTGGGTTGTTTTTCATATCCGCGGGTTAAAGTGATCCAAATAATGTGATATTTAGCCCCTGGAATGCGAATTTTACCAGGGGAACCCAGCCAAAAACCATGTATTTTAGCCTCCGGAATGCGATTTGTGCCGGGGTACCCCATCCAAAATGCAATTTTGGGCTAGTTTTGAGTAGCAATTGGATAGGTTCTGTTGTGAAAACCTGGCAACCCTGATCACAAGCTTTTCCACAAGCTGAAAAAAGAAAATACTAATATATATATGCAGAAGGTGTTACAAAATGTTATTCTGACAAATACTAAATGCTTGGAAACACACATGATACTGAAACAATGCAATAAACATTAATTTAACAATATTAGATGTAAAATACAACACTAATGAACATAAATGATAAGAAAAAACTAAGAAGAAACTTGGATATTTCAATGAAAAAACATCACATTTGAAATATAACACGGAATTCTGGGAATTCTAGATGTTATCTAGGAATGGAAATTATACATTGTTTTTCACTTTCAAAAACTGTATTTTACTGTAAAATTACATGAAATGTCCATTTTTCACCATATGAAGTAGGGGAACTTACTGTTAATTAATACATTTTAAAATCACAATCTTTTTTTTTGTTTGTTTTTTGTTTTTTTTTACAGTGAATTGTAAACCAATTTATATCTTTTTGCTAACATGAGGTATGATTTCAAACAGCTGATAGAACACACACAACATGATTGCCCATATAATAAATGAAAAAGCTTTGTCAAGCATTCATTCAAAATATGACCTGATGAACCTTCCTTTCTAATTTAAAATTCCATTAATTGCATTTCTACATTTTTTTTTTTTATTTCAATTAATATTAATTCAGTTTTCTTGCTTTTGCATCATATGCAAACTCAAATTCCATTCAAATTCAGGAATTCAAGCTTTTAAAATTAAAAAGTATTCTTTTAAAAGCACTTTAAATACATTCTTGATTTGGGAGGAAAGAAATCAGCATTTTTCCTGATAATAATTGTGACTGTAAATTAAAAATGAGATTCTTTTTTTTTTTTTTTTTTTTTTAAATAGTTCCGTGTTTTCTGTGCTTGTTTGTCAGACTGCGTAATTTGACCAAACAAATCATATTGTGAATGTATATCAATGTGACAATATAATTATCATTATCATCATCATCATCATCATCATCATCAAAATAAAATGTTACACACACACACACACACACATACACACACACACACAAACAGTGCATTGTTGTCTGTGTATCAGGGCAGAAAAAACAGAAAAAGAAAACTGAAATAAAATATATTAAAATATTTTAAAAACTAAAAAAAAATTATTCGCTTCCTAATAGTTTTTAATTAATAGCCTTTTTTACTGTAAAATAAAAACTGATTATTAAGTATGTCTTAAGTATTAAGACAAAGTTGCTTATGAGCATAATAGTGTGTGAAGTATGTGTAATTTTGCATTGTTTTATTTGACTTCTTTTTAATATACTTGTTTATACTTGGTTATACTTGTTTTTTTGTGTGTACTTTTTTTATTGTCTTTTTTCTTTTTGATTTTTTTTCTATATTTGCTTATACTTGTTGAATCATTTAAAGCTTTGATCATCTTATATTGATGTTTTTTAATATTTGTTTTATGCCTGTGAAGCACTTTGAGTTGCATTTTATGAAAAGTGCTATACAAATAAACTATTATTATTATTATTATTATCCAATCAAATAAAACGATTTTAGTGTATATATCAATATTTAAGTCTTAATTAGTATTTGTTTCGCACAACTGATGCTTCGCAAAAACCCACCCTCCTTAGTTACTGTTGCTATGTCCGACAAACAATGCCGCTCTCACACTACACATCTTGCTCTCACGCAGTGAAAAATACATCGCCGAACAAAGAGGAAACTGACAACACACCAACAGACAAGACAGAGCAGGTTCATTCTGGTATGAAACAAGGTCTCAGCTTCAAAATGTTGTCATTTTTTTTTTTTTTAAGAAATTCGAACAGTAAATACCATTTTGTGGCTCTTTAATGTGTCGTGACAGACCACTGTATTGCCTTATTAGATTAATCGACACATGAATCGTCACAATAGTCTTTTCTTATTTATTTAAAGCACAAAATAAACATGCATGAATATCAGAACATCTTTTCTATACGAGTCAATACACACAATTTTTTAAGTTTAAGTCCACCGAAGTTAATCTACTCTTCTGTCTGATTTGTTTGTTGGACAGAATGGCAGATTCTGTGTTATGATTAGTCAGATCACTTGTCAATCAATCTTTCTGTGAAGGGTCAATCAAGCATTTTGCATTATAACGAAAGATGACACCATTTTCATGCTTTGCCTATGCATCTCCAAATCTACAAAAATTTTTGTCACAAAGCAACGCAACTAGATTGCTTCATCCATAATCAACAAATCTGTTTACACTGCAAGTGTCCAACAAAGTTTACAGTTTGGACAGCTACTGTATTGATTTTAATGAGTTTTGTCTTGTTTGTCAAGTGTTTTCTTCTACACTTGTCGTCCGTGACCTTACAAAACCTGTGAGATGTCTTACTAACATTGTTCTGGGACCTCACAATTCACAAATTAAATCACAAATTAAGCACTGCTCATACTTCGCAAACAAACATGGGCTCACAAAACATCCATTTCAGTGATAAGCATCCTGCGACGTCCTCCAAAGCAGCACTGGCATCTCTGGTCATCCTTCCTCTGTCTCTACTGTAAATTCAATTTGCTCCCATTTTTGTTCCTCATAAAAGATTTAGCAGAAAGGTGATCTTAATCTGGGTCACTGGCATTCTGCGGCTGTTCCCCATTAGAAATTTCATCATGTTTAATATTCAACCTCTCCGTCTCATTACGCACTGCAGGATCGCTCTCTCTCTTACGCACACAAGCTAATACTATATTGATGAAATGAAAATTGAAATAAGTTAAAAGAAGTCTCTTATGCGCACCATTAATTTAATCAAAAAACTGCAAAGTAGTAATTTTGTGAAATATTATTAAAATTTAAAAGAACTGCTTTTTATTTTTAGATTTTTAAAATGTAATTTATTTCTGTGATTGCAAAGCAGAATTATTACTCCAGTCTTCATTGCCACATGATCCTTCAGAAATCATCTAATATGCTGATTTGGTGCTCAATAAACATCTATTATTAGAGTTTTTTTAACACGTTCAGATGAGATCCAGGATATTAAGTGCACACACACAGACACACGCAAACGGAAATCACCCGATCCGTCAGAGCTAAATGCTGTCCTCTCCTTTCTAGTTACTCTGATCGCCCATCTACTGAATCATCTCTCATTATCTCTCTCCTCTATTCCCCTCTTCCCTCCTTCCAAATCAAGCCAGATGACCTACAACCCTCTTTTTCTCCTGCTCCATCCTTGCCTGTCCTTTCCACATCCTCTCCTTGGGTAGGCTAGGCATGTTGAGCCGCTGTAGTGTATTATAGTACTCTAACTCCCCTCCCTCCATCTCTATCTGTCTCTTTCTGTGGCCTTGAAAGGGTGAGAGCTGCTCCCCCCAGCACAGCCTCCCACATGCCAGCAGACGACACACTGAGAGCCATAAAGAAACCTCTCCTGTCTCTGCACCTCTGTACCCCTCTCGCTCCTCTTCCTGAGCTCTTGTAAGATGCATACGACGATTATTTGATCTGATTGTG
Source organism: Cirrhinus mrigala (assembly GCA_036247105.1). Classification (NCBI taxonomy): domain Eukaryota; kingdom Metazoa; phylum Chordata; class Actinopteri; order Cypriniformes; family Cyprinidae; genus Cirrhinus; species Cirrhinus mrigala. The sequence continues at coordinate 20,201,094 of CM070029.1, forward strand.
ATCATCTGAAATAACCACACATACTGTGCGTTTTCAACTCCTACTACATATATCTTTTCAAAAATAATCTTAAGTGGATATAAAAATGCCATGAAATGCACATTATGAAGTGGACTCAGCAGCCTGCATGATCTGCGCTTCACTTTCGTGCAAGTATACACAAGTGCTCTGGTCTTACTCCATTATTATCACTGCCATTTTCATATATAATTATTAATTCTATAATTATTAGTGTTGTCAAAATTAGCTGGTTAATTATTAGCGTTTAAAATATTTACCTGTCCTGTCAACTGTTATACTGTGATTGTAGCACGCATGCTTCAATTGCACATACAAATGTGGCGATGCAAACTGTAGCCTGTATCATTTCATATTAAAACGTGAATGAAGCCACAAACATGCATGTCAGATCCGCGTCACGCTCAGCAGCAGCTCTTAAAGTAATAGCAGCCAAATAAGCTTATAACCCAGCTGCTGTGATGTCTGTTAACCAAAGAACAGAAGAAAAAATAAATATTAACTTTTGTAGGTTTAAAGATTCGTCTGTATTTAATTTAGTATTCAATTTCGGTATATTTCCTACTTGCTAAAGGGCACAGGTAAATAATGGGTGTATGTGAAGATTGTTTTAAGTTCAAGTTCGAAGTTGTTATTTTTAAAGTCTAAAAAATGTTAAAATTGATAGCTCTCAATTATACTGTAATGTTAAATGGCTATAGCCAATGGTTAAATATTAGGGAAAAAAGAACAATTTCCTAGAGACATCAATAATATTGGTGAATATCAGTGATACTTACTTCAGTCATAAAGAAATATTAAACAAATATGAAAAATACACTGTCTTCATATGTACTGTTAAAATGTACTGTTGTTTCTACATTCATTTAAAGACTGAATATGAAATTTTTGCAATATAAAACTATAATGAACTTTAATGTTAGGTGGGATATATCGTGATTTAATCACAATTAATTTCAGAAAAAAATGTGCGAATAGTAGAATTAGTTAATTTAGTTTGAATAATTATTGATTATATATATATATATATATATATATATAATATATATATATATATATATATATATATATATATATACACACACACACACACACACACACACACACACACATATAAATACATACATACATAGTTATTATTGTTAGAATCTAAATTAATATATACTTTTTATATATTAATATACTATTAAATATACTATATATTTTTCATTTAATTTCTTTTGATTATAACAATTTTTTTGAGGTTTTTAAATTTGTTTTTGGTGCACTTTAGTCTTAATCTACTTTACATTATGAAAATCAAAATAAATGCTAATAGTTATTATTATAAAAATTACACTAATGCTTAAGGTCGGTAAAATGTTTCAGTGTATTTGAAAGTCTTTTATGCTCAGCTTTCCATTGATGTATGGTTTGTTAGAATAGGACAACACTTGTCCAAGATACAACAATTTGAATATCTGGAATCTGAGGGTGCAAAGAAATCAAAATATTGAGAAAATCATGTTTAAAATTGTCCAAATGAAGTTCTTAGCAATGCATATTACTAATCAAGAAGCTTTCATATATTTAAGGTAGGAAATTTACAAAATATCTTCATTTCAACATGATCTTCACTTAATATCCTAATGATATTTTTGCATAAACAAAAAAAAAAACTACCATTTTGACCCATACAACGTATTGTTAGCTATTGCTACAAATATACCCGTGCTACTGAAGGTTTTGTGGTCCAGGGTCACATATATTAAGTATTAAGAAAACATCAGTAACATTTAAAAATGTATCAACTTACTAATAATGCAGCAGATCACAATATAACATCATAACACAAATAAATGAATACTAAAGCTTTTATAATCAATGTCATTCTACCCCAGTATGTACTCTGTATCTATGTACCCTGTATGTATCTAAATAAACTACTTTTTAAAAAGTTTATACTTTAAGTGACACCACCAAACAGGAAACAGATTATTAAGTGCAATTACTTATATGACAATTAATCATTAGACAAAATTTCATAATCATGACAACCCTAATGAGACCAAAGCAGTGGTGCCAGAAATGGAGGAAATGCGCACTTGGGAGAAGCTCTTCAGGTACATCAGTGACAACTTTGCACACTCGTTAAATGTCACATCAGAAAGACGTCCCCGTGCGCACACTCACCGGCCTAACCTGTTAAAATTCACACAACTGTGCGTGTTTGCCAGTAGCTGTGGACGAGCTGCAGTCAGAGCAGCCCACATAACTCAGGTCACATGAGAGTGCAGACGCAGCCTGTGGCTCCTCTCGTCTTTGCAAGTCTAAGAAGCGATTAAGCAGGCGAATACGTAGGAGTGGGAGTGGCACGTTCCACCTTTTCTCTCACCCCGTGTCACCCACTCCATCCGCCCCGCAAGCACGCGCACTCGCTCTTATTGTAGCCTGCGGCACGGGGAAAGAACAGTGCGTGCCTGCCGAAGACCCGGCCGTGACTTCGACAAGCTTTCTGTGGAATCCTAATTACCGCAATCATGTACTTGATAAATTATTTCAAATTCTCGGGTCTTCACAGCAAATGTTACATGCACAGACATGCACAACATCTTTTGAAGTGTCAGAATAACTGCATACCGCTAAAGCAGAGTCCAAAGCAAGGCAAGCTGTCCTGAGTTCCTGTTTAGAGCCCGTGGTGGATGCTGATGGGTCAGTGCCGCATCCCAGAGATGGTGATGGGGGGAGGAGAGGATATAGAGAGCGGAGGAGGAGGAGGCACAGTCAGACAGAGGTAGCAGCCTTTTATTTGGACCCATATGACACAAAGCCTCTTCTCCTCTCCCTTTTTCTTAATGACTAACAGCCTCTTTCATTTTAATGGATTGCAATGGAGGAGGATGGGTAGGGTGTGTGTGTGCAGAAGTGCTTTCTGCAGACACATGAAGGTGAAAAAGATTATGCCCCACATCCCCACCACTGTGCATCTATTTTGATAACAATCATGATCGTCTTAAAGTATGAGTGTATTTTTGTAGACAGAAAAAAGGTTGAAATGCTTAACTTGCTCCCACAGGTCAGTACATTACAACTTCAAGTCTCTATGATCGTCTAAGGCTAGCGAAATGTTTTAGCTCTTCCCTTCAAAATGAATGCATGTAATTTTTTTATTTGCATGATTTGTTGTCCACCATGCAAATGCTGTATCTAATTAGCAAGAAAAGTGATAGCATACCTAACCTCTACGCTATCAATATCATTTATATTATTCATGCTGAAGAAATGCAGACAGAAAGAGATGCAGAAAGAAACACAGAAGACAAGAAAAATGTAGAAATGCATAAAAAGGAAAAGGAAAAGAGGAAACAAGGAAAAAGGAAAGGCAAAAAGAAATTTAGGAAGAAAAACAAAAAATAAGATGGAGAAAGAAAAGAAATGAAGGAAAAACAAAAACGCAGTAAGAAATGCAGAACTAAAAACGTTTAAAAAAAAGAATTTTATAAAGAAAGAAATTCCAAAATTCATAAAGAAAAAGGCAGAGTGCAATGCAGAGAGAAAGCGATAAAGACAAAGAAATTCATAAATGTAAAAAGAAATGCAGAAAAAAAGAAATACAGCAAGAAATGCAGAACTAAAAAAACCTGAAAGACAGAAAAAAAATTCAGAAAGAAAGCAATAAAAAGGTATTCAGAAATGTAGAAAAATGCAGAAAGAAATAAAGAAATTTAGAAAGAAAGCAATACAGAAAAAAAAAAATGCAGAACTAAAAATTCATAAAGAAATGCAGAGAAGGCAATAAAGGAAAAAAAACTGAAATGTAGAAAAAAGACAGTAGGAAATTTAGAAAGAAAAGCAAAAAGAAAGATGCAGAAAGAAAGAAATGTGAAAAAAAATGAGGGAAAAATACAAAAATGCACAAGGAAAAAAAAAATGCAGAACTAAAGAAATTTGAAAAGAAATTTTCATTAAAAAAGAAATGTAGAAATTCAGAAAGAAAAAAGGCAGAAGGAAATACAGAAAAAAATAAATGTAGAAAAAATAAAGAAAAAATAAAGAAACAGAAGGCAATGCAGAACTTAAGAAATTCAGAAATAAATGCAGAACTAAAGATGTTTAAGAACGAAAGCAAAAAGGAATTCAGAAATGCAGGGAAAAAAAGCAGAAAGAAATTTTGAAAGAAATGCTAAAAGAAAGATGCAGAAAGAAAGAAATTCTGAGCTAAAAACATAAAAAAAATGAATTGAAAAAAGAAAGGCAGAAAGAAAGAACTGAGAAAAGAAAGCCATAAAAAAGGAGTTCAGAAATGCAGAAAGAAATTTATGAAGAAATGCTAAAAGAAAGATGCAAAATGAAAGAAATGTGAAAAAGAAATGAACAGAACAAAACAAACAAAAAAAAAAAAACGCCAAAATGCAGAAGGAAAGAAATCCAGAATTAAAGAAATTCTAAAAGAATTTCATAAAGAAAAATTCCGAATTTCAGAAAGAAAAATTCCGAATTTCATAAAGGAAGAAATCGATAAAGAAAAAGAAAAAAAGAAATATAGAAAGAAATACAGAACTACAGAAATTTAAAAAGAAAGCAATAAATAAAAAGGAGTTCTAAAATGTAAAAAAAATACTGATAAAAGAAAGAAGCAGAAAGAAATACAGAAAGAAAGCAATAAAAAAAAAATTGTAAATGCAGAAAGAAATGCAGAAAGACAGACAGAGTAAACGGAGCAGTGCAGTAGAGTGAATATTCCCTCTGTGTGTGTGTGGGGGGGTGGTCTGCATAAAGAGACGTTTTGTTATTCAGTGTGTGATTGAGAGTCAGAACAGAAGTGATGTTGGAACAGCACAGCGTGGTTATTTTGGGTCCACGCGGCCCATTAACAATAGCACACTGATAGCACCTTTACTGCAGCCCGCCGCAATCCAGCAGTCATTATGAAGTCTTTATGACCTGTGACAGCCAGTCAAGGCCTCTGGTTTCTATTAGACAACAGTCTCATTTACATTCACACAGGTGCTGTGGCTTATCGACAACCCATCTACACAAAACAGCCAGTAAAGGGTGAACCAAAGAAAAGTTTGGATGCAATATCACAGAGTTTGTGTATGCGACCTTTGTTTTCTGACTGTAACACTATCTTGTTCCAGCCCGAAGCAGTGCCAGACAGCGTCGCCCGAACCAAGGACCCGTTTTCATAATCTTAAGACACACACACCCCACACCTCCTTTCTGTCTTTGTCTTTCGCTCAGGTTGGAGCCTGTGCACCAATGTGGAAAATAGTTTCTCATTTTCTTTGTCTGTCGTACAAACACTCCTCCACACCTCCATATGCTGTGCCTCCCTCCCTCCAGACCGCTGCCTGTCGGCTGAGAACGCCCCAGTCTGACTCGCCGCGGTGAGTGGGCAGAATAATGCAGACGGTCGCGTCTCCAGATGCATTTCTAAAGGACATTCCATATGCATCTTTAATTTGAGTCCAGACACGGCTGATTCAGGCAGCAGGAAATTACCATGCTGTGGATTTACATAGTGGACCGACTGCGTGTGGATCAGGTGCTTTATGGGAATGAAACAAAATTCAGGTGCAAAAGTGGATAGAATGAGAACAGAACTGTGTTCAAAAAATATCTTTGAGGGATACACAAAAGAAATTAGGCAGTCCGGTTAGAGTGCCGATTTTGAGATTGGATGTTGTGCTTTGTGCGTGAGTGGCATTGGCACCACCGTCGGGTGGGCGTGCTGATGGGGCAGTGCTGCATCACAGGGATGCTGATGGGGGAGGAGACGAAATCAGGAGGAGAGGAGAAGGAGAAGGAGGAGGAGGGGTGCTGCTGGGTGGACAGAAGAGAACACAAGCACAAGCCCTTTATTTGGACTCGACTGTGCAGCTGAGATATAAACCATCCATCTAAACTATTCACAAAACTCAGAAAATCTCAATTCTGAGAAAAAAAGATGGTAACTTGCAATTGTGAGTTTATAACTCCACATTTTGAAGGATTAAAATTTCACGATAATTTACTCACCACTATGTCATCCAAGATTTTCATGTCTTTCTTTTTTGAGTCGAAAGGAAATTAAGGTTTTTGAGGAAAACATTCCAGGAATTTTCTCTATATAGTGGACTTCAATGGGGATCAACGGGTTGAAAATCCAAACTGTAGTTTCAATGCAGCTTCAAAGGGCTCCCAGGCAAGGAATAAGGGTCTTATCTAGTGAAACAATCAGTCAATTTCCTAAAAAAAAAAAAAAAAAGCGTATACTTTTTAATAGGGCTGCCACCAATAGTCGACTAACTAAAAAAGTTAGTTGACAAGAAGAGGCTTAGTCAGCCAAAATTTTATTAGATGCAAAAACGTCCAAAGGAAGTGGTGAAGTCATGTAGTCTGTGATGGACAGATCATTTACGGCTGGTCTATGTGATAATATAGTACATCAGGCAGGACTTCCAAATGCTCACCTATCATTAACTGATCTCAAATTTGGCTTTTCATCTAAGAGATGTATGTAGTAGCAATTTTACATGGCTGCTCAATCTAATGTTAACCTAGAAAAATGTGTGCTATTCAAGTATTCAAGGCACCGGTGTAGTCAATTGCTCTTACGTTTATTTGTGTGCACTCACAATAACAACGAAAAGTTGTGCTTTTGTAAAATAAAGCGAACAGGATGCGCTTTCTGCCATCTCGGTCTCGGCAGAGCTTGAACTTGAGCGCAAAACTTCTACAACTTCTTGTCTACTTTAAAATTAACCAATTTAAATAGAAAAAAAAAATTCAGATTATGTAATCCGTATCCGAAACATGAATAGAGGCGCATCACTACTGCGGAGATGACGAGTCAGCGTCGCAGACTTCATCTCTTAAGTTGAAAACAAAGAAAAGGCTAGTTTATCAATAAATTATTAAAACGTTAATGCAGTTTCCTTGCTGTTTTTTCCAGACACATTCTAAATTATTATATCTTCCAGTGCACTGTGGCAAGCTTTTTTTGCATGCGCTTGAGCGCTTATTAGGCTATGTGGGCAATTAATGGCTCATTATTATGATTTATATGGTTTATTAATAAACGTGCGACTAACAGTCAACTAATGCTTAAAATGAACAACTACTAGTTGACCAGAAAAATCTTTAGTCGAGGGCAGCTCTATTGTTTAACCACAAATGCTCGTCTTGCACTAGCTCTGCAATTCGCATCTACGACTTCTCGCATTATGCAATCATGTTGGAAAGGTCAGGCATGGTTAGTTCTTCATCAGTGTACTTCGGTTCAAAAAGGTAGGGTAGGACAAAAAAAGAAAAAAAAAAAAAACCTCCAACTCATTTTCTCCTTCAAAATTATCCAACGTGGTGACTATGTAATGCGTGAAGTTGTGGATGCAGAGCTAGTGCAAGATGACTATTTGTGGTAAGAAAGTATATATATATATATATATATATATATATATATATATATATATAATATATATATATATATATATATATATATATAATATATATATATTTTTTTTTTTTCTTTTTTTTCTTCTGGAACACGACCGACCGTTTTGCTAGATAAGACCCTTATTCCACAGCTTGGATCGTGTAGAGTCTTTTAAAGCTGCACTAAAACTGCAGTTTGGACCTTGAACCCGTTTATCCCCTTTGAAGTCCACTATGGAGAAAAATCCTGGAATGTTTTCCTTAAAAACCTTAATTTATTTCGACTGAAAAGATAAACATCTTTAATGACACAGAGGTGAGTAAATCATCAGCAAACTTGAATTTTAGAGTGAACTAATCCTTTAAGAGTAAAGAACAGAAATATCTGGGGAGAATAACAGGCAGAATGATAAAGATAGGATACATGTGTATAAAAGAGTCATTTTTAAACACATTTTAGTTCTGCACGTCTTTATTCATCTCCTGTGTCTACTTGACATTTAAAGAGCTGTCATTTCATCTGAACTCTTACAATGAATTAGAGCAATGACAATAAATTATTTTCTTTTGCAGTCATGTTTAATTAAGTACTTGCTGCTTTATGTGAAACTACAATTTTCACTTTATTGGCAAACAGAATGTGTATGAATTAACCAATAAAAACACCATATTGATCAACTGTCAGGAGACCCCCTCAATGTCTGATTACGGCCCTGTATATACAGTGGGAATAAACTGAATTACCTTCAAGTTACAGGTATGACAGTATGTCATAGTATAAAGCTGACACAGACGGTAGTTTGTACTCATATTAAAGGAAACATCGGATACCCATTTTCCACAAGTTGGTCTGATTCTTTAGGGTCTTCATGAAATGTCTGTAACACACTTTGGTTAAAATTCCTCAACGGTCAAGTAAATCAACACCCTTTTTATCTTGTGAAAAACAGCTCTGTTCACAAAGACCTGTTTCGGTGCATGTCTCTTTAAATGCTAATAAGCTACTTCTCACTCCGCCCCTTTTTGTGTATTTGGTGGCGCGTTACCATCAAAAACAAAACTAATTCACTGCGTCCTAAGTGGTTCTGATGTTGGGAGAAAATGAAGACTCTTATGTTCACTTTTACATTTTTTTGCTTATGAAACGTTTTCGCTACAGCTGCTTTAGCATGGAGAAAATGGCGTACATATGCTAATATGGGACAGTTCATCAGCAGTCGTAGGCGCAGCCTGAGCAGTATGACATCATAATGCTCAGAAAATCAAAATGGCTTGATAATTGAGACCGTTTAAATTTTTCAGAGATTAAAAAAAGGAGTTAATGCATTTTTATCACTGTAGGGTGGTTGTGTTCACACACTGCAAAGACACATTTATATGCAAACAGCATGTAGAAGTGAATTCTGCATCCGACGTCCCCTTTAAGAATGATATCTGTGTGTAATGAGGTTTAAACCAAGCCATAACCCTAAAACACACACACAGACACACTCGTTCCACCCGACCTCGTCTTCAAGGCTGCTTGGGAGATAAACTGGAAGAATCAGGACAGAGGGGAGAAAGGGAGGGGAACAGTGAAGGTGAAAATGAAAATGGCCTCACACTGTCAGGGACAGAAAAGTCTACAGAGCAATAAACAGAGAGCTGCTGTTTACAGAGACCTTGTGTTTTTACTGGGCGGATTTGTGTCTTCACATAATGCTGCAAAGTGCATCTACTGTTAACCCCAAAAACATGACAACTGGATACAGGCTATGCTGAGTTATGTGTTCTTGATGTTTCTTGAGCAGCAAATCAGCATATTAAATTTCTGAAGGAACTGAAGTGAAGATACTGAAAATTCAGGAGGAGTTTAAAAGAGTAACCCCGTTCCATTCAGCCGCGGGTAAATTTAGTAGCAGTTTTATAATTAGTGCTAATATCATTAGGCAATTTAGTTTCTGAGGCTAAGCCTCCACTGTTGGTTTAAGAGGACAATCCCTGTGCGTCTACTGCTAGAGGAGACATCTAAAGACTTGCTATTGTAACTGCCATCATCTTATATCATTAATGACTAGCTTTAATGTAGTTAATTATGCTAGTACAGCAGCTTTAATTCAGGTAAGTACATCCATCTCAACATTAGCTTTGATCATCCAAGATCAGTGGAGACGTTCGAGATAGTCAAGTATTTTTTCTTTTACGCTCGGGGCAGGAGACGGCACAAATCGTTACAAACGAAACAATATGGAAACCTGATGACTGATGGTTTATCAGGTGCATCTACTGATGCAGGTCTTTACTGAAAGATAAACTAGGGAGCTGTTAAAGTGGAAACATGAACTTACTTAATAAAAGGAACTTTAATTGGCTGCTTATACTGAATATAAATGTCTCACATCATTGATTGGATGAAATCTACAGGTGCGTTTGCAATCGTTTCAGACTTCATTCATTGTGCACATGTGCGCGCATCAGTTGTGGGTCAGACAAAATTGTGGGAAAGCATTATCTGATCTAATTTCCCTTCAGCACAAAACACCGTCCAATCATCTCAGCGGGTAGGGGGCAGAATTACACACAAACCCACTTGCGCTAATGCGCGAGGCTCCCAGTGCTGAGAAAGAGGGTCTAAGATGTCAGTACTTATGCAGCACTTCTTGTGGAAAAAACAGGAAGTTCTCTGGCGAAGAGGAAGGGATCCTGATGACTGCTATTGACTGAAGCGTATCAGCGCACAGCGTATGTGGTGTAAGTTTACCTACAGACTACGGTTTAATCCTGTATGACTAATAGGTTTGCTGTTACAACAGATACATGACGAGGCATTACATTGGATGGTGATCTGAAAAAGGACTTCACCCGGCGTTAGTCGTTGTATGTCGCTCCTCATGTCGCTCCAAACCCATAAGACCTTTGTTCATCTTTGGAACACAAATGAAGGGATTTTTGATGAAATCTGAGAGCTTTCTGATCCTGCATAGACAGCAATGCAACTGACCTGTTCGAGGCCCAGAAAGGTAGTAAGGATATCGTTAAAATAGTCTATGTGAGCTTAATTTTACGAAGCTACGAGAATACTTTTTGTGGTTTTATGCATTCTGTGCAACAATATAAGATCAGTCTTGCTCGTGTAGAAAAAAAAAAAACTCTCGCCCTTGCTAAGCGTCCATGAGATTACTGATTGAACCGGATGAGGGTTAAAAGTGTAAAAGCCTGGGCGTAGGCCTCATTAACATTAATAAGAGGGTTTTCAGTAGCAGTGAAGGAAAGATACAGAGAGGCCGAGTAATAATGTACAGACCCATACGGCTGATCCTCCGGCCTGGTTGGGATGGGAGAGTTGGTGGGTGTGGTGGGACTTACTTCTAACAACCCTTTCAACATCTGTGCTAAACTCGCATCTGTTTGTGACCAACAGCTGGGTCACAGGGTGATCCCATGTTATCCCGCCTCTCAATCTCACATCTGTGCCTTTCACAACTCTTTCTAATGGATCCCTCTCTAGAGCTACATCAAACCAATATTAACAGAAAATGTGCCAAAGGTCAACACTTGGATCTGCTTTCTAGCTTATTCACCTCTTAATACGGCCAGCTATTTTTCTAAAAGCCCTTGGTCGCAGACCACATATTAAAGGAAAAGTTCACCCAAAAATGATAATACTGTCTCCCATGCAACACAAAATATGATTTATTGAAGAATTTCAATGGTGATTTTTTTGTCAAGTGCTTTTTTTTTATCATGGATTATTGTGGCTTTTACATCTAGCCTGTTTTGATTATTATTAATACGCACAAGTCCTTTGGTCATTTTTGAGCATTTACTTGAGTTAACCATTATCATAAGGTCTAACAAACATGCAAAATAATTAATCAATAATATAAACTAGATGAGTAAAGTCTGAGAACAAACTTTGAAGTTGGCTTGAGAAAGCCAAGCCTGAAAGTTTGAAGCAATTGTAAAAGCTTGAAGTTTGAAATTGTAGATAGATACACTAGCAGTCAATAGTTTTTCAACAGTGAAAATTTTGATGTTTTTTAAAGAAGTCTCTTCTGCTCACCAAGCCTGCATTTATTTGATCCAAAGTACAGCAAAACATTAACATTTTTAATATGAATATTTTTACTATTTAAAATAATTTTCTATTTGAATATATGTAATTTATTCCTGTGATCAAAGCTACATTTTCAGCATCGTTACTCCAGTCTTCAGTGTCACATGATCCTTCAGAAAGCATTCTAATATGCTGATTTACTGTTCAAGAAACATTTATTATTATTATTATTATTATTATCTGATAATAATAATATTGTTATCTGACTATAAAGGCATTTATAATATTACAAAAGATTTCTATTTCAGATCAATGCTGTTCTTCTGAACATCCAATTCTTCAAAGAAACCTGGAAAAAAAAAAAAATGTTTTTTGAGCAGCAAATCAGAAGATTGGAATGATTTCTATAGGATCACGAGACTGGAGTAATAATGTTAAAAATTCAGCTTTGAAATCACAGGAATAAATTACATTTTAAAATATATTCAAATAGAAGACTTATTTTAAATAGTAAAATATTACAAAATTTTACTGTTTTTGCTGTACTTTGGATCAAATAAATGCAGGCTTGGTGAGCAGAAGAGACTCCTAAAAAAAATAAAATAAAATAAAAAAAATAAAATCTTACTCTTCAAGAACTTTTGGCTGGCAGTGTAGATTAGATAGTTTAGATAGTTGTTGATTAGATTGTTGTTGTTAGCATGATTTAGCACATTACTAACATGATTTAACATGTTGCTAGCATGTTGTAACATGATTAGCATGTTGTTAGCATGTTTTAGGATGCTAGCATATTGTTACCATGTTGCAACCTGTTTTTTAACATGATTGTAAGTTGCTAGAATGATTTTAGCATGATTTTAGCTTGTTGTTAACATGTTTCTGGAACGATTTTCAGAAGCCAACTTAATTCTATAGAATGCTTGACCCTTGATTTATCAATTTATAACAACTATTTGAAAATAAAAAAGGTGAGATAAAGTACTAAGCTGGTATTTATCTATACAACTATACTATACTACTGATACTCATAGATGATAGCTTAAAAAAAATTATTAATTATCGCTGCCAAAAAAAAATAAATAAAAGTCACTGGTGTTTCAACCTCATTCTTCATTTATAAAGAAAAATAAAAAGAGCAAAAAAAGAAATTGGGATTTGAAGTACATTTGGAACATCATGCATTACTTACATGTATAGCTTTTTTTTGTACTTTTTGAACCTCAAATGTGACACCACCCACGATTAAAAAGCAGTGCTCTGGACATTCCACAATTTTTCTTTAGTCTTCTGTGTAGGAAAGAAAGTCAAACATGTTTGAAACTACATGAGTGTGAGTAAATGATGTCAGAATATTCATTTTGGGGTGAAATGTTCCTTTAAGGCAATGGTTACATTAATCATTCTCTTTTGAGGTCACACCCATGTTTGTCACCCATTCTCTGCAGAGTGCCAATCGAACCAAGGTCACTAGGTGCCACGAACACACCTGCTTTAAATTTAGAAGAGCAAACAGGCACGGCAGAGTGCCCCTTTTACAATAGTTTATCTTATCTCCTTCCTCCAATAGGGTGTTTTATTCACCCTCCAGTAAAAGCAGAAGGCGCTGATAGCACCGGGTCCAAATTTCAGGGGCGTTTTGGAGATTTATGGAGCAACCTTTACACATCTTCTCTGAAATGTACCCTACCCACTCCCCATAAAACAATCAGGGAGAGGTGCACGGCCTCTGCGAGAGAGAATTACACAAACACTCTTTCAAACAGCTCTCACACTAAGGCTTGAAACGCTGTACGTGCTGAAACAGGCGGTGTGCGTCTTGTGCGTGGTGAAGTGCGCCACCTCATCCTCTGTGATTGTATCCAGACAACTCATTAAAAGTAAAGCAACCTTATGATCAGGAGTCTACGATTTAATTGCCCAGAGATAACGAACATGTGCATGTGCTAAAATCACAGCAGGCTGTCATTCCTGCAAACAAAACACATTGTTAGCCATCGGTCATGGGCACAAACCTATAAGTGTAATAATTAATTCAAACCCTTGTTATTTGAGGGTGGCGTTGAGGGGTGGCAGTTAATAATTAAGCAACCTCTGGCCTTGGCTCAGTGGAAAGCGTCCTCTCTCGCAGCAAATGAGGCCTTCAGTAGAGCACCCCAACACACACACACACAGGCCAAGACTGAAATACTAGCACACAGTCTACTGCAAACCTCAGTATAATCTGTAGCCACCTTATTGTGCAATGTGGAAGTAAGCTATTTTCTTCATTAGATTTATTAGCCACTGTAGGTAAATAACCAAGTGCAATAAACAACTATTTACAAATCAGTGTGTGTTTAGAATTATAATAAGAAATGAAAATAGTATGAAAACAAATACCAGTTTCCAACACAAAACAGCATAACAGTGTGTCCAGATAAAATAAATACCAAGTTCAGTCATGAAACTCTAGATGGCGCAGGCTGATGATATTCACAGTGTTAAACTACTTGGCACAAGCTGATTGGTCCATGTTGCATACGCAGCTTGCTGCTTTACATTTAAATGACTGGTTTGTATTCACTAGAGCATTTCGCAGCATGCTTTCACGCAGAGCTCCTCTAAAACCCTCCACCTCCCCAGCTCCACCTGTATAGATCTGCTATGAGTTATTATATATGCCATTTGTGCAGCAGCAGCAGCAGCATGCCTTAAATACTCACAGCACTGTATCGGCATATGTATTGGCAGCAGCAAGTTCCTGTACATATTTTAGTAAAATGTACAATAGTAGGTCTGTTGGTATTTTGACACATACATTTAAGGACAAAAGTTTACATTCCCACTTTCAGAATCATTAAAAATGTTAATTATTTTACCAAAAATAAGAGGGATCATACAAAATGCATGTTATTGTTAATTTAGTACTGACCTGAATAAGATATTTCAAATGAAAGATGTTTACATATAGCCCGCAAGAGAAAATAATAGTTGAATTTATAAAAATGACCCGGTTCAAAGGTTTTCATCCCCTTGATTCTTAATACTGTGTTGTTACCTGAATGATACAGTTGTTGTTGTTTTTTTTTTTAGTTATTTATTGTGAGTCCCTTGTTTGTCCTGTTTAAACAGTTAAACTGCCTGATGTTCTTCAGAAAAATCCTTCAGGTCCCACATGTTTGTTTGTTTGTTTTTGTGTATTTGAACCCTTTTCAACAATGACTGTGTGATTTTTAGGTCCATATTTTCACACTGAGGACAACTGAGGGACTCATATGTAACTATTACAGAGGGTTCAAACAGTCACTGATGCTCCAGAAGGAAACAATGCATTAAGAGGGTGAAAACTTTTGGAAGTTCAAGTTCAGGGTAAATTTCACTTGAAACATGTAACTATAGCCACTGAAGGGTAGTGCTAAATGAAAAAAAAAATGGTATTTAGGCAAAATAGGAAAAATGTACACATCTCCATTCTGTTCAAAAGTTTTCACCCCCTGCTCTTAATGCATGTTTTTTTTTTTTTTTTTTCCTTCTGTAGTATCAGTGAACGTTTGAACCTTCTGTAATAGTTGCATATGAGTCCCTCAGTTGTTTTCAGTGTGAAAAAATGGATCTTAAAAACATACATTCATTGTTGGAAAGGGTTCAAAAACACAAAAATACTGAAAAACCAAAGAATTTGTGGGACCTGAAAGATTTTTCTGAAGAACAGTGGGCAGTTTAATTGTTCAGGACAAACAAGGGACTCATGAACAACTATTACTAAACAAAAAAAAACAAAAAACACAGCTGTGGATCGTTCAGGTAACAATGCAGTATTAAGAATTAAGTGTATGTAAACTTTTGAATGGCGTAATTTTTATAAATTTAGCTATTATTTTCCCTTGTGAACTTCTCTTGTGTAAATGTCTTTTATGTGAAATAAAAGATCTTATTCAAGTCAGTACTAAATAAACAATAACATGCATTTTGTATGATCTCTCTTATTTGGGTAAAATAGTTAATATTTTTAATGATTCTGAAAGAGGGATGTAAACTTTTGACCTCAACTGTACTATAAATTCACATACTTCATACAGTATACATACTACTGGTATGGGTAATATGGCCCCGTTCCAAGGGGACATTTTTACTTTTAAAAGAGTATATATTTATCTTGACAGAGAAAGGAAGGGCTCTTCTGGAATTTTTTTTAGATTCCCTTCGTCTTTTTATCTTCAAATGCATCTTTATCAGCCACTGTCCCCATGTGCAGTCATTATAAGAGAGGGGGATGCCTGATCATGTGCGTAAAAGGGGGGGAGGAGAACACTGGTCCGTTCTTCATGCTCCCTTTCTTTTGTATGAATCATCTGAAGAGGCCTTCAGATTTTATCGGCGGACTCCTTCCCTATTTCTCCCCTCGGTGCCTCGCTATCTTGCTCCGGGTCCTCCAGATTAACTCGGCAAACATACTCATAATCAAATAGAACACACACTGGGAAATGTCATATGTTAATGGCCTTGCATTTTTAATAACATTTCCATTAGGTGATCATGTGATTATCGCCCTTGGTCTCTCCCACACAGTCTCTTTATTGCCTTAGAGGCTCATGTTGGGGGGACACAGTCATCTTTTCAATCCTCAGAAGCAGACGAGGACGACCGTCTGTTTCAAATGACTTCACGTCTGCCTGCCTATATACATTGTATGTCGAAAGACTGACAGGCTGGTTTAATGGAAATAGCTGCACACTTCAGTATGGGTGGGATATCTGTCCATAGCTGCCCGGTCGGACACTTGAATCAGATAAGAATCGGCGACCTGCTGAAACCAGAGAGAATGACCTGACAGCATTAATGAACCTTCTCCTCTCCTGCCTGTCATTCAAACGCAGCCGCATACTGCCGTCAACCTGGCTGACAGTGTCAACGCTGCTTTATTATAGTTTGAGGAGGTCATGCTATGACTGTGTGAATGTTACCTTGTGAGAGCCACATTTACAGTAAAAGTGAGGAGAACATCTGGTCAAGTTATTTATAAAAAGTAGCAAAGGTTTTAGGAAAAAAAATAAAAACATTCATTTAGAATGTTCTACATACAGTTGACCAGCCACGAGCTCAAAGGTTGTTTAGCAATGGTTCTTCATTTTGCTAAGAATTGTCTTAATAGCAGAATTGCTAGTGTTAAAACCATCTACAATCCCAATGAAAGTGTAACCTACCATGTATACAAGCACCTGGGTATTAAGGACAATATAATTGAGTTAGTCTCCTTCTCAAAATATGTCTGAACATTTGCATAGATCCTAAAGGGATAGTTCACCCAAAAATGAAAATTATCTCATGATTTACCCACTCTCAAGCCATCCTAGGTGTATATGACTTTCGTCTTTCAGACGAATAGAGTCGGAGCCATATTAAAAAATGTCCTGGCTCTTCCAAGCTTTATAATGGCAGTGAATGGCTGTTGAGATTTTGAAGTCCAAAAAAAGTTTTAAACATAAACATTTTTCTTATACAAACACATCAATTTGCTTCAGAAGGCCTTTATTAACCCCCTGGAGCTGTGTGGAACACTTTTTATGTTGGATGGATGCACTTTTTTGGGCTTCTAAATCTCAACAGCCATTCACTGCCATTATAAAGCTTGGAAGAGCCAAGACATGTTTTAATATAACTCCAATTGCATTCATCTTAAAGAAAAAAAATATACACCTAGGATGGTTTGAGGGTGAGTAAATCATGGGGTAATTTTCATTTTTGGGTGAACTATCCCTTTAATATTTTCAGAACCACTGTTGTTATTATTATATAACTATTAATAAATGTTATATAACTATTACAAATAGTTAACTATTATTAACTATTAAAAATTACAGAATTTTTAAATTACAGAAATTGAAAAAAAAAATATTACAGAAATTGAAAAAAAAAATTCAGTAATTGAAATAAATCTGAAATAAAATATAAATATTAGAAGTTTAGGTTTAAGTACTACAACAAGAAAAAAGCACTAAAACACTTAAAACAAAATAGAATAAAAAAAAACTAATAAAATGACAAAACAAAATGACTAACTAAAGCTGAAAATATAAAATAAATGATCATTCAAAGTGTTATAATAGTATAGAAATAATGCTAAAATAACACTGTTTTAAACTATAATGACTATCAAGCAACAGTTTCTTTTAAAATATTTATATTCATTCTTTTTTACAGATGTAAAAAAAAAACACTGTTTTAAACTACACTGACTATCAAGCAACAGTTTCTATTAAAATTTTTATATTTATTCTTTTTTTTTTTAGATTTTTGTAAAAAATAAATAAATAAATTAAAAAAATTGTATGTATACAGAAGTTTGTACAAAAAATTGTTCATGTCAAATCTGGTTTGTTGAATTCAAGTCTAAAACTCTTTATTAAAGAACCTTTATTAAGGCACTTTTTAAAACTCCTACTGAGGAAATGAATGGCAAAAATCCTTCCAGAACCAAGGCCGATGAAAAGTGGGCAGTCACTGTTGTGCTCTATAGAAAAGAGCTCTTTGGAAATTCAGTCCCACATGCACATAATCACCATCTTCTCTCACAAAGCAACTAGACGACCATAACACTTATTTTTGCGAAGCTTCCACTGTCATGTTTCAGCCTGCTGCTTGTCTGAGTCACACACAGTGCGCTGTAAGTCTGTTTTCACACTCGATTGGACTGCTTGGTCCAAAGCTAAGAGCAATTCCACCCCCTCACCCAGCTAGTCTCTTTTCAGATTGTACTTTTGGGTCTGAACCACAGAACCGACCGAACACAAAGAACTCTGAGTGAGTGAGTGGCAACTCTCATGGAGAGCTTCAGATTTCCAGGGTTTCCTGCTGGAAAACGTGGATCAACTACTTGCTCTGCTTTTGATGACCGTACCTGCTGTTGCTGATGTTGTTGTTGGGCATCTTTGAACTATCTGTCTGTAAACACTGAGACAGTTCAGAGCAGATCACAGACGTCTGCTGTCTGAAGGACGGGAAGAGAGATACTGTGAACACAGAGAGCGCTGGTGTGAAAAGAAGAGAGATGAGGAGAGGAGAGGAGGTGACAGGAGCTGTGATGATGAAGGGAGGTTAGTCTAAGAGAGAAGAGGTAAAGAGAGGGGCGATACAGCATTTAACTCTGACAGATCTGCCGATGTGTGTGTATTGTATGTGTGAGAGCGTGTCTGATGTTCTACATCTCCTGCTGACACGCATTCCAGTGCAGCCGGGGGAATTATAACATGTACACAAACACACACACTTTACTCAGCTACCAAAACTGGAATCTAAAGGATTAGTTCACTTCCAGAATAAAAATTTCCTGATAATTTACTCACTCACAACCAATGTTTTTGCTACATGAGACCCTTATTCCTTGGCTGGGATCGTGTAGACCCCTTTAAAGCTGCACTGAACCTGCAGTTTGGACCTTTAACACATTGGCTCCCATTGAAGTCCACTAAATGCAGAAAAATCCTGGAATGTTTTTCTTAAAAACCCTAATTCCCCACAAACGGTGTTTGATTAAACAAATGCAGCCTGGGAAAGACCTTCAAAACATCTTACCAAACCCCAGTGTTGGAACAGCAATAAATACATTGACAAATTGGTCAAATGATGGAAACAGTTGAGTTCAAAATAAAGCTGACAGCATCACTGAGTGCTGGTTAAGTGTTGGTTACAAGTGCAATATTGTGATATCTGTATCTAAAAGCCCCCAGGATAATCACACCTTTTGCTGAGCATTAAATAAAAGTAGGAGCTTCACACTCTTATCTAATTATTTATTTTTACACTTGACCTCTATCACTAGCCTCCAGAGGGAAAGCCGTCAAAGTCACACTGTCATTTTCACATGGCCTACTTTCCTTGCCTCAGACGCTCGGCACAGGCTCTGGGCTGCGGCTGCGTTTGTCCTTTGGGTTACTTTGCCACCAGGGCTGAAACAAATCCACCCATGTAATGACAAAGGTCATTTAAATCCATCGGAGCTCTAATAGCAGGTCTGAATCACTCAAGCTTTAGCTCTCCTGAGCTTCAGCTTATGACCAGATCCTCTGATGACATCCAAGAAACCTGTCGGTACAGGCAAAGATGCACTATGACCTGATTATGCATTAAAATGCACAAAAAACATTCATGTAGAAATCAGGAATGTGTATTTTTCATTTTTGACACTTTTTAGTAAACGAGACTTAAAACTAAGCTTATTAAAGGGTTAGTTCATCCAAACATGAAAATTCTGTCATTAATTACTCAACCTCATGTTGTTCCAAACCCACAAGACCTTCGTTCATCTTTAGAACACAAATTAAGATATTTTTGATGAAATCTGACGTGTCAGTACTGCTGTCTGTGCAGGGTCAGAAAGCTCTCAGATTTCATCAAAAATATCTTAATTGGTGTTTTGAAGATAAACGAAGGTCTTACAGGTTTAGAACGAGATGGGGTGAATAATTAATGACAGAATTTTCATTTTTGGGTGAACTACCTCTTTAGGGACACGCCCAGGTCAAGTTTCACCCCAAAAGTATTCATACCCCTTCATTTTTTTTTTCACATTCTGTTATGCTGCAGCCTTATATTAAACTGCTTTAAATTGCTTTTTCCCCCCACATCAATATACACTTCATACACCATAATGACAAAGCAAAAACAGAACTTCAAACTTAATAATTTATTTAAAGTAAACAAAAAAAAAATGAAATAAGTAAATTGCATAAGTATTCATACCCTGTACTCATTACTTAGTTGAAGCACCTTTATAGCCTCAAGTCTTTTGGGGTATAAGGGTACCAGATAAATGTATGAATACTTATGCAATGGAATCATTTACAGTTTTTATTTTTAATACATTTTCAAAGATGTTTTTTAAAAAGGTTTTTTTTGCTTTGTTTTGTGGGGGGAAAAAAAGGTTTAAGCAATTTAAATTTAAAGCAATTTAACATAAGGCAGCAACATAAAGCATGAAAAAAAGGAAGGGGTATGAATACTTTCACAAGGCACTGTGTGTGTATATGTATATATATATATATATATATATATATATATATATATATATTTATTTGACATCCTGCCTACCTTTACATAGTATATAAATATATTGCATTACGTAATTTTACTGTAAAAAAAAAAAAAAAAAATCACTATTTGCAATATTGCCAATTTTGAGGGGGAAATTTAGGTAAAACTGTTATGAAAATAATAAATAAATGTAGTTATTTTATATACCTTTCTTTAAAATGATGCCTTTTTAAATGTATTTTTTAACTAAAATAAATTATTACAATTTAAATAAATTCAAAAAGAAATAAGTAAATCAATTTGAGCTAAAATCATATCAAATTCCAGGCTAAAGTGATTCCTTGCATTTCCCACAATACCACATCTGGCGCATTTGCACTAACCAAGAGGCAATGGATCGGACTAATAATGCCTTTTTAATGCACACCAGCTAGGTGAGGATATGAATCACTTGTTCACATTTATTAAATACTAGTAAAGGCATATAATTCACTGCTGCAGGGCTCTAACACAGTAGTAAAGTGCAGGTATAATGCAGTGGCTCGGCTTTATTATGCACCACAGCAGGGATCTGATGAACCTTTCCAGGCCAATCACAGGGTGCAGTGATGTACAGGGATAGTGTGTTGCTTTGGGGCAGACCGTGACCTTGACAGCATCTGTTCGGAAAACATGGCTCCACTGCTCTGAGCTCCATTATCTCGAGCAGCATGTTTAGCACTACATGTGTGTTTGTCCCTCATACTGAGGTGTTAAATAAATTCTTCCTATCCTGCAGTTCCTAATGTACACCTCAACCATCCGCCCCTTCCTGACTGTCTTCTCTTCCTCTCTTTTTTCTGTCTGGCCTCGGGCTGTTGCACCGGGAGGTCACGGTGCCAAGGCCACGGTCACAGTGTCAAGACTAACACTTCATATCACACACTACCCAGACGTGAAACACCTATATACACTCACACAAGTCGGAAAGCAGTTACACCTGGCATTTATGGCATTATGACATTTTCTGTATGAACATACTGAGTAAAGTCTTCTGCTAGCCACTGGACTAACATCTGAACGTAAAATGAAAAAAAAAGTGTCACTTTACCACCAAGCCAGGTTGAGATTAACAGCAGGAGTAATTGTGCATTTAGACACTGATTAACTTTTACAAGAGGTTACACGGGTACAAAGGAAAAAATAGAGATGACTACACCTAGAAGAAACTTTCTGCAAATACATAAGATCACATTTGACCGCGTCTCCTCATGTTCAGGCAATCTGAAATCACTTTGAGGTGACGAAGGTTGTTCTTTGTGGCCGAACATTTCACTTTCAAGAGCAACTCTAATCAGTCAAGAGAGAGCAGTCTTGATTACCTGACCTGCCTCTTTTTTTCCTTTTATCTCTTTTTCCATCTCCCTTCCTCCATCATCATCATCATCTCTATACATTCTTGTCAGATTCCTGCTGATAGAGGGGTTCAGGGGGTCTTTCTCATCTGATGGCCCTCAGAGAGTTCTGTGCCCACGCCTGGCCTAAAGTTTTACATTTATGCAGTTTGCAAACTCATTTATCCAAAGCAGCTTACATCGCATTCAACTTATACATTTTATAATTAAATGAGCTACAGTTTAAAATCATTGAAATCCTTAAGAGTTTAAAAAAAGGCTGTTGCAAGAAGCTATACAGTATTGTACACTCTCATAAAATTTACTTGCATTGCTAGTCAAGGTTTTTGTTTCAAAACCAACTATGCTGCTCCTGCTAAATTGTTGTTGTTGCAGATTATTGCTGCTGCAAAGCAAGTACAGGAACTTGCTACTGCCACTACATACACCAATACGCT
Source organism: Cirrhinus mrigala (assembly GCA_036247105.1). Taxonomy (NCBI): domain Eukaryota; kingdom Metazoa; phylum Chordata; class Actinopteri; order Cypriniformes; family Cyprinidae; genus Cirrhinus; species Cirrhinus mrigala. Next base: position 20,223,386 of record CM070029.1, read on the forward strand.
GCTGTGAGTATTTAGGAAATACTGCTGCCGCACAAGTAGCATATATAATTAAGCTGCAAGCGGTGTTGAAAGGGCCCTCGCACGCGGGCTCAACGCCACCCAGTGGCTTTAAGAAAACAGCAAATGCTGAGCAATATACATTTAAAGGGGTAAATAGAGGAGGAATATGTCAAAGTCATTTATATGTGCCAAACTTCCTGCTGCCAGCTGGTGGCGCTATGCTGTGTCTTCAATCCAGGACTTTGATCAAACATATGAAATTTGGGACAGACTGAACATGGTATTGTTTGAGTTAGTGTAAAACATGATATATCCTGTTGCCAACAGGTGGCGCTATGATTATAACTGAATATGGGTATGGGCATGTGTTCAGGACAGGTTTATGAAATCTGGTGCAGATCGGACATTGTATGCCTGAATTATAAAAACTTCCTGTTTCATGGTAAAACACTGACGTTTGTCAGGCTGCCACGGACACACCCTTCAACGAAAACTCCGGATCTTTGCAATTTAATGTCACAAAGGGCTTTAGATTACACTGACCAAATTTAGTGTTGATGTGACTAAATCTCTAAGAGGACTTTGTTTAAATACAACGCCTGAAAATGGCAAAAACGGCACAAAACTTGCCCAAAAAATTCAAAATAACAGACTTCCTGTTGGGTTTGGGACTTCGTACCAGGGGACCTTTTTTTTTTTTTTTTTTGGAGGTACTGGTTTGTTACATGTGTCTACTGAATTTTGAACATCTATGTGAAACAAAGCTTGAGGGGCATTTCGTTGAATTTCTATAGGTGGCGCTATCGAGTCATTTTGCCACACCCATATCTAAAAGCCATTTTAGAGGGCAAAAATGTGATTCATTTTGGAGAAGATGAAAAAACTGAGCAATTATAATAAGGTCTTCGCACCACTGGTGCTCGGGCCCTAATAACCCATAGCAGACATATACAGGTGGAGCTGGGGAGGTGGAGGGTTTCAGAGAAACTATCCAGCCACTTAAATGTAAAGCAGCCAGCTCATTGGCTGCGTATGCAACATGAACCAATCAGCTTGTGCCAGGTAGTTTAACACTGTGAATATCATTAGTTTGCATTAACGACCCATCAGCCTGCAGCATCTGGAGTTTCATGACAGAACTTGACATTTAATTTATTTGTTATAAAACATAAATTCTACTATCATGTATTTTAGTCCTGCTCACTTCACAACAATTCCTTTAATTGTATGGTATGCAGAGCAGAACAGGAATAGATAAATAAAAAAATAATCATAGTGGCATTCATTATAAATAACATTTATTATACACCAAGCCTAAACTAATTTATTTAAAATAAAACTGAACATACCAATGTGTCGGAAAACCACTATACAAATAAACCTTGGCTATTGTAGAACGAAGTAAAGGAAAAAAAAATGACAAAAACTGTACAGAAAAACAAATATTTCAAATTACTGCATACTTTATCTATTATAGTTCACCTAAAAATTTAAATTCTATCATGTTGTTCCAAACCTGCGTGAACTTTTTCTTCTGCAGAACACAAAAGAAGATATTTTGAAAAATGTTCCTACAATGAAAGTCAACCGGACCAAAACATTCTTTAAAATATTTTCCTTTTGTGTTTCACAGATAAAAATCAAGTCACGCAGGTTTGGAACGTCACAAATGTAAATAATGAGTAAATAATGACAATGTTCATTTTTGGGTGAACTATCCCTTTAGGAACTACAGCTTTATTCTACTACAAAAACAGGGTATGTCAAATCCTATTTCAAACCTATGTATTTCTGATAAGCATTCATTGATCCGAATACAGCCTTGACTTGTCATTGTTGAAGAAGCAAGAAAAGGTGGGTGCCAAGATAAAAGTAGTCTCTATGGGACACATTGAGTTTGTGATTCAGTAGCTGTGTTTGCATCTGTGGGTGTGTGTCCATGTCTGTATGCAGCCTACAGTATATATTTATTAGAAGCATCTGAAAAGAAACCTGTATGTATATGTTTTTCAAAAGCAGCTTTCTGTATTGAAGATTTCAGATTGCCTTCAATGCGGAAAGATTACAGCTACACTTTTACCATAGGCGAAGAGAGAGAGGGAGGAAAGGGAAAAACACTCTCCGCTTTCTCATCATTATCTAAATGCAGAGCTCTCTGGGTCGCTAATGTCACCCACAGACAGAGAAGCTGCTGGAGAACGCAGTGAGGAACTATTGACTTTAAACTCCTGGAGAAGCTTCCTCTGACCTCCCAGCAGCTCACCCAAAAATGTAAATTCTTCATTTAATCAGGCTCAATTGCGACTGAAGCTGCAATTGCTTCAAATGAAGCAAAAATTCATATGCCTGACATGACTTGTATGAAGTCATACGATAACTTTAGTATACGTTCACTCTGTAAGTCCAGAACTAAAAAAACTGGATCAGTCTGATTTATAAATTAATCATTTAGAATGGTTTTGTGAAGCAAATTAACTGATACGTTGACAAGATCTGATTTAAAAGAACAAATGTTCATAAATCCAAAAGACATTACCGCTTCTCTCATGAACGTGGCAAGGACAGTTTTGTCAATAATAAGGGTCCTGTCCCCATTCAACAAAAACCAGCACAGTCTCCAGAATACCTCTTTTGTTTTTCATGGAAGAGAATAAAGGTTTGAAACTACATGAATGTGAGTATATGATGATAAATAAACGATTTTCAGCTAAATAATGATTTATTTAGAATGAATAATTTCCTCTGACCATCTAAAAACATATCTACAGCACTCTGTATATTTAGAGCTCTCTTTCCATCGCTCTTTCTCTCCTTATCTCATCTTCATCTGTCTATAAATTTTTCTCTTTGTCCAGATCCTTCTCTTTCCTTGAAAGCAGCAGGGAGGAGGCCACTCGATCACAATCGATATCTACATCTCTTCTCGCCTCATTCGAGCCATTCCAGCGCTCTCAAACACCGTGTGTGTAACAGAACATGGTTCATCTACTTGCGCGCGCACACACACACACACACACTTTTAACACTGCTGCCATAAACCTATCAGTATTTTTGCCTTATTTTCATCCTTATCTATACATAAAAAATGTTATTTTATTTAACATTTTTATTTTAAAAATGTGGGATCAGAATGTTTTTATGAAAAAAAAAATACATTTATTCAGAAGGGATGCATTAAATTTGATCAAAAATGACAGTAAAGACATTTAAGTTATTAAAACAGATTTCCATTTCAGTTATGTTAAACTTTCTATTCAAAGGATCATAAAAAAGTATCACGATTTGCATAAAAATATTAAGCAGCATAACTGTTATTAACATTGATAATACAATATGTTTCTTGAGTTCCAAATTAGCATATTAGAAGGATCATGTGACACTGAAGACTAAAGTAATGAGGCTGAAAATCTAGGTTTGTCATTGCAGAAATAAATTACACTTTAAAATATATTCAAATAGAAAACTGTGGTTTTAAATTGTAATAAGATATCACAGTATTACGGTTTTACAGTGTTTTCTCAGCCACTGAATAAAAAAATATATAAAAAACGTTATTGTGACTGTATACATCACAATTCTGCCTTTCTCTTAGAATTGTGAGATAAAGACTTTTTTTCTTGCAAATGCGATTTTGTGTCTGACAAGTTTGACCTTTTTTTTTTTTTTTTCACAATTTGGACTTTTTTCCTCAGAATTATGAGATATAAATTCATAATTTTTTCTCAGAATTGCATGATATAAACTTGAAATTATGAGTTATAAAGTCATAATTGGGAGATAAAAACTCGCAATTCTGTCTTTTTTCTCGCAAATACAAGTTTATATCTCACAATACTGACTTTTTTTTGCAATTCAGATTTTTTTTCTCAGAATTGCGAGATATAAACTCACAATATAAACTCACAACTCACAATTAAACGTACAAATATAAACTCACAATTCTGACTTTTTTCTCAGAAGTATATGATATAAACTCACAATTACTAGTTATAAAGTCATAACTGCAAGATAAAAACTTGCAATTCTGACTTTTTTTCTTGCAAATTCGAGGTTTGTATTTCACAATTCCGACTTTTTTCGTGCAAATGCGAGTTTATATCTCCCATATATCTTTTTTCTTGCAGTTATAAAGTCCAGTTTTGAGGGGGAGAAAAGACTAATATGTTCTCAGACTTGTGAATTTAAATCTCACGATTCTGACTTAATGACTCACAATTGTGTGTTATAAAGTCAGAATTGCAAGAATCGCAACTCTGAAGAAAAATGTCAGGATTGTAAGTTTACATCTTGCAATTCTGATTTTATTTCTCAAAATTGTGAAAAAATTCAGATGTAAACTCACAATTGCGAGAAAAAAGTCAGAACTGTGAGATAAAAAGTCACATACCTTTTTTTAATTTTCTATTCAGTGGTGGAAACGGGCTTCCATACATAAGAGATATCTTTCAAAAACATGAAATAGAAATAAAAAAAAAATAAAAAAACATACTGACCTCAAACCTTTGAACAGCAGTGTATAAAGCTATATAGATATCGATATAAGTATAGCTTCTTTCATTTTATTGTTTATCACAGTATGATTTACTGCAATGGTTTATATAAGAAAACTCACTAAATATAACTAGATCTATGTTTTTATAAATAATAAATATTTCTTTTATTTATGAGTTGACCTTGAATCCTATACATTTCAGTTAACCTATTCCTTTAATTCAAGCTATATTCTTTGAAATCAAGTCTGAACATCCTGCATTTAGTGGTGAAGAAAAATTGTGTTTGGACATTTAGATTTGATTACCAGTAAACAAAAGAAAAATACTGATTAAGGAAATGACTTTTTGTGCTTAAGACATGCACACATGCATTTCATTTGAGACTCTAGAGTAATCAGCCAGTTCAAACCCTCTATTAAGACGCAGATGAGCGTACAATGTCTCTTACCGTCCTCTTCCTTGTGTGTGTTTTGCGGGCTGTGCATCCTATCTGCGCTGGAGGGGTGGTTCAGGTCAGACAGTGCGGCGTGACGTTCAGCTGATATCCATGTGGGGTCACTCATATCAAACTCCTCACTACTCACTGAACAGTCATCCTGCGGAGAGAGAGCCAGAGAGATGTCAGTCCAACAGCTGAGGCAGGATTGCTCATATCGGCGCCACGTCTGTGCGTGTGCGCAAAACTAGAATAGATGTGAAAGTCAGATTGGGCCGAGATGTTGGCAGCCAAACAGGCCCATGAGGAAGGCTGTCAGAGAGAGCAGTCACCCCCTGCTGAGTGACAGCATCACTCATACACACACACAGGCGCAGCCTGGCGGGACCACCAAAATTGCAACTGGGCCCCAAAGCACAGTACAGAAGTGTTGAAAAAGAAAGCATAGTATAGAGAATATACAACTTCAGTACATCTATTCTACTAAAGGTATAAACATGCTCAAAAATATGATTTATCACTGAATATTACACATTCTAACTGCCCTAAAACCTGATTCAACCAACTTTTTCCCTGTTTAAGTAATATAACCTATGGTATTTACTGTATATTACGCAGCTGCCACACGGATCTAATATAAACATGCAATTTCTTTCCCAGCTGTTTACCTTCACAAACATATCCATCTGTTTTTATAACTCGTGTGTCTTTTTAACATAAACTTGTGTGTATTTGACAGTTTAAGAACTTAGCTTAGTACTCACATGCCATGTGGCAGCCGCTTTCTGTGCATGTGCTTCGGATATGGGTCATTCTACAGAAATGTCCACTTTTGGTATGGCAAGAAGTCTTAAAATGTATTTCGTATTCTAACATTTAAACTTAGACCACATTATTAGATTACCTTTTGACTTGAATGACTTGAACTATGAATACACATAACTGACAGCTTAATGACTTTATCTTTTTTGTGCATTTATTTACCCATAAGGAACCATAACACCAGTGACAGTAAGACCACTGACAATTTTCATGAAAAATGCATTTTACCAAATGGCTGCTGCAAGGTATCAAACCACATGTTGTCAAACATGGTATACTCACTAAATTAAGTAGTTTAATCCATTTGTATTGTAGTTTTTTTTTTTTTTACAATTCCCTAACAATAAAGCAGGTCAGACCAGTGACACCAACTAAAAGCTTCATATGAAATCATGAGATAAGTGAGAAAATTTCTGATAACTGAGAAGAGACAGTGGACTTATCATGGGCCTTTCTTCATGCATCTTCAAGAAATAGGAAGAAGGAAGTCAGGTGATGTCATCAGAGTGATTTTTATTTGAAAATAAACTATTTTTGTTCAAAGGTAACACTGGTGACAATTCCAGGGGACCACTGCTTTCATTATATATTTTATAATATTTACTCAGTATTTTGTTTTCATGTCATTTACATCATATGTTTGATAGTTATTAATACATGATTGTATTCTAAATGGTAGAAAAACCTGTTTTTGACCTCAAAATGAAGCACTTTCCCTCTGTACATCGCTGTGGAGACGAGCATTTTTGTGGTGCTTGGAATTCAAAATAATTAATTAAAAAACATTTATTGCCACATTGATAGCTCAAGAAGGTGTAATTGTTCAAATAACATACCCTTTCATTTTAAAACGTAAAGAAATTGCAACCATAAAGTGTTTTGATTTTTAAATATAATATTTCTGTAAAGGCTAGGGACAGAAAAACAGACATTTCCATAGAATGACCCAAGTTTAAACTAATATGGTTTAAAAATGCATGATTTAGCGTGATCAAAACCAAACAGATGTTTTTTGGCAGAGGTAGGAGTTGTAAAGGCACAGTCCCATTCTGAAAAAGGGGGCGGGGAGCAGCAGCTCATTTGCATTTAAAGCATTTGTTTCTGCTTTCACTCAAAATGGGCATTTTCAAAATGATATAATAAATGATTTGTGGGGTATGTTGAGCTGAAACTTCACAGAGGCATTCTGGGGACACCTGAGACTTAAATTACATATTGTAAGAAACAGCATAACAGGTCTCCTTTAAGGGTTTTTGCTTTTGTGAATGCTTTGAAAATCAATCAATGAACACGAATCATTTTATAACTGAAAAAATATTTATCAGCTAATATTTGATTCACATGTGTGAATAATGGTTTGCACTGCTGTACATAAGGTTACATAAATACATGATTCACCTGCTGATAAACAAGCATTGAAATGTCTAAACTAGACATTTCCCAAGGTATGCATCTCAAAAGAAATGATATTCAAAAAGCAGACATTGAACTACTGTAATGAACAGCATTCGTACTATTCCTATCATGGACATTTAAAATAAAACTCAAGGTTATAAGAGGTTGTTCAAATTGAGAAAATTAGCCATCAGTGGAACTTTCAGTGGACCAGACTGTCTAAACCCTAGTTTCGTAAATTAATTTACCTTTCAAAACCTTTATTCAGCAAGGCTACATTAAATGTATCCAAAAGTGACAGTAAAGACATTGACACTGTTAGAAAAAAAAATATTTTAAATAAATATAACTGCTATTCAAAGAATCCTGAAAAAAAATGTATCAGTTTCCACAAAAATATTAATCAGCATCATTGATAATAATAGAAAAATGTTTCTTGAGCAGCAAATCAGCATATTAGAATGATTTCTGAAAGATCACATGACACTGAAGACTGGAGTAATGATGCTGAAAATTCAGCCTTGCATCATAGGAATAAATTGACATTTATTCAAATAGTAGGACCCCATGATTTCCGCGTTGCGGAAAACATGGACGGAATCGCGGAATCCAGTCATAAAAATGGAATTTACAGAATAACACGTAATGTCACAGAATTTTTCAAAGTCTGAACGAATTAATCAAAAATAGGTCATCCCACTTAAATCAAACCGCAATATGGACTAGTATCTGTAAATATTAGGCCGCAAAAATACCATTTAAATGTGAATCCTGCATGTTCTGCGTGTCTCTGTTTTAATGAATGGAGCAGACGAGCGGTTTTGTTTACTACACACACTGAAGCGCGCGTGACGCTCGCTGTGATTTCAGCGTCTGTCTTCTCACTAAATGAGCACGTAAATACATGAACAATATCTGCTGAGAGTCACTTCAGGAGCATTTGACCGTTCCATTTTAGGAAAACTAGCGTCATATCATATACACACAGAAATGTAAAGGTAGACACGGTAACCCGTCAAAATAAAAGTCCGGTTTAACTTGAAGACATTGTGTCAGATATATATTACTACTATTACTACTACTACTACTACTAAAATGAAACAAACATTATTTTTTAGGGTATAATCACACAACATTTCTTTCATGTTTTAATTTTAATAGTAAATTCCCATTTGTTTGCCAAAAAAAAAAGTTTGCTTAATTTTCAATAATTAAAAGACAAATGAAATTAATGTTTTATGCCTTCATTTGATAACCAGAACATTTTAAATACACAACACAGAATTTCTGAGGGTAAAAAAACATTTCATAAGCCTATTTTAAGAATACATTTGAATAAATTAAATATGCATTCAAATAATTAGACATGCTAAAACACAGAATTTGATAACAATAAAACATATGGTGAGAAAAAATAAAACACTTCATAGGGCCCTAAACATGTCATTAATAAAATTTAATTTAACCATTAAAAATTGGTTGAGAAAAATTAAACCCCCCCCCAAAAAAAAAAATAAAAATAAAAAAAATACAGAATTTGGAAAAAAATAAAACGGAATTTCGGAAAAAAAAAAAAACAGATTTTACAGGGCCCTAAAATAGAACACTTATTTTTAAATTTAAATATTTCACACAATTACGGTTTTACAGTGTTTTTGACAAAATGAATGCAGCCTTGGTGAACAGTCAAAAACAGCTCAACATCTCTAATAAAAAATTATTTTCTCCCCATTCAATAGTTCCATTTCTGAAAATTATTAATTTGTTCCGTCTACACAAGCAGTTTGTCCTGTTTCATAACAAGTCTCTTCAAATGAATGATTGTTTTTCTGAATAAATCCATTTTCTCCATTCGATATATTAAACTCGCAGCAGCACTAGTGAGTAGTGAGGATGCCTGTATAAATATGTGAATCAAATAAATCACAGCATTCTGTTTTTCACCACATTTGACAGCATCATTTCCTCAAGTTCGGATGACACTTCAAGTACATTTGTAATGTTAATGGAATGGAAAATTCATGAAAAAGCATTCAAAGCAGAGAACAAGGCTAAACTTGTCCTATTCACCATTTTTTTTTTCCAAAACGAAAAAGAAATGATCTCAAATGACCCATATGTATTATTGTAAACATAATGACTTTGTAATGATGGCTATTAAACTTAATTCGTTCCCTTGACTTATTAAATTGCTCCTCAATTTCAAAAACCCGTTCAGTTTGATAGCATCACGCCGAGCCCTTCCACCTCTGGAGGACTGCCGTCATCCCGTTTTAATCACATAACAACTTATATCCTCAAATGAACGTCTCTAAATAATCTGAAGAGCTCAGGTGGTTCTGTTCGGTAGTTACAGTCTGGAACATGTGTTCATTATCAGCATGAGCATCTCAAACGGGCTCGATCGGCTGTACATGCTGTGCCAGGTTTGTAAAGCAATGAAATACCTGTGCATAATGTGCTGGATGGAAGAGGATGATTTATTAGACAGGCGAAAGTAAAAGCCGCCCCAGGGACAGCGGGTGAGGACCCATCTGCTCATGCCTGTTGTTGAAGGGAAACCCTGCCACCCCGGTGCACGCCACGACCTCTGTTTAAACAGATGCATTCCCCCCCAGAGCTGCCAGTCACACAATACCTCCCACCACCGGCCCAGCGCCAGCTCTGATTGGTTAAGCCGCTTTACATGCAAATTTGACAGTGCGTTATTGATGGAAGAAGGTCTTCCGCCCACTCTTTTCATGCTGGTCCCTTAAAAGAGTTTTAGCTGTTTTCTGATGCCAGTTTAATGTGCAAAGGATTTTGAATGGGAACCTGATTATTAGTAGTTTTTGGGTAAAAAGTTTGATCCAAATGTATTACATTTAGTACATTAATTTGATCAAAAGTGACAGTAAAAACATTTTAGAAAAGATTTCAGTTTCAAATAACTGCTGTTTTTTTTTTTTACTTTCTATTAAAAAATACCCTGAAAAAACTATTATTATGGTTTCCAATTAACACATTGGAATGATTTCTGAAGTATCATGTGATACTGAAGACTAAGCAATTGCTAAAAACAGGACATCACAGGAATAAATTACAGTATTACTGTATTTACTGTATTTTTGATCAAATAAATCCAGGCTTGGTGGGCATAAGCGACTTCTTCCTTTTTGTACAGTTATAGCAATGTATATTAAAGCTTTTACATTTTTTTTCTTCCCAAAAAAAGAAAACTTTACATAGCATAATTTTTCCACAAAATAATTGTATTAATGTATTTTTTTCAATCGCTAAAATCATTTACTAAATTACCTTTAATTTATAATTATTAATTTATAATGAATTAAAATTATAAACATTTTGCAATAAATAATTATATCCACAGCCTCATGAGTATTCATTTGAAAAATGATAACATGAGATGCAAAATATTACTGATTCTTCCACCCCGAAAAAAAACAGAAAACTTCACAAAACATATTTTTCTTTCCACAAAAAAAATTATCAATGTATTTTTCATTTGCAATAAATAATTTATCTTATTATTATTATTATTATTATTATTATTATTACTATTATTATTATTATTATTATTATTATTATTATTATTATTATTATTATTATTGGCTGATTGATTTTACTTTTTTAAAATTGTCTTTCATTTATAATCATTAATTTATAATTATTAAAATATTTACTAAATAAAATATTTGCAGCAACAAGTTAAAGCTTCATAAATTCATTTGGAAAACGATAACATGACATGCAAAATATTACTGATTCTTCTAGAAAAACAAAACAACAACAACAACAACAACAACAACAACAACAACAACAACAACATTTTTTTCCACAAAAAAAAAAAAATGTATCAGTGTACTTTTCATTTGCTAGAAATAATAATAATAATAATAATAATAATAATAAGTGTTATTATTATGTTATTGTTATTATTATTAACTTATTTTTTAATAATAATATTTTATTTAATTTTTTTTTTATTTTAATTTATAATGATTTAATAATATAATTTATAGATAATTAGGATTATGTTTACAAAATAAACATTTGCAACAAGTTATAGCCATAGCTTTGTAAATTCATTTGGAAAATGATAACATGAGATAAAAATATTACTGATTCTTCCAAAAAAATGAAAACTTTTCATAACATACTTTTCCACAAAAAAAATGCATCAATGTATTTTTCAATTCAAAATTCTTTATTTATAAAAAAAAAAAATCTTAATGTATAATTTAATTTTTTTTAAATTAAATTAAATATTTTCAAGTTATAGCCACAGCTTAATACATTAATTTGGAAAATGATAACATGATAACATGAGATGCAAAATATTACTGATTCTTCCAAAAACAAGCAAAAAAAAAAAAAACGAAAACTTTACATATTAAAACAAACAAACAACTAATAGTATCAATGCAATTTTCATTTGCAATAAATAATTTATATCCCTTTTTTTTTAAAAAAAAAATCTTTAATTTATAATTATTAAAATAATTTTTACAAAATGCAACAATTTGTAGCCATAGCTTCATAAAATCATTTGGAAAACGATAAAATGAGATGCAAAATATTACTAATTCTTAAAACAAAAACAAAAACCTAATTCCTTCCACCAATGAATTTTTCATTTGCAAAAAAAAAAAAAAATAATAATAATAATAAAATAAATAATAGTAATAATAATAATAATAATAATAATAATAATAATAATAATAATAATAATAATAACAATAATAACAACAATGCATTTTTCAATGCATTTTTTTTGCTGCCTTCAAGACTTTCACAAGTCATCTTTTATTTCTGTTAGTCATCTATGTTATCCAGCTATACAACAGCATGTTGGTGTCAAATCAGTAGAATCTGCATCACAGAAAAGCAAATGTTAAAGTTAAGGCATAAAAATGGATGTGCAATGTCAAAAAAAAAAAAAAAAAAGATTTTCTGTATCAGTGCAGCACTAGCCCGAAAGAGCAAGTGATTGTTATTGCTGACTTTCCTAAAACTCTCTCACACTGACCCCAGCCAACAGGTCATTCTTGCTGTCAAGCCCTACGTTGACTTCAACAATCAACATTTGAATAATACATCATACAAACACAGCAATCGGATCCATGTTTGTGTATAAATAAGCCCCCAGAGATCACAAACGATGCCCAGGGGTCAGCAGAAGTCAGCAGGGTCGGCTGGTAGGACCAGACAGCCGAGGAATGGGTCAAAGACACCCTTTAAAGGTCACGAGTACACGCGCTATAGCTAAAACCATCAGGTAGACAACAAAGAGGATCGCACACGCACCCGTCCCACCCCCCAAACCCTGCGTAATGCATTCTGCCGCATTTTCATTCCTATCCTCAACTCACGGAACTGACAATCCAGCACCTCCTTAATCATCTTCCAATAGGACATCAAACAGCAGCCTCTATTAATCTGACATTTAACTCCTTTTCAATTATAATCGTACAAAATCGCATTTAACCGCTTCAAGCCCACGATCAGTGTCGCACGGCTAATCCAATTTAGAACAATGCAGGTCATCAGCGGCCCGAACCTCTCCGACTTCATCTCGCGGCACCCCTACGGCTCAATTCTGATGGTCTTTTATTAGTTTTTATTGTTTATTAATGATCATGCTTACGGTCTCCGCTCATCTGCATGCAGGTGACATTCTGCGCTCTCCCTCTCTCTGACAAATTGCTGCCTATGCAGATAAAGAGAGCAGGGACAGCCTGGCATTTTCCCCCTTCACGAAACATCCCGGCTCCTCCGTGTCTTTAATGAGAATAACAGATAGAAACGAGTCCAATCACCTGGTTTCTTTTCATTTGTGGAGGGTCTGAGTGGCTCTGTGGGCTGTGCCTGTGTGTTTCGGGGTTTCTTTTGTCTGAGAGCCGTGTGTGTGTGTGTTCGCTAAACACAAAGAGCAGACGTCCTTGGGAGACGCTCTCTTCTCAGCCAGGGGCTGGGCGTTACCTTTGTCCTGTCTTGCGTTTTCATTTAGTTGATTAACTTTGCTTTCATAATAATACGCTTTTGGGTGGGTGAGAATGAAAGGAGCCTTTTATCACTTTAACTGATTTACGTTCGCACGACTTGAACCTCCGAGCCAGGAGTGCGGGCTTTTGTAGAGTGACTTTATTAGCGAGGTTAGCCGCCTCGCTGTATACCAAGCTGTAAATTGTCTAAATTAAGACGTGAAGGGGGTAAAGTCTTTAAAAAATCATTAACTTCAGGAGCAAGTGCTTTTAATGGCATGTCGAGGGGAGTCGGACTACCTGGGCGTTTTTCTGCCTCCAGGTCTGAAGTTCACCGAATGGTCTTGAGGGGAAAAAACAAAACAAAACAGATAGCATATTAATATATGGGTTCCTCACGTAAATACACATGCGCACAGGCCTAATGTACCTTCAATGATTGATGCCTACCTTCAGAGGCACGCCGTGCTGTTTTGTCAAGCACAGAGGCACTAAAATATGAATACAAATGAATGTCTTTCTCTGAGAGAGTTTCAAGCATGCATGAGAACTCTAGGCCAACATTTGCTCTCCGGAGCTTGTAAAAAGGCTTTCGTAAGGAGATTGGCCTCTACTGCCTGCACTGAGGATCTTCTAGTCTGGGCTTTTTGGTACTGGAGCCATTTAAAGCTAATCCAGTTAGCAAGGCAACCCTTCCTGTCCGGCTCTGCTCTTCAACCTTTCCTTCTCATATGCTACTGGTGCCCTTGTGAGAAGGGTTTATGTTGGCAAGTCCAAAACAATTAAGATGATAAATGGCTTTTGATACTGTAAAAATCAATTAAACTCTTGTGAAATGTCTTTAGCATCAATATAACTGGGTTTTGGACTTTTCATACTGCTTTTTCTATAATGAATCATTCAGCCAAAGGAAAAAGTGAATGTAGCATCAACCGAAGAGTGAGACGGTCATGGTATTTCCTGAGCATGAATGATTGATTATGTGACTATGTGATTGTTTTGCATGTACGGCTGGAAAGAGTGATTCTCGGAGTCTCGTCTTATTCAATCTGCAATTAGTTCCCCTCCTTTTTCCATCTTCAGTCTCTCTTTCTATCCATATTTAGCGAGGCAAGGACAGCGACATGGCTCCTAATGCAAAAAGAAATAAATTTAAAGACTTGAAAATAAATAAAAAAAAGAAGGAATGCTAAGCATATATCTATATGCGCTGCCATGGAAACTGATCAAGATCTGCAATACTAAAACTGATTTAGAGAGAGAGAGAAAAAAAAGATCTTAGTCTGGAGAGAAATGTTTGTCTGGGTCTGGATTTACGCAACCAATCAAAAGTTTTTGAACGGTAAGATTTTTAATGTTGTTTTAAAGAAGTTTCTTCTGCTCACCAAGCCTGCATTTATTTGATCCAAAATATAGCAAAAGCAGTAATATTGTGAAATATTTTTACTATTTAAAATAACTGTTTTATATTTTAAAATGTAATTTAATCCTGTGATCAAAGCTACATTTTCAGCATCATTACTCCAGTCTTCAGTGTCACAAAATCCTTCAGAAATCATTCTAATATGTTTTGTTGTTCAAAAAACATTTATTATTATTATTATTATTATTATTATTATTATTATTATTATTATTATTATTATTATCAATATTTAAAACAGCTGAGTACATTTTTTTCAGGATTCTTTGATGAGCAGAAAGATCCAAAGATCAGCATTTATCTGAAATAAAAAGCTTTTGTAACATTACTATAACATTCAAAAGCTTGGAGTCAGTGTAATTTAAAAAAAAAAATAATAATAATAATAATATTTTTATTTAGCAAGGATGCTAAGGATAATGAGAAAGACATTTATAATGTTACAAAAGATTTCGGTAACACTTTACAATAAGGTTCATTAGTTAACATTAGTTAACTACATTAATTAACATAAACTAAGAATGAACAATACTTCTACAGCCTTTACCAATCTTAGTTAATTTTAATTTCAGCATTTACTAATGCATTATTTAAATCACAAGTTGTGTTTGTTAACATTAGTTAATGCACTGTGAGCTAATATGAATTAACAATGAACAACTGTATTTTTATTAACTAACATTAACAAAGATTAATAAATAGTGTAATAAATGTTTTGTTCATAGTTTGTTCATGTTAGTTAATACATTAACTAATGTTAACAAATGACACCTTATTGTAAAGTGTTACCAAGATTTCTATTTCAGATAAATGCTGCTCTTCTGAATTTTCTATTCATCAACCTGAAAAAATTCTACTCAGCTGTTTTCAAAATAAGAAGATTTTTTTTTTTTTCGAGCAGCTAATCAGAATATTAGAATGATTTCTGAAGGATCATGTGACTGGAGTAATGATGCTAAAAATTCAGCTTTGAAATCAAATTTTATAATATATTCAAATAGAAAACAGTTATTTTCTTTCTTTCTTTTCTTTATTTATTTTAAAAGGGACAATGCACATTAATTAACCTAAGTAAACAAGTCTACTATGTAAATGGGCCAGATTTAGCCATTCAGGCTAATTTTCATCTGCAGTCCCTGGCAGGTTGAGTCAAGTCCACAAATACACAGAAACATATTCCAGTAACAACATTAACAACAACAACAAAAACAAACAAACAAACAAACAAACAAACAAAACATAACATTTTAAATGGTAAAATATTTCAAAATTTTACTGGTTTTGCTATACTTCGAATGAAATAAATGCAGGCTTGGTGAGCAGAAGAAACTTCTTCAAAAGACATTAAAAATCTTACTGTTCAAAAACTTGACTGGTAGTGTATGTGTGTTCTATGAGAAAAAGAAGAATTAAAATGGCAACTTGTCTAAAAAAAAAAAAAAAATTATATATATATATATATATATATATATATATATATATATATATATATATATATATATATATATATATATATATATATATATATATATATTAATTAATAATATTAATAATAATAATAATAATTCACACTTTTATTACTTTTACTTTTTCTCCTTTTCTTAATACAAATCTCTGGTCTTTGCAATGTTTCATCAATTCACCATCAATTCACCATCAAATCAATTCCTGGTGGATAAAATCAACTCCCAACTGACATATTTTCTAATAATTCAGTATCATTTTTACTCTGATATAGGGCTGGGTGATTATCACTATAAAATGTTTCATATTGATAATTATTACCATAAATTCCAAAGTTGTATTTCTTTCCAGTTTAAAGGCAGGTTTTTGTTCCTAAGTGAAGAAACCAGACCATTAATTGTGGTTTTAAACTACTCTTTTACAATTTTCCCTTCATTTTTCCTTAAAATAAATACCTTCTTATAAAATTTCTAAGTTTCTGCATGTTCTAATGAGTGGTACTGTTTCAAATCATGAAACAGGTTTGTGTAAATTTATGTTCATTATAAAAAAAAAAATAAAAAAAAAAAAACACTGTAACATCTGTATAAATTGTAACAGCCTCATTTTTATATGGTGAAATCTAATTATTTTGACTGTTTGAGTTTTATTTAAACTAACCACTGGTTTTCCATAATAGTATATGTAGACCATGATAAGTACAGTTAAAACCACATATATAACACCTTATGGTAAAAATGTAACAATATGGTTTCTAGGCATTTCTACGAAAAACAACGGTCTACATACATTTAGTATAAATGCACAAACGCTATAGCTTAATCTTAATCTGTAACTATGTTCCATTACTCCTTTAATACATTTAATACATGTCTACAATACAATAAAATTCTATATGAATATCCCACATTTCTGACACAATACCATGGTGCAGTTAATGTTAGTACAGTAAATCCATTGTAAATGATGGCGATTAGCCTTCTGACAGCATCGTTGCGCACAGCGCTTCATCTGGCTTTAAACTAGTTTACATTACAGAGTCATTTGTGTTCGCCGCTGAATTCAGGCACTTCACACTGGATCTCACAGCCCTGTTTAGTGCTCGTGTGACCAAGATTTTTCAGCGTATGAGCGCATCTGCTCTAGCAAACTCGCACTGTGCTGCGGTTTGAACTTTGAGCCAAGCGGATAAACAGTCCGTGTGGCACGCTTCAAATAAGCAGCGCCGTTTCGTTCCGCTTTTGGTGCATAAACATTATACCGAACATTTATCAAACTCTTGTTATCATTTTATCAAGGAAAATTATATCACGATTCTTATCTTTATCGTTTTATCACCCAGCCCTACTCTGAAATATATCATACTACTGCAGCATCATGTTTTTCAAATGCTATTATTTACAGAGAGGAACTCAAATCTTATCAGCACATTCAGAGCTCAGGAGCCAAATTCTCACACATCCACCACAACACAAGGTCGGTGAATCTATTTGGGCCCTCGGAGGAACACTGACAGCTGCCCGTCACATCACAGCCTTTATTTCTCACGTCTAACAGATGTCTGAGCATGTTACATGAGCTTTTCGGTCTTTGACCGCCTTCCCTCCGTCCGCTGGGATCAATAGCTTCCTAAGGAAGCACACTGTATCATTTCAACACAGAAAGGTGAGTGTATTGATAAGAGTGACGTTACTCTACTATGGCATCCAAGCCTGTACACTTATACAGAGATCCATTTGCCCTCAAAAACACACATTGTGAGGTCCAATGAGGATTAACATCTTGCAGACCGTGAGCTTCCACTGCAGAATATTGATCGAGCAGGAAAACCGGCCATGGAAAGGGAAAATACCAGCACTGACACACTAGGTATACATACATAATCATGCCTTAACGCACTCGGTGAGCGCTCATCCAAAGCACGCTATAAAGGAGAGGCTAGATTTTTAAAAAAGAAGTGTGTGTGCGGATGTGATCAAATCACTGGAAGGACAAACAGACAGTTTGATATCAGTGTCTGTTTGCGATATTACACCCCAGTGTCAGCCACAGGCTAAAAAACATAAAGCATTCTGTTACATGAAGATGGGCTATGATCAATGATTCTGACTGGACCTTCATTGATCCAGAGGTGAGGGGAGAGGAGCTATTTCTGCCTGCCGATGCCCCCTTTCCCTCTCTGAAGAGCAGCGAAACCAAATCTGCACGCTCGGTTACCACCCCCTGCCCATTATTCTACACACAGCCCCGAACAAAAGCCAAAAAGAGGAAAGACGCAAGACCGTCTCTCTCTGAAGCATCACTCATCTATCAGTCTGCACAAGCTTTAAAGGTGAAGTGTGTCATTTCTTCGATGTTTAAATAATGTTGTTTGGTAAAATCACTTCCTTTGTTCTGTGGAGCACAAAAAGAATATCTGGATACTCCTTTCAATACAATGAACGCAAATGAGGGCTGAGACTGTCAAGTGTAAAAAAAGAACACACTAATACCATAAAAGTAGTTCATATGACTTGTGTGCTGTTACTGTTTCTTTATTTAAATAAATTATATTTAATTTTTTTTTTGTATTGATTTTCTTTTATAATTTGACATACTAAAATTAAAAATAACTAATCACAACTAATTTTACTAATTACTATGAATAAACGCAAGCATCATTAATACCAATACTAACACGGGTGCCTCTGTTAATTTAATATTTTTATTCAACATTACAATAAAATTTGTGGCATCATTTCGTATGACTAAACTGTTACCAAACAAATAATATAACTTTTAATTAAACTTAAAAACTTAAATCGTCACATAAACCCATTATAAAAATTTTTTAGTAACATTTAGCATACTTTAATATAGTGTGTTATATACAATACCAGTCAAAAGTTTTTGAACAGTAAGATTTTTAATGTTTTTTTTAAAGAAGTCTCTTCTGCTCACCAAGCCTGCATTTATTTGATTCAAAGTACAGCAAAAAAAAGTACAGATCTGAAATTTTTTTACCATTTAAAATAACTGCTTTCTATTTGAATACATTTAAATATGTAATGTATTCCTGTGATTTCAAAACTGAACGAATTTTTAGCATCATTACTCCAGTCACATGATCCTTCAGAAATCATTCTAAAATTCCAATTTGCTGCTTTAAAAACATTATTATTATTGTTATTATTATTATGTTGAAAACAGCCAAGTAGATTTTTTTAAAGTTTCTCTGATGAATAAAAAAGTCAAAAAGAACAGCATTTATCTATAATAAAAATCTTTTGAAGCATTATGCAAGTCTTTATCATCACTTTTGATCAATTTAAAGCATCCTTGCTAAATAAAAGTACTAATTTCTATAATTTCTTTCCCAAAAATAAATAAATAAATAAAAATTGATAGATGAATGCTGATCTTTGGATCTTTCTATTCATCAAAGAATCCTGAAAAAAATGTACTCAACCGTTTTAAATATTGGTAATAATAATAATAATAATAATAATAATAATAATAATTATTATTATTATTATTATTATTATTATTATTGTTGTTGTTTCTTGAACAGCAAAACAGCATATTCGAATTTTGATTTCTGAAGGATCATGTGACGCTAAAGACTGGAGTAATGATGCTGAAAATGTAGCTTTGATCACAGGAATAAATTACATCTTAAAATATATTCAAATAGAAAGCAGTTATTTTAAATAGTACAAATATTTTACAATATTTTGGATCAAATAAATGCAGGCTAGGTGAGCAGAAGAGACTTCTTAAAAATAAAACATTACTCTCTCTGTTTGAATGAGCCATCAGTTAATTTCCCCCCCACTAATTTTATTTTGCATATTCATTTTCACAATAAATAAGAAAATTACTAATAAAAACATTTGATATATACATACTTTTTTTATGTGAGGATTGATCAATACAACATAAGTATCGCTAAGTATTTACGCTTATTTCCTCAATTACACCTCCATGTTTTAGTCACCGAGACAAGCATGTTACTGACAGGATTCAAAACACACAGCCAGACAGAGCTTGCAGAAAATATTAATCACAGGATTATTTTTTGACAGCCCTAATTATCTAGAGTATATAATATTTAATATAATCTTTCTATTTAAAGAATTTATAAATTATAAATATTATAAATAATTTATATTTTATAAATATATTTAATATTTCATTAAATATTTATGTAGCACATAAAACTATAATAATAAAACTAAACTAAAACCTATAATAATATCTAAATTATTACATATTTTACCAATACACCTACATAAATTTTAACCATTCAAAATTTTTAAAGATTTAAAAATCTTAACATTGAAAAAAAGGTCATTATTTAAACATTGTCAACTACCCACTCACAGTACATCATAACAAACAAACAATATTTCACTGAATGATGTGAACATTTATCAGTAGGCGTTCCAGATTAATTAACCATGAGCACAAGCACAGACATCAGCACAAAGTCATCGGGAGGATGAAAAATATGCGGAAATTAAATTCAGTCATGTATCTTCCAACTACTGTATAGCTGTGCATCTCCAGCCATTTCCTACTGATCACACCCATTCAGTTACAAACATGACAACCAACATCAAGTCAACCTGAAATGGCCAGTATCAAAACTTTCTTAGGAAGGATACCAACAAAAAAAATCCAGGAAAAAAAGTTTATCTTCATGTCATACCACAACATAAAATTACCTTGCATCTAAAGGTCCACTTTAAGCCTTTCAACTGCAAGAGCTTCTGTTAAAAATCACGTTTCTTAACAAATCAGTGTAATTGGCATGACATGAATCTTGAAGAACTGCATGGTATAATGGGCATCATGAAAGGTATATAACGTTTTTCACAATAAGTACCAAACTGCAAGCTGATGCGTGTATAAAAAGTGAAACTACTTTCTAAATCAAGGCCACTTTTTTTGAGGACACCACACAAGCTTTTGTGTTTGTAACTGTAATACAGTATTGTTGTTCCTGACCAGCATGAATAATTGCACCTGCATTCTCAATGACTACTTGAAGCTGCTCATCAAATCCTGTATCCTGTAGTCGCCCAGTCAACCGTCAGCCATTAAATCTTTGTACAACTGCACAAAAACCTATTTTCTCTTTGAAATGTTCAGATTATGGCTTTGGCTGCTCTGAAATTGGACTTTGTAAGAATAAGCAGATTTCCAGTCGTTTATAAAGAGTGTTTAAAGGGGTAGTTCACCCAAAAATGAAAATTCTGTCATTAGTTACTCACCCTCATGTCATTCCAAACCCGTAAGACCTTCGTTCATGGACTATTTTATCAATGTCCTTACCATCTTTCTGGGCCCTGAACATCAGTTGCGTTGCTGTCTACGCAGGGTCAGAAAGCTTTTAGATTTCATCAAAAATGTCTTAATTTGTGTTCTAAAGATGAACGAAGGTCTTACAGGTTGAAACAACATGAGCAATTAATGATAGAATTTTCATTTTTGGGTTAACTATACCTTTAATAACACGCTATGCATGGAATTTGCTGAAATAAAACAAACTAACAAGTGCTAATTTTTACTACTGTATGATAGATATGAACACTTCTATTCAAAAGTTTAGTGAGAACTTTAATTTGAAATAGAAAACTTTTGTAACATTATAAATGTCTATACTGTCACTTTTAATCAATTTAAAGGGTTACTTCACCCAAAAAATGAAAATTAGCCCATTATTCACCCTCCAGGCATCAGAGGTATGACCTCCTTTTATCAGATGAATGCTATCAGAGTTATATTAAAAATTATCCAAGCATTTCCAAGCTCTGTCATGGCAATAGATGGATGTTTCTCTTCGGCAGTCCAAAACAAGTCCAATAAAGTGCATCCATCCATAATAAAAAGTGCCTCACACAGCACTGGGGGGGTGAATAAAGGCCTCCTGTAGTGAATCAATGTGTTTTTGTAAGAAAAATATCCATATTTAAAACGTAATAATCATTTTAATCTAGCTTGTGCCGGCTGGTTGTACCCAGAAGCAGCTCTGGGCAGATGATGTAGGACGTCGGCGTTGTGAAAACCAACGTTTGTTTACAGGAGCAAAGGAAGCACAGTTTCCTTACCTCAGCAAAGGAAAAACAGTCTCCTCTTGGTTTATATCTAAATTCTCCAACATTTGTCTATACAAATCTATACAGTTTTGAACTTCTAATTCGTGACTGGTGCTTTGTTTAACTTTCTCCACGGCACGTCCACATTCACCGACGTATTACGTGTACGAGCAATTGGCACAAGCCAGATGGATATTTTTCTTACAAAAACGCTACTGGAGGCCTCTATTCACCCCCTGGAGCAGTGTGAGGTGCTTTTTATTATGGATGGATGCACTTTATTGGACTTGTTTTGACCTGTTGAAGAGAAACACCAGCCCATTGCCATTATAAAACTTGGAGAGGCCAGAACTATTTTTAATATAACCACGATTGCATTCGTCTGAAAGGAGGAAGTCATACACACCTAGGATGCCTGGAGGGTGAGTAAATAATAAGCTAATTTTCATTTTTGGGTGAACTATCCATTTAATGCATCTTCAGCGAATAATAGTAAAGTTAAATATCTTTCAATTAAAAAAAGATAATGTTCATAGGGAACCCTTGTAAAATTAGACTAATATTGGGTTCACCTGACCTCAATTTGATGTCTTTAAACACACTTATGTATTTCAAACTGATGGAGCTCAATGGAATGTAACAAATTGCAGGCGTCTCTTAAAGGAGAAGTCCACTTCCAAAACAAAGATTCACATATAATGTAGTCACCCCCTTGTCATTCAAGATGTTCACATCTTTCTTTCTTCAGTCATAAAGAAATTATGTTTTTTGAGGAAAACATTTCAGGATTTTTCTCCATATAATGGACTGCTATGGTGCCCTGAATTTGAACTTCCAAAATACAGTTTAAACGCGGCTTCAAACGATCCCAAATGCGGTCGTAAACAATCCCAGCCGAGGAAGAAGGGTCTTATCTAGCAAAACGATCAGTTATTTTTTTTTTTTTTAAAAATACAATTTAAATACTTTTTAATCTCAAACGCACATCTTGTCTTGCTCTCCCTGAACACTGTGTATTCTGCCTCAAGACATTTAGGGTATTTCAAAATCATCCTACATCGCTGCAGAAGTACTGACACAGTCTTTGCAAATTGAACATGCAAAGATGATCAAACACCCTTAACAAAAAAGGTAAAACAGCGATATAGGATGATTTTGAAGCTGAGGGAGAACATGAGATGGGAGTTTTTCGACATACCCTGTCATGAACCGGAAAAAAAAATAAAAAATGTTCAGACAGAGACGAGACAAGACGAGCGTTTGACATTAAAAAAAGTATATAAATTGTATTATTTTTATATAAATAACCTATCGTTTCGCTAGATAAGACCCTTCTTTCTCGACTGGGATCATTTACAACCACATTTGGGATCGTTTGAAGCCACATTTAAACTACATTTTGGAAGTTCAAAATCAGGGCACCATAGCAGTCCTCTATATGGAGAAAAATGCTGAAATGTTTTCCCTTTAAAAAACAATTTCTTTACAACTGAAAAAAAAGACATGAACATCTTGGATGACAAGGGGATGAGTACATTATATGTGAATCTTTGTTTTGGAAGTGGACTTCTCCTTTAAGTTTTCTGATTTCTGTCTCGACAGCACAGCATGCTAATTAAAGGCATTAAAATATACATATAAAAAAAAATCATGACATCCAAGTGCCTCACTGGCAGGATAAATTAGTCATAGTTCACTACTTCACTTTTGCGCTGGTGGCGAAAAACCTCGAAAACCGAATGCCCAGAGTGGTCCATTGTATCTACAATAAAACCGCAGCTTTAAATCAATATCTTATGGGGGTTACTGTACCTGCTCTGCTTCCTGAATCAAACACGTGATCTCTTCCTCTTCTCTGCAGGAGGGATGATTGCTCCCTGCAGCATTGCTAAATGAAACACATGGAACATTTTTGTCTATTTCTTCACAATGTCAAATCATTTTTAGGCTACTCAGAGACAAACATCTCTGCTTTTGTGCAGATTGATACCTGCTTAACTGATTCTACTACAATTCCAGAGCAGATTTTTGAATTCTTCTCTGAGATTTCAGTCAGATAGCGTGTGTTTTTTTTTTTTTTTTCCAGAGCCATTAAATAAACATTCTGGCTTTTTTTATATTCCTCTGAAGCACATAAGCCTTTGATACTTACTCCTGCTGAGATAAAACAAAAACATACTCTTTTCTTTTTTTCCTTTGACATAGTAGTGTTTTTCTCTGCGAGACATGCAGCCCTGCTGGAATTTTAAAGGAAGTCATTTCTTGACAAATGTTGACATTAAAGGCTTGTTTTATCGTCTTTTAAGGGTGGAAAATACCTGTCCAGCACATAGAAGCACAGGGCTGTGAAGTGAAATAAGAATTGACTCACACAGATGTCCTGATGTCCTATCGCTCTGTTAAACTGACCATCAGGACTGTATAGAAATGGAGTATATATATAAACCAGATTACGCTGCAAAAAATGCCACTCGATGAACGCTGATATCTGAGATGACCTCACTTCCTGTAAGATACACCGTAGAGCAATGGCTTTATCCAGGTCAGCACAGACAACTGGCATAGCCGTGCAGTTTGTGACCTCTGCAAGCGATCATGGTATGCAGTGACCAACTGATGTCTTCCAATGCGGCTTCTGCAGCCGACTGCTATTGTCTCTAAGTGACCTCTGCTACTGATCCCGTCATTTCTGTCTGCAGTGTCCTAGCCTTTCTGGAAGCATGAACAAAAGGGGCATGATCAGTTAGGTCTGTCAGGTACACAAGGCATGAACAGTTTGCTTGTGGATGGAGACTGCCACAGGAAGACCAGCTTGTTCAGATTAAACATTAGTGATAGGAAAAAAAAAAAAAAAAACAATGATCAAGATTTCCCATTCCACAGGCTGATTTTTAGGGGGCAAGCGGCAACCCAACAGAATTCAAGAGCAGATGACACACAAAGCCTCGTGAGGTCAAACCCAGTATTCAACAGACACATGGATTACTGTAGGTCCCACTACTGCTATTCTCCTCTAATCCAGTCAGTCACAAATCTATCTCCACGATTAACCCCTTTCCCTGCTCCACAAACGATCCCACAAATAAAGCACAGATTAAAGTCACAGAAACCTTACTGAAAAGACCAGCATTGCTGGTAAGAAATGGGAATTGCAAGGAATATTACAATTTTGATTACAATTCTAACACCACTAAACAATTCCATTTATATTTATTAGTACTTCTGAGGAACTCTCAAATACATAATAATAACTATATTATAGACAACTGTACCATACTTGGTTTTTTTAAATATACGTTAGGGCTGTCAAATCGATTAATCACATTGAAAACAAAAGTTTGTGTTCACATAAAATATGTGTGTGTACTGTATATATATATATATATATATATATATATATATATATATATATATATATATATATATATATATATATATATATATATATATATAAAATACATGACCATAACTATATTATAGACAACTATAATATTAAAAAAACATAACTATAATAACTATATTACAGGCACCATACTTCGTTTTTATATATATAAATCGATTAATCGCGATTAATTGCATCCAAAATAAAAGTTTGTGTTCACATAAATTATGTGTGTCTACTGTATATATTTATATGTGACCCTGGACACCAAAACCAATCATAAGGGTGCGTTTTTTTTTTTTTTAATATTGACATTTATACATCATCTGAAAGCTGAATAAATACGCTTTTCCATTGATGTATGATTTGCTCGGATAGGGCAATATTTGGCTATACATTGAAAATACTATTTGAAAATCTGGAATCTGAGGGAGCAAAAATAAATAAATAAATAAATAAATAAATAAATACATATTGAGAAAATCGCCTTTAAAGTTGTCCAAATGATGTTCCTAGCAATGCATATTACTTATCAAAAAATAAGTTTTGATATATTTACAGTAGGAAATGTACAAAATGAGTAAATCAATAACTTCTGTAGTTTTAAGCTTTATTTTTTTATTTAATTAAGATTTTAGTGTTTGATAACTTCATGAAATTTGGCTATATTTATACTACACAAAAAAGCCTTTTCAGTAAACTTTAAACTTTCATTTTAACTACACATTGTCATTAATTCAGTATTTTTATACTTAACTAAAACCAAGTATCAAGAGTATTTTTGGTTAACTGAACTGAAATAAAATAAAATATAAATATCAAATGAAAAATATCATTTAAAATTTTGTCTTGGCAATTAAAATACTAAAAGATAAAGTACTAAAACTGAAATAAAATAAATTAAATCTAAATAGAAATTATAAAAAAAAAAAAACTAACAAAAAGGCAAAAGCACATAAAATGATTAAATCAAAACAAATAAAAATGAAAACAAAATATTAAAAAACATTAAAAATATAAATGCTATACTATACTAAAATAACACTGCACTCATTTAAGAAGTCTCACAAACTGTAAACAGCTAAAACATAACATGATTTCAATTTATGAAGAATAAATAATGACTCCGGTTCAGTGAGTGAGTCAGATGTTAATTTGGTAACCGTTCAGACTGATTCACTGAGTGATTAAGCGGTTTAAGACTGATGAGTTCGTCTGTGATTCATCTCTGAATCGCTTTGACCAATTCATTAAAAAGGACCAGCTCATAAGAGTCATTCGTCCTCGAACTAGACTATGCTGTCACATCATATATTTTTTGCTACATGCACACTGCTCAAACACTGCAATTTTTTTAATGTGGTATTTTTCAGTATAGAGAAATTGCATTCTCATCACATTTAATTCAGAATGCAAGACTCAAAGCATCATTTCTAGAGCTGTAGATGCAGCAGTGCAGGAAACACTGTCAGAGTAAAGGTGCAACCACACTGGTGAAATCTCAGTTAAATTTTGCTGACAAAAAAAGTACATTGTCTATTGTCAATAACGTAGCAATGCATGAAGCACAGCTCACACTACCATGTAGATTTCCGTTGGTCAGCACAAATTTGTGTGACCAACTTGAATCCTTTGTGAAATCTATGAAGGGAAATTTTTACCAATCGAAATGACTGGATTTTGAATGTTAAATATTGCCAAGCACAGGTAAGTGTTACCTGATCCATCTACATCAGTGGTAGAATGCAGATGTCAATCAGCCAAATCAGAGCTTTCTTTTTCAGCAAAGAAGTCACCCTAACATCCACTTTTATACTTTAGCTAAGTAACGGTAAAGCACAGACAGCTCTGCAGGGAGGCCTGATGTTCTGCTGGATGAGTCTTACACACAGTGAAGCACCGGAAAAGTGCAGAACAGCAGAGAGGACACTGGGGAGCCTGGATGTCACATCCTAGATTCCACCCCTCAGGTCTAAGCACACGTTGCCCAAGAGGAAACGAGGCGTGAAAAGACAGGAAATTACACGGTGGGGGACCCATCATCAGGAGGGCATCTCATTGGTTTGCATGATGCTCACATGGGCTGCAAAAGAACAACAATAACATTGCAAACAGAAACATAGTGCGTTTGGGCACTTGGATGTAATGACAATAGATTGCTCAGTGGCACAGATGCACAGAGACACTCAGAAATAATTAAGCTCAAACCAGCTGCGGCTACTTGGGCTATCATATTGCTGAGACAAGTCAAAAACAGCCTGGAGAAAATATGAAGAAACTTTTAATTTGATACGTAACTTCATCTGCAAGATATTTTATTCCTGTAATATGGCATATTTCTAAAATAAGATATTCCAAAAGAACAAAAAATTAGGACAGGACATGATTTGTCCATCTGAAAAATTGTCCAAACTGAAAAATGTAAACAAGTGTTGCCTTGGCAAATAAAATACTAAAAGCTAAAGTAGGCTGAAAACTGAAATTAAATACCTTAAATGTAAATATAGAAATGTTTTTAAAAACAAAAGCACATACAATTATTTAATTGAAACTAAAACATTAAAACAAAACAAAAAACTAATTCAAAATATAAATGCTATAAAAGTATATATATATATAAACTACCTGTCAAAAGTTTTTGAACAGTAGGATTTTTAATGTTTTTTAAAGAAGTCTCTTCTGCTCACCAAGCCTGCATTTATTTCATCCAAAGTACAGCAATAACGTTAATTTTTAAATATCTGTACTATTTAAAATAACTTTTCTATTTAAATATATTTTGAAATTTAATTTATCCCTGTGATTTCAAAGCTGAATCATTACTCCAGTCATTCTAATATCTGATTCGCTGCTCAAAAAACATTTATTATTATTATTATTATTTTTATTATTATTATTATTATTATTATTATTATTATTAATTTTGATCAATTTTTTGATCATGAGACACTTAAGACTGGAGTACTGATGCTGAAAATTTAGCTTTGAAATGACAGGAATAAATTACATTTTAAAATATATTCAAACAGAAAGCAGTTATTTTAAATAGTAAAAATATTTACAATATTCCTGCTTTTACTGTATTTTGGATCAAATAAATGCAGGCTTGGTGAGCAGAAGAGACTTCTTTAAAAAAAACATTAAAAATCTTACTGTTCAAAAACTTTTGACTAGTAGTGTACAATACTAAAATAGTTTCACAAACCTCAAATAGCTCCAACATAACATTATTTTTAACACATTTTATTCCTGTAATATGACATATTTCTGGGTATTACAAAAAAAAAAAAAAAAATTGACAGGACATGATTTGTCCATCAAGAACTGATAGGAAAGTGAAAAACTGCCACTATGTATATACTATGTTAAAAAGTTTGGGGTAAATAAGATTTTTTTTTTTTTTTATATTTTTGAGTCTCTTAAGCTCACTAAAAGCTGCATTTATTTGATGAATAACACATAATATATACATAATAAATACACATTAAAATATACGCATGATCCTTCACAAATCATATTAATGGTGCTCAAGCAACATTTCTTATTATTATCAATGTTGAAAACCGTTATTGCTGCTTAACATTTTTGTGGAAACAAATTTTTATAGAAAGTTCAAAAGCATTCATAACATTTATTTGGAAAAAAAAATTTTAATCTATAAATGTATTTACTGTCATTTTGATCAATTTAATGCATCCTTTCTAAACCAAAAGTATTAATTTAAAAAAAAAATACTGAAAAGGTGGTTTAACAATTCCAAAGACAAACATTTGCTTATTAATAAAGTAAACAGTGTCAATTTTAATTTCTTGTTGACTTTAAGATATGGCACGTCCCATCTGCGAGGAAGCTAGAACAAGTGGCCGTACAGACCCATGGGACACTGAAACAGTGGCGCTGAAAAAGAGATGCATCTCAAAGCTCCAGATGGGAATTTTGATGTGTCTTGTAATGGCTGGAGAAGAGCAGAGGATGGTACAGACCCTCTCAGAGAATGAAGGAGCAAAGAGACAGTCACAGCAATACCACAGGGACAATACAAAGAACAATAGATTCAGAGAACCAGGGCTGAGAAAGGACAGAAGGGGGAGAGAAACAGCGGAAGGGAGCGAAAAAAAGGATGGGAGAGGATGAGTTCGACTATTTAAATGGCTAGTGCACGAGGGGGAGGGAGATCCTCGCGGCCCGAACAGCTTGGCTTTAGGGAGGGATTATGGCTCATGGAGCTTCCCTTCTGCTGGACAGGCTGACGTGGGGGTCAGAAAAAGTGATTTTATTTTGGTAGGCTTTATCCTTGTGAAGCTCTGGCAGAAGGCAGAGGATGATAAAGGCAGTTTTAAAGCCTTTAACCCTTCATTCAACCCTCTCTGCTTTTAATTTGCATAGCCATTAAACTTAAAAAAACAGAAAGAGACGTGATAAGCCATGTGAAACGTGCAACTCTGTGTATAAATAGGGAAATAAAATGGGGTAGTGTGTCACTGCTAAAAATGGAGTGATGTGGAAAAAGAAACAGAGTCACAGGACGAGGATTAGAAAATGTTAAAAAGATGGAGGAATAAATGTGAATTTTGGCATTTGACTCAGTGTCACATTTCTTCGGTTCTTAAACGCCCACATCAGTCTACAAAACCACCTGCCGAAGGCACAGAAGAGCAGCAGAGACAGAAACAACTCTGCAATAACTGCTGAGCTGTCTATTAATTGCACAAAACATAATTCACACACTTTTGTTTTTTGCAAAAATATTTTTTTCTGTCTCTGTGCACATTGTGCACAATAGGGGGCGAATGTTTATTTTAAAAAAAAAACTTTTATTTTGACTTTAATGCTGACTGGAAGCTAATAAGTGTCATCTGCAGTGGGGCAAGAACAAATGGCTGTACAAACCCAACAGGGACATCAAAACACGAGCTACGAAAGCAAACGCAGCAATCTCTGAAACGCATTTATCTTAATGATACAAAAAGCACTTTGTAAGATTTAAGTAAATACGCTATTCTCTGGTTGCAGGCCTTCATGCAACGTACAGTAACGATAGCCTGCAGAACCAGCTTTGCAAGATCTGGAGAAAACCCACAACAAAATGTTTCAAGGCACGTACCGGACACATTTAAAAATCTATAGATATCAAATAAAAATAGTTGAACCCTTTAACTGTCACCCCCCATTTTTAAACGTAGATGTGAAAGTGCACTATCCAAACTTAAATGAACAAATACATTTTCTAATATGATTTTGAAGTACCATTCCCATGGTAATGCAATGTCAGATTTTAAAATGGGTTTCAAAGGATGAATTTTAATGATTTAAGCTTTCAATTGTTATATAATTTATGATAATTTCTAAAACATGATAAGGAAAAAGGCAACGAAAAAAAGACTTTTGGTGACAAAGCTCAGAACTCCTGACGACTTTTGAGATGCAGTGATAGTTAAAAGGTTAATTATTTAATAATATCCCGCAACAACAGCACATACTGTATAAGAACACTATATAAAAACATACCAGATGCTGTATAAACGTAGGTTTATCATCATTCAGCAAAACTCATGTTAAAAATACTGACTAATTTATCCATATATTTAGAATTGATGAAATGCTGTCTAGAAAAATCCTTACCCTTTAAAATAAAAAAGCACTTTAATATCTTGACTATACACTTGATATACTTCAATCATGCATTTCTTCACATAAGTTGCCTAAATATGACTCTTGTCATACTATATCATCAATTCATAACTATAATTCATATTTTCATATAGCTATAATAATGTCATGATCTTTACACAGGTTCAAACACAGATTGAGGGCCACACTGATTAATCAAAACACTCCAAACCTCAACATGTAGGTCTCACACACACCAACACGTTGTTGATTTTTAGATGTTATTTGCATTTAAATTTCATTTTTCTTTCTTTGCACAGATCTTACATGCATTAGTTATTAAGAATCAGAAGACCTTAAATAAACCCAAGTGCAGTCCTGCACATATTTCTGCTGTTTATACTCAAGCTGCTAAATAAAACGAACAAACTAAACAAGCAAAAAAAAAAAAGTAATAACACGTTGCTGTCAGCATGCATGTATTATCAATGATACACCAAGCGTGTAACGCGCACATTTATCAACATATGACAACCACGACTAGAATACTTCAGAAAGAAATGCTGACTGATGATAACAATCTAAATGGACGCTATCCTGTTGCTAAGGTTTCGCAATTGCGACGCACTAAATAGCCTAACGTTACGTTAAAATAACACGACTTCGTTCCGTCAGGAATACACTGCTCAACTTGACCGGCAAACGCGTCGCGTGTTTATACAGGTTAAACGCCACGGTAAACAACGTCAATGTCGTTTTAACTGTTCAACTTTAAATGTAGCTACACAAAACTCCTAACTGGAAAATAAATAAACATAACAACCTTCTCATACGCTCTTTGCAGCACTAACGTTACTCAAAAGACGCCGTTTTTTCTGCTGAGGGGAAATTTATAATAACCTGCTATTTGAGATAATGAATTCATGCCAGCCTAATTGAATCCTTACCTTCACTGGTGGACGCAATTTGTTTTTAATATTCTTCTAAGGTCCCCCCTCGTTGCAGAGCCCCTCTCCTCTCCACTCTCTATCCGTTTAATATTGCAACAATATTGCTGCGGTCGCTAGAGCCTTCCGAGCGACTCTCTCCAGCAACCAGCCCTGAAGATGGAGGCGGGGCCGCGGACGCTGACGTCACGCCCCTGCTATAAGTACTATACAGTGAGGTACAGAATCGCCAAAACCACTTTAGAGCAGTTCACATCCCCTCCCCACTCTCTTTCTGCCTCCATCTTCCCCCTACTGTAAATGCAACATTTGTTCTAGAAATCCATATTCATGTAATGTTTGCTAAAGCAAGACCAAATCACTTTTTTATTTTAATGAAAGAAGTAAAATAATTAGATTAATTCCATATGCCCATCTCAGCATACTGAAGGCTCATGGTAAAAACACTGCTAGGAATCAGTGGAGTTTTTTCTATTCCAATACATCAGTACAGTAAACTCTCCATCCTGATACTGTCTCAATTACCCAGGAAACATCTAAGTGCATGAACATACACATGCACACACTTTGATTTATGAGTCACTAATGGAGCCCTCAGGAGAAGCACATACATTCAAAGGAATCAGAAAATACAATTCATAATGCAAATGGCACATACAAGCAAAAGTCCATGTTATATTTAGACTGACTTTAAGAAGTAGATTAATAACAGCAGTGCAAGACAATGTGAGTTACTGTCTTTTAAGACAGTTTACAAACTGTGATTGTGAACTGCTATTGTAATGTCTTTATAAGACATGCATGCTTGCTTTATAATCATTTCCATTAAGTGGTAATTGTATGAAATCAAAAGCAGCACAAAATAAAATAATCTGTCAATGTAACATTTCCAATTTGATCTGGAATAAGCCACTAAAAGGTTACAAAGCAACTTTGTTCAGCTAGTTGGGTTGTTAGTTAGCAAAATGAATTGTTTGGTAAATCTGCCACCTACAGACAAAATGGCACAATACAGCTTTTATAAGAACAAACGACAGATTCACATTTGCTCACACTGCTAGAATTGGCACTTCTGTCATATTAATTTTAGTAGTGCCACTGCTAATTTTTCAGTGTGACAATGAACAAAATACATTTAACACTTACATAAACGAGCCATTTTTCACCAAAGCTGACTGACTATATATCACCTAAAAGATAACACTGACTATCAATTTAAAGTAGTTCACTTTCAGAACAAAAATTCACAGATAATGTACTCACCCCGTTGTAATCCGAGACTTAATGCCTTTCTTTTTACAGCCGTAAAGAAATTATGTTTTTTGAGGAAAACATTTCAGGAATTATCTCCGTATAGTGGACTTCAGTGGTGTCTGCGAGTTTGAACGTCCAAAATGCAGCTTCAAAGGGATCTAAATGATCCTAGGCGAGGAATAAGGGTCATATCTAGTGAAACGATCGGTCATTTTATTAAAAAAAATAAAAATGTATATACTTTTTAACCTCAAATGCTTGTCTCGTCTAGCTCTGCCATGCGGATGCGTACTGTGTATATTTCAGGTCAATACAGTTATGTTAAAAAACTCCCATCTTATTTTCTCCTCCAAGTTTAAAATCGTTCTATGCCCTCCTCAAAAAACATAATTTCTTTATGACTGAAAAAAGAAAGGCATGAAAATCATTATCTGTAAATATTTGTTCTGGTAGTGAACTTCTCCTTTAATGCCAGTAAGAATATGCAGCAGATGGAAATAAAATCTATCACCTGTTTTCTATGTGACTACAGTAGGCCTAATTTGCTAGAATATTTGAGAATCTCACACCTTTCCCCAGAGAGAGAGAGAGAGAGAGGAAGAGCTAAAGGAGGAGAGAGAATGAAATGAGTTTCCTGACGAGGAGATACAGCAAATGGGAAAAAAAAAGGCCATAAACGATAATGAACATTCCCCCTCTCCTTAATCTCCTCCATCCCCCCTCTGAGAGCCGGGAGTCTGCAGCCTGCAGGAAGGATGCTGCTAATTTCCTTCTTTATTGAATTGAGCTGGACACACGCGTCCTGCAGGGCCGACCAGCCTCCTCGCCACATCCTCTGCTCTCACTCCGATGCTCATCCAAGGCCTCTTTGTTAATTATTCTGCCTATTCGTGCACTTCTCTGGTGTTTCTCTCTTTTCTTTTACCATTTCTGTATCTCGGCATTTAGTCTCCATATCTTACTCTGCCTTTCTTCATCTGCCTTTGGTACTTTCTGCAAATATGGTACAAAATAGCAGTTTTAACAATGAAAGGTGGAGCTTAACCTTTAAAGGATCGTGGCCAGCTTCAGATGTTATTATATAAAATGTTTCATTTTACACTACTAATTATTGGAATTAAATTTTTTTAAAGAAATTAATACATTTATACAGCAAACACACATTAAATTGATTAAAAATTAAAGATTACCTTCCAAATAAATGCTTCTTTTTTGAAAAACACAGTTTAATATTATGGAATGTTATATTTAATATCACTGAAATATTAAGGGGCATTTTAGAATGATTTCTGAAGTAATGATTCTGAAAATGTTGCTTTGACCACATGAATAAACTACATTTTAAAATATATTCAAATAGAAAGCAGTTATTTTAAATAGTAAAATATTTCACAATATTACTGTTTTAGCTGTATTTTGGATTAAATAAATGCAGGCTTGGTGAGCAAAAGAGACTTCTTTAAAAAAAACAATAAAAATCTTACTGTTCAAAAACTTTTGACTGGTAGCATATATTTCACATTAATTTCATTTCTTTATAAAACCAAATCATGACAAAATTATATAGGTTTTATGGTTTTAATTATTGGACACAATTAAGAAGGTCAACCTTTGAGGTGGGACAGCCCAAATCTCCTATTTAAATGACAAGATACCATTTAAAGCTAGCCTCATTGCTGTCTATGAAAATGTTATGTTATAAAATCTAATATCTAATAGTTATCACAACCAAAATCATTGCATATGTAGCTCTAATGCTTAAAAAAGGTAATATGATACAGCACTGTACCATATTTTTATTGATAGTGCCTCTTGCGCTTCCATCTCATCTGCCTGCTTCTCCTGTCAAGCCCCACCCAAAGAGACCAAAACTGCAATAGGACATTTCACACCCACTTCCTGTCTGCTCCCTACAATTTTCTCAAAGCGAACCCTTCCACACAAAGAGTGAATACAGTGATGCATGAAAACAAGGTATGGATTCATAACATAGATTCCTGAGCATCATAAGCTTTTATATAAGATATTTCATATAAGAGACTCCTGGAAGAATTTCACAGTATAGAAAGCAAACAACTACAGCGCACAGGCAGATACTACAATAATGAAATCGCACTGCGGCATGTCATGTCTTGCATTTGGAATCACAATTACAGGATAATGGAACCAAAATTTGCAGTTTGAACAGATATTTATCTGTACTGAAATCCAGCAATTCAAAAATCCAGTATGAATTCTGGTCCTGACTAGTTTCTGGGTCATTCTATAATTACACCTCATGTCCATGAAGTATATTTTTATCAATATAAAACACTGATGCTTAATTTTCTAGTACGCAATTATATTTTTCCCAATCATACTACTATATGTTGAAAAACTACATATTTTTTTGTTAAAAAATGATGCTCATATCACATACAACCCTGGTATTCAGCTGTCTGATTTTGTAAAGTTGCTCATTCTACTCTGCATTTAAGCATGAAAATTACCTCAGATATAAATTCATTTCATAGTTTTGCCTTCTGTTAGATTAGGTTATCAAGACATTTTGGTGTGCGCTTCAAAAATAATAAGTGTTTATTGTGATATAATTTGTTTTGTGTCTGAAAAACCACTGTCAGCTAAATTACCCACTAGAAAACCCACCCTCAAAAAGGAATGGTTTGTCCTATTTTCTCATATAATTTGCACAGTATGATGATATTTTCTCTAGAAGCAATGGATGAAACACTAGAAGTTCTGTTCTCTCACTTTCCCCTAATATTGGTTAAACTAGCAAACTTGTGTCAAGAGTGGATTAATTGACTGTCAACTTGGGTGGGTGTCAACTGTCAAATTTTAACAAGACAATTTACTTAAAACTTATGTTTTGTTTATGACAATATATTTCTAAACATACCATATGCTCAGAAGTTCTAGGCTTCCATGTCGAGTATGGGCCCAAAACACAAAAAATGTCAACTAAGTTACCCGTCAACTGTGTTACCAAGTAAAGATAACACAGTGGACAGTAGCAAACATAGATGGTATTTTATGCACATATTTCTACAGATCACCTTTATTTATATAGCATTTTATACAATGTAGATTGTTTCAAAGCAGCTATGTAAGGTCATGTTTGGGTTTCTGGGAAACAGGAAAAGGTTTTCTTCACATTGTCAAATTCTAAATGTAGAATGATCCTTATAGCGGTTATTGCTGTATAGGTTAGTTGCCAGACTAGCTGAGGGAAACTAATAGCAATGTTCAGTGAAGCCGTTATGATGGTGAAGTTGTTATGGTATAGTTATTCTACAATTCTCATAGAATTAGAGTGATTTTTAAAACGTTACCTTAATAGTTATTGTCCTTGAATGGGCCTTTAGACTAACAATGATGATTGCAGGCAAGTGTCTACGGAGCAAACAGTAAATTGAACACATTTCAGTATGTGTACAAACTGCGATGTACTGTACGTGACTGTAAGAACGCTTCACCTTTCTTCGTTAGATTGACACTGCACCAGTTTCCTCACACCTCAGCTAATTAGCCAGCTGCTCCGAACACTTGTTAATTAGAACTGAACTAACCGCCATTCCTGCTAAATACTTTACCACACAAACTCACATCCACCCACCCCGCCCACAGGTGACCTATGTACCAGTGTTCATGTTACTGCATATCATAAACAGTACATTCTGACAGAGCCAGAAATACCTAGCTCAGGGCTAAAAAATAGAGAACACTGACATTTACCTTCTAATATAAAATAAATAAATGCAAAGTGAAGTAAAACACCTCCTGTCAGTAACGCCCACAATGATTTCTGTGCCATCTGGATGGACTGAAACGAGACTCGGCTGTTTACACGCGGTATGTATGTCGTCAATAAACATGTAGAGGTATTAGAGAAGACTGCTGTACCTGCTCGTTGTTGTTCATGCACTGTAGTTTCTTCTGTTTCAAGTAGGTTGTCGTGAGGGGCATGTTGTAGTCTATGAGCTCGGGAGCCAGAGACGTTGGTTGGTTATTCTCTGAGAAAGCAAGAGAGATGTATAACAGTTAGGCCATACAAGTATAATTATCACAACGGGAAAACTAAACAATTACGTTGTTACACCGGAGATTCATATAACGAGTGTGAGAACGATAAATGTTATTTCTCTACACTGTCACTAGAGGGCAGTATCTGCCCCAGTGTTTTCATCAGGCGCACTTCTGCCTCAGATTAACAATGCCAAACAAAGGGCTAATTATAAAAAAAATCCATATGCAAATTACATTAATATGCATAGAGGAATGTGTAGAAATTTGAATCCATTCTCCGCCCACAGCTGTTATATTTGCATCCAAAGCCACTGTAATGATGTCCTGTGATTTGTGTGAAAAACCACTGTGAATATTTGTGTGAAGATCATGATGATCATGAATTCTGACGTTGACAGTAATTATGCCTGATTTGTTTAGTGTCTCTGTGTGTAGCTGTGTGTTTATGCACACATATACACTCAATCTTAAAGAGATAGTTCACCCAGAAATGAAAATTCTGTCATTAATTATTCACACTCATGTCATTCCGAACCCTTAAGACCTTTGTTTATCTTCAGAACACAAATTAAGATATTTTTGATGAAATCTGAGAGCTTTCTGAGCCTGGACAGACATAAACACAACTGCGTCCAAGGCGCAGAAAGGTATTAAGGACATCATTAATATAGAGAAGAATTTGTTGATTTAAGTCGTTATTTTTGTTTTCTTTGTGCACAAAAAGAATTCTAGTAGCTTCATAACATTAAAGTTTAACCAAAGATGCACAAAGGTCTTACGGGTTTTGAATGACATGAG
This sequence comes from Cirrhinus mrigala, assembly GCA_036247105.1. Lineage (NCBI taxonomy): Eukaryota > Metazoa > Chordata > Actinopteri > Cypriniformes > Cyprinidae > Cirrhinus > Cirrhinus mrigala. Next base: position 20,261,497 of record CM070029.1, read on the forward strand.
GGTGAGTAATTTATAACAGAATTTTCATTTTTGAGTGAACTAACCCTTTAACGGCACTCACACATACTCCTGAGTTTCCTGAAGAAGGTCTAAAACATACGGATTTCCCAACAATGTCCCTTAGAATTTGTAAACATGGAAGCATTTTAGTCATATAACAGCCTTCTCATTTATGGATTTTATCAGCTTTGAGTTAAAAGAGCCATGAAGCAAGCCATTACCTGCTGATAATCTCAGGCACACATACACAGAGTAATGGATGAGTTGTGTGCTGTGTATTGATCACCCTCATTTTCTCATTTCACATGGATTTACCACAACAAACTAAAAAAAAAAAAAAAAAAAACAAAAAAAAAAAATCAAGAACTAGATAAACACTGCTAAAATCAGCGTACTAATGGTAAAAGACAAAAATGATTTTAAATTATTTCCAGTTTTGTCGGGCTTCAATAAGTTTTTCACCTGAAAGAAAAACAAAAACAAAAACAAAAACCAAAAAAAATGACGTGAATTACTAAAACTAATATTTAGCACAGCCCTTTAGGAAAAAAACTAAAGCATACTTTTAAAAAGAATGCTTACTATGGAGATAATATAATTTAAATTTAAAAGAATATAATCAAGTGTGAACAATGTAATGTTTTCAAACACTTAACTGCATGTTATTTATAATTAAATGAAAATGTATTATAGTTTAAATTTATATCAAAGGCAGTTAGGCAAACATTAGAGTGAATTTTGACCAACTTAAAAGGGTTAGTTCACCCATATTTTTGATGAAATCCGAGTGCTTTCTGACCCTGCATAGACAGCAACACAACTACTACATTCAAGGGCCAGAAAGGTAGTAAGGACATTGTTAAATTAGCATGCGTCATGGTTTTCTCGTGAACGTGCGGCAAAGACTGACACAGAACAGACAAAATTGTTGAACAAAGTCGTTATTTTTGTTTTCTTTGTGCACAAAATGTCTCATAGCTTCATAAAATTACGGAAGAACTACTGATGTCACATGGACTATTTTAACGATGTCCTTACTACCTTTCTGAGCCTTAAACATGTCAGTTGCATTGCTGTCTATCCAGGGACAGAAAGCTCTCAGATTTCATCAAAAATATCTAATAATACCTAATAATTTGAGTTATGAAGATAAACACAAGATAAATGTCTTCTGGATTTGGAACTAAATGAGAATGAGTAATCAATGACAGAATTTTCATTTTTGGATGAACTCTATCCACCTTATTTTTGTCGTAAGAGTGGGAGCGGCCGTTTGTAAATTTAATGTGTCTGGCTTCCGGTCTCATCCGCGTCCAGCTATGTTTATCTGTACAAAACAGCTCGTTTTGCTGCTTTATATTGCAAATTGGTGTGTCTTACCTTGTTATTATAATGTATTATCTTAATTATGAACACAATAGTTTGTAATGCAAATTGTTTTTCGGTTTACAGCACCTCAGTATTCTTCTCATTATTTCTCTATGGCGGATTATGAACAGGAAGTCTAACACATTACCAGAAAACAGCTTACTTCCGCATTGAAAAATAAGGTGGATAAGTAGGACTTCATACATCTTTACGTAATACAATAATTATTTCTGGTATCTTTGAAGCATGGCAAAACATGGTAACTTTAATGCAGTTTCAAATTAAACTTGTATGCCAGTACTTTTAAACACATTTGTAAATATTTTGTAAATATTTGTTTATAAAGTTTCAATTTAGTACCATAAATTATCTTTAAATTTAATATGATTTATGATTAAGCACTTTAATCGGCTTTAGTATGTTAGTCAACACATCAAAATAAGCATACTTCATTAAAGCATGACAAAAGATTATTAAAAACAATTATTTAAATGTACTTTGATGAAATAAAAAAAATGTAATTCAACATTAACAGTACCACGATGTGAACGTGCATCTAAAAATGACACTGAAGAGAAGAAATACTGTTGAATAAAGTCGTTATTGTGTAAATAAGAGATTAATTGTGCCATGTAGAGAGAGCCACTAATTATAGCATATTCTCTGAGGTCACGATAAACTAAAAAAGGAATGACAGCTTTTTAGTGATTAAGGGAGCGCTCTTTGCAGGCTTTCTTGTCTATAGTCCATTCTGAATTTAAAAAAAAAAAGTTGTTTTTGTTGCTGCTAAGAGGACCAATGTGGCATACATGCTCCAAGTTTCAGGAGTGACATCCGCATATAAATGTGGGAATGTCTCGAAATCGCAATGACTATATATATATATATATATATATGAAGAGTTCAGATGCAAAACCAGCAAAAAGCCATCTTGGTCAAAAATGAGATAATGATACTGAGTGAATGCTCCTGACACATATACTTTCCATCAAATGTCCATCAAATACTTTTACTTCAAACTCGCTAAATTCCAGCCTCAGCCCAATCAAAAGTACCAGTACTTACATAGAAACCTATACAAAGCATCCAGAAAGAAATACTCATTTTAAAGAAAAACGTCAAGTGGATTTAGAGGCTTTTGCATCTGAGCTTTGTGGGTTGCCTCAAAAAAAACGCTGCCTTTAAGTACACTTCAGAGGTTTTTAATTTCAATAAAATGACATTATCTACAGTACATTTTAATCATTTTTCTATTTAGAAGTAAATTCAATACAAATAAGTGCACTTTGTTCATAAGGAGCTGCTAGACATCTAACATCCACACTCAAACTGATAAAACTTTAAAGCTCAATAATACATATCAAATTATACTTAAATTGAAACATTCTCATTTAAATTCTCCTTATTTTAATCAAAGAACATAGGATGTTGAGGAGGTAAACGAAAAACCATAATTAGCTTATATTTAGCCATTACGCTGTGCATCTGTCAGCTGAAGAAAGAGTTATGAAAAAAGGTGTGTTGACATGATTTTTACCACATCCTCAACATGTGCTACTAATATCACTTCGTCTGCATCTATATATAAATTGCGCATTAAGCCGCACGGCAGCAACGGCAGATATGTGGATATAAGAGCCGATATCAACCACAGCCTGAGTGTCAATTAAAGACAGAGCGAGTGTACAGTAATTAATTACTCTGAATAATTCAGCACTGAACTTTCATATGGCCGGCTGGAGGGGAGGGAGGTCTGCGCACCCCCATGGGCAAGAAGCCAATTAGCTGCTCTCTTTATGAGCGACACCCAACCTAAGCCCCAACGTTGACACAACGCTTTGACAGTTCAGGCCTGGGAGGCCTGAACTGATCTGTTTATCTCAGCAAGCGGGACGTTTAATGGGCAGTGCCCAGTTCTAGACTAACCAGGATTGCAGTTTCACCAAAACAACTTAGTTTTATCCATTTGGTTTTTTTCATCCTACTGAAAAATTTCCCAATCAAATTCCTCCCCCAGTGAATTCCACCCACAATCCCTCTCTCTCTCTGTAGAAATAATCTGGTTTCAGAGGTATTTTCTTTGTTAAAAGGCTTGTAATTGGGCTAATTGCAGTGTGTAGGGAGGCTAGCAGGACACTCATGTGACTGCAGCCTAATCAGAGGGTGTTGGGACGAGAGTGTGTGTGTGTGTGGGAGGAGGTGTGGCCAGAGGGGGTTTCATTAGCTTCAGGCTGGCGCAACGGGGGGAGCTCGTTACAGGGTGGGCAGGGGACAAAAGGGACGAGAGGGGGTTTTCTTAACAAAGACAATGAGTTATCCAATGAAGCATTATGGGTTTGAATATGCATAAATATATGGGAATAAATGCTTTCGGAGATGTCAGAGACATTCTGCCTTTGGAGCTGATACCTAAAGCCTTAAAAGTAATCCAGGTTGGTACGTGTGTGTGGTTTCTTGATACCTTTGAACTCTGCTCCGCTGGGGCTGATGTGCATCCTCTTCTGACATTCTCCACAGCTCATCAGGAAACGGGTCACCGCCTCTCTGGGCAGGAATGCATACGTCTCCGCTATCTGACACACAAACACACACCATATTAAACATCACTTAGGGATCTTTTAGAATCACCGATCCTACAAACCTCCAAAGAGTGTTTGAGAATTCACACTCAGTAGTGGCAAAGCTTTTGCGCTTAATATATGGTTTAACGTTTTTATATAAGATATGACAGCATCATTTAACAAAAAAGTGAAAGAGGATAGAGGATAATCTGGGGGAAAAATGCAAAAATAAATAAACCCCATAAATCCATTGAACTATTTATTTCTTCTTTGAATAAGGGTTGTGCACAAGTAATCATCTTGTGCAGCTGCTATTACTTGATATGTTCGCCAAAAATGACAATTACCCCATTATTTACTCACCCTCAAGCCATCCTAGGTGTATATGATTTTCTACTTTCAGAGGAATACAATTAGTGTTACATTAAAAAAAAATGTTCTGGCTCTTCCAAGATTTATAATGGCAGTGAATGGGTGTTGAGATTATAAAGTCTAATAAAGTGCATCCATCTATCATAAAAAGTGCTCCACATAACTCCAGGGGTTAATAAAGGCCTTTTGAAGCGATCAGAAGAAAAATGTGTAAGAAAAATATACTTCTTTAAAACTTTATAACCATAATCTCTAGCTTCGCTAACTGTACGCACATTCACGAGAGAGTGGTGTTTCAGCGGATGATGTAGGATGTAGGTGTAGCGTAAGCTCCGGTGAGAATATGCTAGTCTCACGAAAACCAAGTTTTGTTTACAGCAAAGGAAAACCAGGCTCCTCTTGGCTAATATTGAAATCCTCTGACATTTGTAACCCTGGACCACAAAACCAGTCTTAAGTCGCTGAGGTATATTTGTAGCAATAGCCCAAAATACAGTGTGTGTGTCAAAATTATTGATTTTTCTTTTATGCCAAAAATCATTAGGAAATTAAGTAAAGATCATGTTCCATGAAGATATTTTGTAAAATTCCTACTGTAATTATATCAAAACTTAATTTTTGATTAGTAATCAAAAAGCATTATTAAGAGCTTCATTTGGACAACTTTAAAGGTGATTTTCTCAATATTTAGATTTTTTTGCACCCTCAGATTCCATATATTCAAATAGCTGTATCTCGGCCAAATATTGTCCTATCCTAACAAACCATACAATCAATGGAAAGCTTTCAGATGATGTATAAAGCTCAATATCGAAAAATTGACCCATATAACTGGTTTTGTGGTCCAGGGTCACATTTTTCGTTAAAAATACTCATTTTGTACTTCTAGTCTTGCTCTCTCTACTGCACTTCTGTGTTTGTCACTTCTGACCGGAGCTTATGTTACATTTACATCTTAAATCACTTAAATCATCTGCTGTGGAGTATTTTTATGAGCGATGGATCCACTTTATTGGACTTTAAAATCTCAACAGCCAGGACAACTCTGATTGTATTCGTCTGAAAGAAGAAAGTCATATACACCTAGGATGGCCTGAGGGTGAGTAAACCACAGGGTATTTTTCATTTTTTGGGTGAACTGTCCCTTTAAAAATACTGATTTTAAATTTATGCTTAAATGTTGATTGGCCAATGCTCAAGTAATCACTATCAGTAATTTTTTTCCTTTTTTTTTTTTTTTTTGTATAGCCTTCATTCATTCATTTCAATAGCACAAAAATAGAACAAAAATTTTTTGCCTTGCCTAACCCCTTGTCATCCAAGATATTCATGTCGGATTTCTCTCCATATAGTAGATTTCAATGGTGGCCGCGAGTTTGAACTTCCAAACTGCAGTTTAAATGCAGCTTCAAAGGGTTCAAAATGATCCCAGCCGAGGAAGAAGGGTCTTATCTAGCGAAATATTCGGTCATTTTCTAAAAAAAAAATTACAGTTTATATACTATTTAACCTCAAATGTTCATCTTGTCTAGCTCTGCATGAACTCTGTGTATTCCAGTTCAAGACAGTATAAGGGTAGGTTGAAAAACTCCCATCTCATTTTTTTTCTCCAACTTCAAAATCGTCCTAACACCTTCACTCTTTAAACACTGGGTTGGTACTTCTGCAGTGATGTAGGATGATTTTGAAGTTGAAGATGTTTTTCAACCTACCCTAACTGTATAGACCAATTATCTATTTGCAAACATTCGGGATGCACGCGTAGCATGGTTGCAGAAAACCCGATTACATGGATATGGTACAAAATACTTAGATTTAAAAAGAATATAGATTATATTGATTAGATGTCATTTTCAAAATGTTATTCACATATTACAAGAGCTTGTCACCCAGCGATAAGCACTATTATTCAACAAAACCGACGTTAGATAGTGGGATAGTCTTACAGATTTGAAACAGGGATGACGTTTTTTTGTGGGCGGTTCAAGTGGCAGTCTATGGAGCTATGGAATAAAAGAATAAAAAAAGGCAAATTTGATTTTATATTTCAAAATTCTGAAATATATTATTTCAGAAATATATATTTTTGCAATTCCAAGATTATCTCTCACAATTCTAGAGGAAAAAGAAACTTGTCATTCTCTCTTTTCCCCTTGGCTCAGAGTTTATATCCCACACTTCTGGCTTTTTTCCCCTCAGAATGAACATACTTGCTAGTTTTGTTAAATCGAGTTGTAGAGTCCAAATTAGGAGATATAAACTTGCATTTGTGAGAAAAAAGTAAGAATTGTGAGTTATGTAAAAATGTTAATAATAATAGGTTTACATAATATTTCATGCTGTAACTGTAGGGCTAATGCAATACATCCCCTATGAACAGCATATGTGAATATTATGTAGAACTATTGTTTCAATCAAATTTATGCTTTAAAAGTAGAGTATTCATAGCAGTTTTCATCCATAGTGCACTCTTAAAAATAAAGGTGCTTTAAAGGTTCTTCACAGCAATGCCATAGAAGAACCATTTTTGGTTCCACACAGAACCATTCAGTCAAAGGTTCTTTAAAGAACCATCTCTTTCTTACTTTTTATAATCTGAAGAACCTTTTTTCGCCAAAAAGAACCTTTTGTGAAACATAAAGGTTCTTCAGATGTTAAAGGTTCTTTATGGAACCATTTAAACAAAAAAGGTTCTGCTATGGCATCGTGAAGCACCTTTATTTTTAAGAGTGTGTGTCCATTTAAACATCTGTGTTTAGGTTCAAATGGCATCTTTGACTGCTGTATTCTATAAAAATTATTTGCATTCCTATGGAGTCAAAATAGGGTCATATATATCTGCAAAATAAAACAATGTTTTGCAAACAAAAAATATGTTTTGCAAATAAAAATAGAGTATTGAGAAAAAAAAATTGCTTTTTTGCAAGTAAAAAAAATAATTGCAAAAGAAAAGTTAACCCCTGAGAGAAAAAATAAAGTTTAGCAAAGTAAAACTTCAGCCGTATTGACTTTGCAACACATATTTCCCTTTGCACCGCTCCTTTGAATCCGCGTTTCAGTTATCCGTGCCTTTGCGGCGCAAGCTTTCCTTTGCGCTTCATTTTTCTTTGCGCCTCGCTTTGTGGCACTGATTTGACGTGGGGGAGGGGTCAAGAGGTTGGGGTGTGTACAAGGGATGAAGGCGCGTCCCTCTCGTTACGTCATCAGCGCGAACCCCGGATCTCAGGTATGTATTATTGATCGCTTTCTTATTATTATTATTATTAGACTCCTATATTATTAATAACAGATACTTCAGACCGGCCCAAATAAGGCTGTCACGATTAACAGACATTATATTGTACATGATTTATGAACAGCTTGTGGGTGAAATAGGTAAAATACTGTTGCACCCGAAAGCTAGAGGTCGCTCTCGTGCGAAAACTCAAAATAAGCGCAGTAGAGGAAGACAATAACAAACATAATGTTAGTTATAGGAAATGCATATGGACATCATTTTATCAATATTCCTAAAACCTCCTCAGGTATTTTCATGATAATAAAGTATATTAATGATAATTTTATTAATAATAATAATCCGGGGCTCGTGCTGATGACGTAACGAGAGGGACACGCCTTCGTCCCTTGTACACACCCCAACCTCTTGACCCCTCCCCCACGTCAAATCAGTGCCACAAAGCGAGGCGCAAAGAAAAATGAAGCGCAAAGGAAAGCTTGCGCCGCAAAGGCACGGATGACTGAAACGCGGATTTAAAGGAGCGGCGCAAAGGGAAATATGTGTTGCAAAGTCAATACGGCTGAAGTTTTACTTTGCTAAACTTTATTTTTTCTCTCAGGGGTTAACTTTTCTTTTGCAATTATTTTTTTTACTTGCAAAAAAGCAATTTTTTTTCTCAATACTCTATTTTTATTTGCAAAACATATTTTTTGTTTGCAAAACATTGTTTTATTTTGCAGATATATATGACCCTATTTTGACTCCATACATTCCGATTTTGACATCAAAAGGCACAAAAATATATTTTTTCTCTTATTCCATGGGTTTTACCCGTTTACCTCCACTGGTTACCAGTGTTTTTCTGCAACCACTATGTGCGCGCAGTTGCAAGAGACGTCACTGTGACGTCTACTCAAAATTGGTCTATTGAACCGGAATATACAGAGTTCACACAGAGCTAGACAAGACAAGCAATTGAGCTTTAAAAGTATATTTGTCAATTTGTTTAGAAAATGACCGATCGTTTCACTAGGTAAGACCCTTCTTCCTCAGCTGGGATTGTTTAGAGTCCTTTCAAGCTGCATTTAAACTGCATTTTGGAAGTTCAAACGCAGGGCACCATAGTAGTCCACTACATAGAGAGAAATCCTGAAATGTTTTCCTCAAAAAACAATTTCTTATCGACTGAAGAAAGAAAGACATGAACATCTTGGATGACAAGGGGGTGAGTAAATTATCTGTACATTTTTGTTCTGGAAGTGAACTTCTCCTTTAATGTTGGTGAATTAAACAAACGTTGAACTTCATGTAAGTGTCATTAAAATTCAAAATATGGGGCAAATGTTGATAAATTCACATAAACCAGTCATTAATTATAAAGACACCTCATATCTATCAGAGGTGCACAGTAACAATGATTTATTCCCACTTTTAGAGGAGAGCTGTAGTAAGGCAGTAACAGCAAACAGAAGAGATGATTAGTTTGCAGACATTGTGTGAATGCTTAGATGTTTTATTAGAATACTGTCATCAAGTCCAGGATTAATAATCCCTGGGAGACTGTCATACTGATGTCTTTACGTTCACAGAGCTAAACTTCCCTCTCACTTTCTGCTGGATAACATAACTTACTGTGTGAGAGTACTCATAATTGTCCTTGTCAAAACATTTTTCCGTCACACACATATACACCGAGATTCAAATCATGCTGGAGAACAGTGCGTTTGAAAGTTACACACAACAAATCCTCATCACAGTAGCAGTTTTTCATTATAACCTCTCAAAACTCTTTCCCTTATACATTTTGTTTATCTTTTTTTACATTTACCCTCTTTCGCATCGGCTTGGTTTCTCCCTCCTCCACCTTTCTGTCATGAAACCGGACAAAGAAATAGAGAAAGTACACCCCCACATTGAAAGTCCCTCGTGTCTCTCTAATCTCCCATGAGGCTCTAACAAACAAGCATGGGCGGCCATGGAAGCACAGCTGGAGGGTATAGCATGTACGCGTGTGCATTACGAAGGCAGAAACCCCACCGCAGCAGCGATACAAGAGCCAGAAAACCTGAGCTTTCGCCTTTCCAGCACCCTGATTCCTCCAGGAGATCCTAAGAGGAGTAGGCACACAAATCCTGATGCCCAGGGAAAAGCTCTGCTCTGCCCTCCCCTCATAGACCAACAGCTGTCAAGTGCGAGAGGAACAAGGAACAGCGTAGAGGACAATATGTGTGTGTATAAAACTTATCACAGAAATTATTCATGTAACAAAACCAAAAACAAGATTATTTATGCATTTATAGGCAATACCTTGTTTGTTAAACATACCAACTGTAAATGCACGTGAGAGCAAACATGCACTTTTGTAACTGTCCAAAAGAGGGCAGTAGCACTGGACCTGTGAACCTCAGCATAGCCACCAGACCAGGTGAGAGCAGCCCATGTCACTCTCACTTCCTATGTTTCCATGACAGCACATGTGTGATACAGAGTTCTAAAGATGTTCACTGCGGACCTAAATATATCTTCTAAATATGAACTGATCCTCATTTCTGCCTACAACAATGCAGAGAAAGAAAGAAATGCAGAAAGAAAGACAGAAAGAAAGTGTAAACATGTAGGAAAATGCAGAAATACATTAAAAAAAGAAGAAATATAAAGAAATAGAGAAACAGAAATTAAATGCAAACCATTATAACATAAGAAAAAAAATGAAAAAGAAATGTAGGAATATATAGAAATATAGATATATAGACAAATATAGAAAGAAATGAAGAAATTAAACAAAGAGAAAAATATCTGACTGAAAGAAAGAAAGAAAAAGTAAGAAAGAAAGAATAAATACATCAAGAAATGCACAAAGAAAGAAATGCACAAAAAGAGAAAGAAATGCATAAAGAAAGGAAGAAATCTATAAAGAAAGAATTAAATGCATAAAAATAAAGAAAGAGAAATGCACAAAGAAATGCATAATGAAAGAAAGAAAGAAAGAAAGAAGAAATGCATAAAGAAAAAGAAAGAAAGAAATGCATAAAGAAAGAAAGAAAATGAAAAGAAAAAAGAAAGAATGCAGAAACACATCAAGAAAAGCATAAAGAAACAAACAAACAAACAAACAAACAAACACCAAGAAAGAAAGAAACGAGAAAAAGAAAGAATGACAGAAAAAAGAAAGAATGCATAAATGCATCAAGAAATGCATATAGAGAGAAATGCATAAAAAGAGAAAGAAATGTGTAAAGAAAGGAAGTGCATAAAGAATTACATGCATAAAAAAAGAAAGAAAGAAAGAATGCATAAATACATCAAGAAATGCACATAGAAGGAAAGAAATGCATAAAGAAAGGAAGTGCATAAAGAAAGAATTAAATGCATTAAAAATAGAGAAAGAAATGCAAAAAGAAAGAACGAATGAAATGCATGAAGAAAGAATTAAATGCATAAAAATAAAGAGAGTAAGAAATGTAGAAAGGAAGAAAGAATTGCATACAGAAAGAATGAAATGCATAAAAATAAAGAGAAAGCAATGCATAAAGAAAGAAATGAACAAAGAAAGAATGAAATGCAAAAAGAAAGAACGAAAGAAAAAAATGCAGAAATACATCAAGAAATGAACAAAAAAAATAAAAGAAGAGAAAGAAATGCAGAAAGAAAGAAAGAAAGAAAGAAATGCTGAAAGAAAGAAAAAAGAAAGAGAAAGAAAGAAAGAAAATACAGAAATACATCAAGAAATTAATAAAAAAAAGAAGAGAAAGAAAGAAAAAAAAAGAAAAATGCAGAAAGAAGGAACTGCAGAAAGAAAGAAAAAAGAAAAGAAAGAAAGAAGAAAGAAAGAAAGAAAGAAAGAAAGAGAAAGAAGAAAATACAGAAATACATCAAGAAATTAATAAAAAAAGAAGAGAAAGAAAGAAAAAAAAAGAAAAATGCAGAAAGAAGGAACTGCAGAAAGAAAGAAAAAAGAAAGAAAGAAAGAAAGAAAGAAAGAAAGAAAGAGAAAGAAAGAAAGAAAATACAGAAATACATCAAGAAATTAATAAAAAAAGAAGAGAAAGAAAGAAAAAGAAAGAAAGAGAATGCACATAAATGCAAAAAGAAATAAAAAAGAAAAGAATACAGAAAGAACAAAAAGCTACACAAAAACAAACAGAATGAGATTGCAGAAATATAGAAAGGGAAAAAAAATGTTGAAATGAAAGCAGAAAGTAGAAAAAAAGAAATAAACAGAGTCCTATATAGCCTCCAGCTTTCATTTATTGGCTAATGTTGTGTATTCTGACTGATTCACCCAAAATTCACAGAGGCCAGTGATTCTCTGCTACAAATCACACCAGGACAACACACAGCAGGAGCCGCTCGCTTCTGTTCATAAGAATCACAGAGGAAATAAATCAAGCTGACAGAGGAAGGGACACTTTAGCTGACAGGCAGATAAAGGCGGTCAAAAAGGGCCACAGGGGGTATTAAATCTGAACTATATGAGTCCATAAACATGAGACTATCAGAAAGAAGTTCCTCGTTTTACTCACCGCTTTATACGTTTTCTTCTGTCCGGCGTGTTTGGGTGCTTTGGCCGGGTCAGAGCTGATCTCCACGTGCATGGCATAGATGATGTCATAGAAGTCCTCCACCACCGCAACCCTCTTCAAAGATGAGCTCTCCGGCCCCGAGCCCCCATCCACACACTGAAATCACACAGAAAAACAGAAAATCTTCATCGATGTCCTTACTACCTTTCTGGGCCTTGATTGTGTCAGTTGCTTCGTTGTCTATGCAGGGTCAGAAAGCTCTCAGATTTCATCAAAAATATCTTAATTTGTGTTCTGAAGATGAACGAAGGTCTTACAGGTTTGGAACAACATAAGGGTGAGTAATTAATGACAGAATTCACATTTTTAGGTAAACTATCCCTTTAAGCAATGTCACATTATCACAAATACTGTTATACTTCATTTACACCAATTGTATTATATGAACAGACTGACAAACACGTTCTCATTTCTAAACAGTCAAGTTAAAGTCAAATAGTGATTATCAGAGCTGTGCTGTAAAACAAGTGTTTGGTAATATGATTAAAGATGCCTATTTTATCTTTTAAAATATATTTCCTTGGTTAAATGATTTTACTTTAAATCAACAGGTTTAATTTATTTACCTATTTTGACATTAAAACAGTTTCATTCTGTTCCGTGTGGCTGGTTGAAATAACAGGGCCCAGACTACCAGACTCTCGTTTAGCAGTAAATGATAGAGAAAGACCTTAATGGCTAATTTATTTATGAATACATTTTGGATGGGAAATTTGCAAAGTGGAATTTAATAATCACTGAAGCACAAAAGATCACCTATGAGACCAGCACTACTGTCAACTGCTACGGGCTAGTGGCAAAAATAACATTTGCATCTTTTTTTAAATACGTGCATGCAATTTATTGAGTCAAAATTAAATGAAATTCATGTTAGTAATGTAAGTGTGAATGATTAATCCATGCATATTTTCATATTTGTTTATCAAAGTTTTTGGAATGATCTTCTGATGAAAAACAGACTTTTCTCTGGTAACATATGCCAGAATTCTCTGAACTAATCTACTTAAACTTCGCCCCTTGTGACGGCAAGCTCATATTCAGATCCAGTCAACATCCAATGTACAGAACCAAGTCCTGCCCTATATTTTTTTTCTTTTTTTTGATAATCTGGCTCCTCTTAATCATGACATTAAGAACAACATTTTTGTTTGCAGTGACAGTCTGGCAAAGGAATATGGGTTACAAAAAGGCTAGCTAAAAACAACTCTGCAGTACAAAGAAACTACAAGGCTCCGATTCTCGGAGGGACTTTTAAGAGCACTGAAAGAGGAATTCTGGGAAGAATCTCACCTCTCTCATGTCGGGAGCAGCGCTGGAGAGACTAAATGTTTTTCCTCAAGGGTACAGAGTTTGATAATGGGAGATGGCGGACATAATACACTCAAAATAACCACAAAACAAACATCTGGGAAGATTTTTCCTTTATTATTGCATTTTTTCAGTAAATTGAAACATTACTTGAAATAATGTACTTTGGCAGGACTATGGTTTAATGATGTCATCTGATACTAATACTACTGTGATACTGTTTGATTATCACATTAATATGCTTTGGTACCTCAAAGAATTCCAAGGTATTTCAGGTAAAAATATTTTCTATTATATATACACACCACCAGTCAGAAGTTTTTGAACAGTAAGATTATTATTGGGGTTTTTTTTGTTTTTGTTTGTTTGTTTAAAGAAGTCTCTTCTGCTCACCAAGCCTGCATTTATTTTATCCAAATTACAGCAAAAAAAAGCAAAAATTTGAAATATTTTTACTATATTTTTACTTTATATTATTATTATTATTATTATTATTATTATTATTATTATTAGTTGTTGTTGTTGTTGTTGTTATTATTATTATTATTATTATTATCATCATTATCATTATCATTATCATTATTATTGTTATTATTATTATTATCATCATCATCATCAATATATAAAACAGCTGAGTACATTTTTTTTTAGAATTCTTTGATAAACAGAAAGATCTGCAAGATCAGCATACATCTGAAATAAAAAGCTTTTGTAACATTATACACTATATAGGGCTGCACAATTAATCAAATTTCTAATCATGATTACAATTACAGATGCCACAATTATGTAATTGTTCAAAGGCACAATTACAAAAAATAAAAATAAAAAATAAATAAATAAATAAAAATAATCCGCTTACATTATTCTGCGTTTTTAAGATGTGTGGGTGGGTGGGAGAGTGTGTGTATTTTTCCTACAGGTTATTTTAAATTTATTATTATTATTTATTTATTGATTTTTTTTGTCATTGTTTTAATTTTTAAACTTGTACTATTTGTACTTTCAAGAGAATAATCGAAAATTATGATTTTTGTCATAATAGTGCAGCCCTAACACTATACCATTCAAAACCTTGAAGTCACTGTCATTTTTGTTGTGTGTGTGTGTAGGGGGGATTTATAGAAATTAATACTTTTATTTAGCAAGGATGCTTTAAATTGATCAAAAGTGATGTTTTTTGAGCAGCAAATCAGAATATTAGAATGATTTCTGAAGGATTAAGTGTTTGGACAAATGATGCTTAAAATTCAGCTTTAAAAATCACAGGAATAAATTAGAACAGTTATTTTAAATAGTAAAAATATTTCTAAATTGTACAGTTTTCGCTGTACTTTGCACTGTAAAAAAAACATGAAAAAAAAAACACAATTTGTTGAGTCAACTTAAAATAATTTGTTACCCTGCTGCCTTAAAATTTTAAGTTCAGTCAACTCAGATAAGTTTAGTCAACTTGAAATGTTAAGTTGTACTAAGTGACAACTTAGACATTCGAGTTCATAAAGCTAAAAAATTGGTTTCTTACACTTAAAAGCTGTGTTTGTTGCCCTGCTGCCTTAAAATTGTAAGTTGAATTAACTCAAATATCTAATCAAATATCTGTCACTTAATAAAACTTAACATTTCAAGTTGACTAAACTTTTTTTGAGTTGACTGAACTTAAAATAATTTGTTACCACACTGCCTTAAAATTTTAAGTAAGTTCACTAAAATTGTTTTTTTACAGTGTGGATCAAATAAATGCAGGCTTGGTGAGCAGCAGAGACTTTCTGACCCGGCATAAAGACACCAACACAACTTCCACATCAAGGCCAAGAAAGATAGTAATGATATCGATAAAACAGTCCATGTGACATCAGCAGTTCAACTATAATTATATGAACCATTGATATCACATGAACTATTTCAACAACGTCCTTGTGTTTTGAAGATGAACGAAATGTCTTATGGGTTTGTAACAACATGAGGGTGAGTAATTAATGTCAGAATTTTCATTTTTAGGTGAACTAGCTCTTTAAAGTGCACAAGAAACATATTTCACACATTCTGTTTGTTCATACAGCATCAGGTTCAGAGCAGTAAATGGTAGTTTGGGGATCCAGCTCCCATCGGAGGGCCAGCCTCGTTACCATGGTAACCGCTGCCGGCCTCTTGGGTAGGTTTGTGGGGCAGCAGGGTCATGTGACACGCACAGAACCTCCAAGTCAAAGTTAGACTAGCTAACTCAAATCACCATCACCATCTTCTATTCCTTTCATCGCCCACGTCACATGCAGTGATGCTCTTCGCCTCCACCACATCCCCCACTCCACCCGGTACAGGACCACGGGGTTACCATGGCAGCAAAGGTGTATCGGCAAAGCGACGTTTTCCCGGCTCCCATCGTTTTAGCGTTAATGATAACTTGCAAATCATCTTACGGTATAAGAATAGTTCTACGCTAAACACGAAACTAGGAGTGCGTACTGACAAGCGGCAAGCCGCTGCAGTAATGTGACATGCGCTCACACATGTTTACTGCTGGATTCCACTCCACTACATTAACTTCAGGAGATAGGACACGTGTGCCAGGCTCTGCCAATGTTTGTGTGTGTGTGTGTGTGTGTGTGTGTGTGTGTGTGTTAGAGATTCATGCTGCTGTAGCATGATGCCGCCCCGGCCTTCAACCCCCCACCCCCCTTTTCCCAGCGTTGCGGGGCACATCAGCGGCCTGGGACGATAGTGCGTGTGACAGCAGCAGCCCAACCACACGCGCCAATGTGGGACACAGGAGGGAGGGGGTCAGCACAGCACCTTCAGGCGCAGCAGACAGGACACTCGCGCACATTCTCGCGCATGCCTGTACTAACACGCAGGGCGCACCTCAAGGCACTGAGGACAGGACAGAGAAAGATCCCCCTTCCCCCAACGCCTGCACGGGGTCAAAGTCACCGAACCCTGAGAGGGTAAAAGCAGGCTGTCCTGCACACACGCTCAGAGCCCAATATTAGCATTTTCTTTGTGCCACTGCAACATGGCATCACATGCACGGATATAAATCAAGTACAATTGTATTACATCAAGAATTTAGGTTTGTGTATTGTCCTTTCTACTGAGATGCCTTTATCTGGTGGATTTTTGAAGGCAGCATAAATGCATCCTTCACTGTGTGTGATATCACACAATAATGTGCTGTTTTTGGCTGGAAGAACAAACATGGTGCATTTTTTTTTTCTCAAACAGTTAATAAACACCATTGTTATCAAAGATTTGCTTCTGATAGGGTCCAAAAACAAGAAAATGTACATTGATCATCTACTTTAAAAATTGTAAAAATTATTCACATGCATTTTGTTGTTGACATCAAATAGAAGTACATACAGTCAAACAGTATGGGCGAAGATTTATTTGTGTTTTGGTAGATTCAAGCCAAATTAGCCAAATATTAACATAGATGTGTCACATTTTCTTATTTCACAAAAACTAAATGAAAACTATAGTGCAGTCATATTTATTACCGTCGCTCTGCAAAATTTAACGGGCAAAACTCAGTCAGAAGGAATCTGTGCAATTAGGAGTTCTAAGGAAAAGGCAAAAAGTTTCGCACACAGATTTTGCTCATGTTCAGGTTGGTGACCAAAAGAAAGCTGCTTGGTTTTAAAGTGCTTTATATATTTCTAAACTATTAACAACTGACAATTATGGAAGCCTGTTTCTGCCACTGAATCAAAAATAAAATTGCAATTTTTTTATCTCGTAGTTCTGACTTTTTTTCTCAGAATGGTGTGTATATATATATATATATATATACACACACACACACACACAATTCCGCAAGATTATAAACTTGCAATTCTGACTTTATAATACGCAGTTGTTTCCCCTCAGCATTGGACATTATGACTCACAATTTTAAGTTTATATCTCGCAATTCTAAGAAAATAGTCAGAATTGTAAGATATAAACTTGCAACTGCAAAAAAAAAAATCCGGATTGAGAGGACTGAGGATTAAGGATTTATATTCTGCAGTTCTAACTTTATATTCACAATTGCAAGTTTATATCATGCAATTCTGAGAAAAAAAAAACAGAATCGTGAGTTCACATTGTGCAATTTTGACTTTATAACTCGCATTCGCGAGTTTATCTCTTGCAATTCTGACTTTTTTTTTTAAATCTCAATTCTAAAAAAAAAAAGTCAGAATTGAATGTTTATATCCCGCAATTCTGACTTTATACCTCAAAATGGCAAGTTTATCTCACAATTCTGATTTTTTTCCTCACAACTGCAAGTTTATCATGCAATTCTGAGAAAAAAGTCAGAATCGTGAGTTTATATCTTGCAATTCCGACTTTATAACCCGCAATTGCTAGTTTGTATCTCGCAATTCTGACTTTTTTCCTCAGCTGAGTTTATATCTTGCAAGTCTGACTTTTTAACTCGCATTTGCAAGTTTATCTCTTGCAATTATGATTTTTTACTTGCAAATGCAAGTTTAAATCAGTTCTGAAAAAAAAATCAGAATTGAGTGTTTATATCCTGCAATTCTGATTTTATACCTCAAAATTGCAAGTCTACATCTCACAATTCTGACTTTTTTCCTCACAACTGAGTTTATATCTTACAGTTCTGACTTTTTTCACAAATGCAAGTTTATATCATGCAATTCTGATTAAAAAAGTCAGAATCGTGAGTTTCCATTTTGCAATTCTGACTTTATAACTTGCAATTGCTAGTTTATATCTCACAATTCTGACTTTTTTTCACAATTGTGAGTTTATCTCTTGCAATTCTGGCTTTTTTCTCACAATTGCCTAAATCTCACAATTCTGAAAATTGTGAAGAAAAAAAAAAATCAGAATTGAGAGTTCATATTCCATAATTCTGATTTAATAACTTTGGTAGTTTAGATCTCACAATTCTGAGAAAAGGTAAAAAGTTCCAATAAACTTTTTTTAAAAAAAAATATCATTCAGTGCCATAGAAAATGTACCCGTTTTGCCTGCAAAGTGCTTAAATTGTGCAAAATTTTGACCTCATTGTCAAAATTAAAAGATAGTAGCTACAGATGTTTATAAAAAGGTAGGGCGGGGACTTGATTGAATCCTTTGCTTGTTGATTGGATGGAGCAGGATCTGAATGCCAGTTTATTGACAATTGTAAGCAAGGAGTTTTTGTGGACTAAATGATTGGAGAACCCACCAGAGAGAAGTCTATCGCTTCACTGGAAGATCGAGTTATGATATTATAATTAATAATTACAAGGTCCAAAAATAAATAAATAAATAAACAAATAAAAATATGTCCATGAATGAGTCATTCATGATGAGATCAATGTCATACATTTTAAAAAAAAAATAGATAGGGTGAATCTAGGGTAAATTTTCAGTTCATGCGAACTTTAAAGTATGTAGATTTATAAAAATATTTGATCCAAAACGCATCAGAAAAGCTCACTTTTATATTGTTAGGCAGGTTTTACATTTGCATGCTTTTTGTGCACTTTTTTTTTTTTTTTTTAGCTAGAACATTACTCAGTTTCCATTAACAGACCGGGCAGGAGGGCACCATTTCCGACACAGTGAAAAACAGCCCAAAATGAGCAGATGAACAAAATGAGCGAGGGGAATTATTCCTTCACTCCACCTCCACCTCTATAAGCGGATGCTTGTGCTGTTTTTAAATCCTCACACTTTTTCGACCTCCCCCATTCCCTTAATTTCTCACATACCCCCCTCTATGAACACCAGCTACTTTAACCCAAAACCTCACTGTCTTTCTTCCTCTCTCCTTTGCTCTTCTAGGCCCTTGTTCCTTCTAGCAGCACCGGATAATTACAGCTTTCCCTCTTTCGCTTTTAATCTCTCCCTCAACACTCTCTCCTTTCTGCTACTCTGTTTCTCTCTTGCTTCCACTCCCAGGTCCCGGACCAAACAGCCCTGTTGCTAGGAGACAAGCTGGGTCGGAGCAGGAGCGGCAACAACGGCGGCGACGGCAGCTCCCCCACGTCTCCGCCTCTCTGGAAACAAGGGATGGAGGGATGGTAGAAGAGTTCAGTGGAGGGGAGAAGCCCTTCAGACATGTGTGCTCAGCCAAAAGGAAGAGACAGACACCGACCCCCCACCGACATACAGACGTCCAAACAAACAATAATGACAAAACTGCAGAAATTCGCAAAGAACTCGCACACCTGCGCAACACTGCAGAGTTCGGCATGGCGAATCCAGGGCGGAAAACCTGCTGATGGTGACAAACATTTACGGTACTGAAATATGGCAGACGGGGGGCCTGGCTGGACCTGTCTGTCCTAATATCCAACAACGGCTGTGTACCTTCTCCAGGACGAGTGCTTTATGTATTGGCACACATCCAGAGGGCAGAACTGCTTCTCAAGTAAATCTGTAGTTTTAAGAACGTTTCAATGTTTTTACTACAAAACAGAACAGGAAAAATGAAAATGAGTGGGAATGTGCGACATGGAGGGCGTGAAGTGGGTTTTATCTGTCGCGGAGAGATGGACAGGATCGAGTGGGAGTGAAATGAGTTTGACTGGGTTAGTGCTAATTGTGACAGGCGGTCACAGTTTATAGGCTAATCTTGGCAAACGGCTGCGTAGATAAACAAACTGATGGCTAAATGATAGAGTCTGTGTGTGTTCACAAGACTAACAAGAGAGCAAGAGGGAAGTATCGCACATGCATTTGCTCGTTCCAAAACCTTATGAGCGTCCCACAGAGGCAGCATTTTAAGGCGTCGCTGGCAAGCTCCTAACATGAAGATCGTTCCATAAAGTAGCAAACTTGAAAAAAATGAAAAATTCTGTCATTAATTATTCACCCTCATGTCGTTCCAAACCCATAGGACCTTCGTTCATCTTCAGAACACAAATGAAGATATTTTTGATGAAATCTGAGCACATTTCTGACACATTAGTAAGGTGGCAAGGACATTGTTAAAACAGTCCATGCGACATCAGTGGTCCAACCTTAATTTTATGAAGTTATGAGAATACTTTTGTGCATAAAGAAAACAAAAATAACATCTTTACATTATATATTTTTATCTATGCAGGTTTTTATCTCTCAGATTTCATCAAATACATCCTAATTTGTGTTCTAAAGACGAATGAAGGTTTTATGGGTTTGGAATGACATGAGGGTGAGTAATTAATGACTGAAAATGTATTTTTGGGTGAAATATCCCTTTAATTATATAGCCTAAAATACTTTCTTTTAGGCAAATTTTAAAGAAGAAGTCCACTTCCAGAACAAAAATGTACAGATAATGTACCCCCTTGTCATCCAAGATGTTCATGTCTTTCTTTCTACAGTTGTAAAGAAATTATGTTTTTTGAGGACAACAATTCAGTATAATGGACTGAAATGGTGCCCAAAGTTTGAACTTCCAAAATTCAGTTTAAATGGGGCTTCAAACGATCCCAAATGCGGTTGTAAACGATCCCAGCCGAGGAAGAAGGGTCTTATCTAGCGAAAAAATCAGCTATTTTCATAAAAAAAAAAAAAAATACTATTTAAATACTTTTTAATCTCAAACACTCATCTTGTCTTGCTCTTTCTGAACTCTGTGTATTCTGGTTCAAGACGGTTAGGGTATGTTGAAAAACTCAGATTGTATTTTCTCCCTCAACTTCAAAAATCATTTCAAAATCATCCTACATCGCTGCAGAAGTACTGACCCAGTCTTGCAAAGTGAACATGCAAAGATCAAACACCCTTAACAAAAACGCAAAATAGCGATACAGGGCGATTTTGATGTTGAGGCAGAACAAAAGATGGGAGTTTTTCGACATGCCCTAACTGTCATGAACCGGAAAAAAACAGAGTTCAGGCAGAGTAAGACAAGACGAGCGTTTGACATTAAAAAGTATATAAACTGTATTATTTTTATGAAAATAACTGATTGTTTTGCTAGATAAGACCCTTCTTCCTCGCCTAGGATCATTTAGTCCAAACTCGAAGTTCAAACTCGGGGCACCATAGAAGTCCACTATATGGAGAAAAATGCTGAAATGTTTCCCTTTAAAAAACAATTTCTTTACGACTGAAGAAAGAAAGAAATAAACATCTTGGATGACAAGGGGGTGAGTACATTATCTGTACATTTTTGTTCTGGAAGTGGACTTCTCCTTTAAGGCAGCATCCTTGAATGCACTGCAGCAAACTCCAAATATTAAATATAAATGTACAATATTTTGCTGAAAAGTGTCAATAAAAATAAGTCTTAAAAATTTGCTATATTTTACCCAATGTTTGAGCATCACGCCAGTAGCCTAGCAATATACTAACACATAACTACCATTCAAAAGTGTAAGGTCAGATTTTCCTTTCAAAGAAATTAGTACTTTTATTCATCAAGGATGCATTAAATTAATTAAAAGTGATAGGTTTGGTGGCTTCATATTGGTCAATGGTGAATATTTGCAAAGTGCAACAAACTTGAATCTGCATTGGGAAATGTTTTGCCTCACGTGTTCCTCATGAGAACTTAAAACTGGAGGACTTCTATTGAGATAACAGCATTTTGCCTGCAGTATTTTACCATACAAAGGCAAATGTGACGTCACCCTTAGAATGAGTTCTGAAAGATCATGTGACACTGGAGACTGGAGTAATGATACTGAAAATACAGCTTCGTCCTCACAGGAATAAATTACATTTTAATATACATTTAAATAGAAAACAGTTACTAGAAATTGTAATAATATTTCACAGTTTTACTGTTTTTACTGTATTATTTGATACCGACTCCTAAGTTTTGAATGGTAGTGTATGAGTTTTGTTATTATAGTTAGTTTTATAGAAAAACATATATAACTGCATTTAACAAGTTAATAGATTTTTGTTTTAATATTTCAGTTTATATGAAAAATATACATATATTTTTGGTCCATTTTTTTTTTCCCTAGCCTTGCATGAGGAGTGCTATTTGTGTCACATGTGAGGTTCAAATATCAAATCTGCTGCCTTAAGGTATATTCGCATTAGCAAAAAAGTCCATTGTCTATTGTCAATAGTGTAGCTACATATAAATCAAAGCTAACAAAGAAGTCACTTTCAAACAAAATAGCTTTCTGCATGGGGAACAAAACTCCCCATTTCGTAGATTCCTATTGGAATGCCTGAATTTCATCTACAAAATTTTGGCGAACAACTGTAATTGTAACTGCAACTTTAGAAGACAACTGTCTATGTAGGCCAGTCATGTGGACATCTCACTAACCTTTAGACCTACTCTCTCTTCATCTGCCCTCTCTCAGTCCCATAAGACCTTTTCTCCCTAATCTCATGATGAAAACGTACCTGTGGAGAATTTTTAAGCAAAACGCAAAATACGTACCAATAAGTACATATCACTGCAGTTTCCAACAGAAATGAACACTAGTGGTGGTAAAACAGCGAGCACTTGTAATTGTATTCATACACAGTTATAATTACAGCTCCATGTTTCGCTTTCCGGACGTAACAAGGTTGCTCGGTAGCTCGGCCGACACGGCCAAGCCCGTAGCCAGCTATGAAGTCACCAAGGTTCAAAAATTAAATTTGTTCTCTGAAATACTAATTTGCTACACTGTAAAAAAAACAATTTGTTGATTTAACTTAAAATAATTTGTTACCTGCCTGCCTTAAAATTTTAAATTCAGTCAACTCAAAAAAGTCAACTTAGTCAACCTGAGATGTGAAGTTGTACTAGGTGACAAAGATATTTGAGTTCATTCAACTTAATATTTTAAGGCAGCTGGGTAACAAGCCCAGCTTTTAAGTTCAACAAACCAAATTGTTTAGTCAACTCAAATATGTAAGTTTTCACTTAGTACAGCTTACCATTTCAAGTTGATTAAACTTATTTGAGCTGACTGAACTTAAAATTTTAAGTTTTCAGGGTAACAAATTATTTTAAGTTGATTCAACAAATTGTGTTTTTTGGGGGGTTTTTTTTACAGTGTACTAAACTCCCCACATGTATAATTCAGTTTAGACAGTTTCCACGAATGTTTAGCGTCCGTGGTATGAAAATTAATGCTGCGAGACGCAGCCGGAGTGAGCGAGGTTTGAAAGAGGGAGTTGCAAATTGAGGGCACGAGCGCAGCCTCTGTGTTGCCAGATCTAGCTATTATAAGCATTTTTGGACTTGTATTTTCACTTAATTTGACACTTTAGAAAGTTAATAAAGTAGGAAGTTGCAGTTTATGGTCAGCAATATCTTTATTTTATCTTATTTGCAAAAGATTTGAAATAATTTCAGTTCATTTTTATTTATTTTTTGTTTTTTTGTTTGTTGTAATAGCAATATCTGGCAACACTGCATCACTGGCACTTATCAGTATCACTTATCACTTACTTGACAGTCAAAAAATCAAAAAAGCCCACAGACAGGTAATTAACAGGTTCGTTAAAAAACCCGCAAAAAATACCATATGCCATAAACATTATCAATGCTGTCAAAAACAGTAGCATTTAACACCAGTATACAGATTTGTAGAACAAGTAGGTTACACACTGAAATGAAATATGCAAACACACAGTCATGAAGAAGATTTTAAGAAATCATAACATTTTCACAAATCATGCTATAAATAATAAGAGCACTAGATATAGTTATAAATTATATAGTAATAGCAATCAATAAAAACTATAACTATTATATGTATTGTTGCATGAAAAATAAACAACTGATAGAAATTATCCATCCCTAACTAGTAAAGTATTAACAAATTTTGATGCAATAAATAGGGTATGATTTTAAAATAATCCCTTCAAAACAGAGAAAACATCTTTCACAAACATCTACATGTCTGTCTCTTTTAAAGTGTTTAGCGTATTTAATATAGGCTAGTTGTATTTGTATTCGTAACCCCGGGCCTCACTAATTTTCAAAACCAGGCTACGGCCATGGACACGGAATTGGACTTAAGATGCGTAATCCTTGGGTACAAATCCTGTGAAAAACATGACTCACAATGAAAGAGCCGAAACATTCAAAAACAAAGATTCTTCACATTCGCTTTTGTTCATACTATCGTTAGGTTTAGGTGTAGTGCAAATATTACATTGTATTAAAACGTCACATAGTATTAGAGTTATAGTGCCACTCAATGGACATTTCAAGTCAGAACTGCGGTGACACGTACAAAACAAACGTCACATAAAAAGTACAATATGTACGTTCATTTGTTCTAGGGAAAAACTTGAACACTCTTTTAGCGCCATTCAGGGGACATTTCACATCGAATATATCACGAAACGTACTTACAAGGTGGTACGTTTTTCGCATCTTCGTCATGAGATTAGGTTGGACTTTTCACCTAAATACCCTCAACTTTCTTCTCTTCTTTGCCTTGTTCCTCTCTCTATCTCTCCTCTCCTTATGTCTATGTCATCTTTTTTCCAGGTAAAGTGCGTGATTAGTTTGCTCAGTGGAGTGCTGAGTATTCTATTGGTGAAGTGCACTGACGTCATATCTTTTGGCCGTATTAATTGACGGGGCATGAGCAGTGTGTGTGTTGGAAATAAGATTGGATACACATTTGGGGTTACACTGCTCCATTAGGATTTATAGGGGCCTTGAACACGCACACCTGAGTGAATGCATATGCACAGCGAATGATAATGCACTGAAAATGACAGTGTAGCGATAAGACGCACTGTAACTCAGAGCCCGGAGCCAATTAAAACATTGTTAATTTATCCTGCTCTAGAGCACCGAGACTCTTCACCATGGCAACCGCAGGAATGCAGAGAGACGAGAATACGCAGCCACTCACCTCACAGGCTGTCCTGCAGTCACTACAGTGTGCAGACGCAGTGAGACGCTGACGGTGGAAATGAAGATGAGTGACTGTTTGTATTCTGTTAGCTCTTGTGTTGTCAGGATGATGCAGCTGTGAATAAGAAACCAGGCCAGATAAGCAGCCAGTATTTGAGCTGGTGTAGATTATTACCATTGGCTAAATGTCTGTTGATTAAAGGGATACTTGACCCAACAATGAAAATACCGCCATTAACTACTCACCCTAATTTCGTTCCAAACAAGTAAAACCTTCATTCATCTTCAAAACACAAATTAAGATATATTTGATGAAATCCGAGAGTTTTCGCATAGATAGTAATGCGACTGACACGTTCAAGGTCCAGAAAGGTAGTAAGGACTTTGTTAAAATAGTCCATGTGACATCAGTGTTCAAAATGTAATGTTATGAAGCTATGAGAATACTTCTTGTGCACAAGGAAAACAAAAACAACAACTTTATTCAATAATTCGATTGAATTGAATAATTTCTTCTCTTCTGTGCCTTCTCAATAGCTTCAAAAAGCTCAAAAAGTAGCTACGAAAAGTATTCTCGTAGCTTCATAAAATTAAGGTTGAAGTACTGATGTCACATGGACTATTTTTTGATATTTTTTAAATCTTTCTGGGCCTTGAACATGATAGTTGTGTTGCTGTCTATGCAGGTTCAGAAATCTTTCAGATTTCATTAAAAAAATATCTGAATAATCTTCCGAAGATTAATGAAGATCTTACGGGTTTGGAACGACATGAAAGTGAGTAATTACACTCTAAAAAAAATGCTGGGTTAAACTTGTTGGGTCATTTTATTGGATTATTTTTAATATTTTTTTCACCCAGGTGCTGGATCATTTTTGAGGCTGGGTTTTTTTTTCTACCCAACCGCTGGGTTAAGCTCGTCTCTGATGAAACAACTCAGATGATGAGTTACAGTCAGTCAGAGCGTGGGTTCTCAGCGCCACCGATTTGCACTTCTTCAGCGAAATAAAGGTTTGTATACATTTTATTTAATTTATTAAGTCTTTACTGTTCTATAAATTGTATTATTTTATGCAATGCAATGCAACATAAGGACGAAATGTCAGTCAGCTGCGTCAGCAGCGGTCACTTCACATGATGGAAACGCCTTTTGCCTTGCATAAAATAAATGGATTTTATTAGTTATTGTATTGAGTTTAATCTTAAAATATGTTCTCTAATGTCAGTGCTGTTTGTTTATGGGCATGTTTTGGAGTCAGTCACGGCATCTTTCAGCTACGAGTGAAACGCGAGGCCACGGTCTGAAGTTCGCAGTTAACCAGGCGAACAGCAGCCCTTCACCGGCTCAAATTTCAGTGACACACTAGCATGAGAATTAACGATCACAGAGTTGAATAACAGTTGAATACACTAAAATTAAAATTCTACTTTTAAATGTTACATTTTTCATGCCTAAAATGCTTGTTAAACGAGTTTAAATGTAATATTGTAAACTATGCTGTATTCACCCAAATATTTTAGAATTTTGTCCATGTGTTCTTGCTTAATAAATGTTCATCTTTTGATTATTGCTGTTGCCTCTAGTAATTCTATGTGTTCCAGTCAATTTTAAACCAGCAATATAATAATTTTTAAACAATAGTTGACTTAAATAAAATAATCCAGCATGTTTGGTAAAAACATTTAACCCAACCAGCTTGGTCAAAATAACCCAAGCATGTGTTCTGTTCAATATTTACCCAGCGCTGGGTTGCCAAATAACCCTAGCATTTTTTAGAGTGTAATGACAGGATTTTTATTTTTGGGTAAACTATCACTTTAAATATCAATTATGTCATCTTTGCACCAAAAAAATAACTCTTTCTGTCTGCTCTTGGTGAGACAGACATGTGACATTATGTCTTCCTATATAATAAATAAAGACATTTTATGAAAAAAGTCACACTGTGAGATACAAATTGCAAATTTATCTCCTACAGTGTGATGCTGTGATCTCACAGTGAGGTATTATTTTTTTATTTTAAACTTATCTCACAATTACCTGTTTTCTGAGGTGAAAATTGGTTATTTAATGTCTAAACCAAGAGTACACCCTTCAACTTTAATTTTATTGTCCTCCACTTTATAAATATCTGCAACATCAGCATTGAAAAACTCATAATGCTGGGCCACTGAAGATCGGGCACTAGGAGCGTACAAAAGTGCACGCTGTTCTCTACATTATCACTGCATCAGTTATTTCTGAACTCGGTACCTCCAGTAGTTTCAGTCGCATAATATTAATCTCCTTCTAGTTAACAGGAAAATTAGACTTATTTCATTTCTCTGTTCACGGGTGATAAATGAAACTAATCATTTTGGCCTGTCATTAGCTCCCTGCAGCTGCGTGTGCGTGTATGTGTGTTTCTGTTAGACTTCTGGGGTGGTGGAACGACACTTCCTCTTTTCTCTAATTCATAAATAATCACTCTCTCTGTCTCGTATCTGTCCTCACGGCTACACAGCTGAATCTACAGCCACAGATACGGCCGGCCTCCTGGGGAGGCCAAATTATAGGCCATCCTCCAAATGAAAGGCACGGTTTTGTGTGAAGGCACCGTAGACATGATCCTTGTGAATACCCCATGAATATTCAGGACCAGTCACTCCATTTGCAGGTATCAAAAGTAGCTTCGCACCGACTTTATTAAAATCAATTAGTTCCACCATGATAGACTGTGCGACAGTGCTCTCTTCTAATCACTGATTTCACACACATTCTCAGTGCCAATGTCATGAGATCAGTTTATTAGAGGCGCATACTAAAGCTGGTTATAGCTGGTTTGCAGGCTTGTTTTAGAGTGGATTTTACCACACTTTTGACCATCAGGCTGGTCTTAGCTGAGAGACTAGTTGAATAGTCAGTCAAAACCAGCTGAATAGCTAATTCCAACTTAAACCATATTGATTTAGCTGTTTTTTAGGGGAACGCCATCGTAACCAACTAAAGCAGCTTAGAAGCAGCCTAGCAGCCTATCTTAGTGACTGATAGGACACTGCATGTAAACAACTACATAGCAACCACATAGAACATTCTAACAAGTTCAACCACTCAAAACATCTCAAAAAAGGCATAAAAACACACTGCATACACTCAAAACACCCAACCATCCACCAACAACACCCTAGCATTTAGCGACTAGTTTTACATCATGTATGTAAACTCAGTAAACGTAGCAACGGAGACTAAGGGTGTATGCACACCAAAAGCTAATTTAATTATTTGCATGAGCAGATTACAAAGTCAATGCGAAGACACAAAGAAACATCCTGTGAGAGTAAAGTGATGCAAATATTCGTTTTGCTTTTTTGCACACTAGGGCTGCCCCCTAATATTCAATGAAAAGACGCTCAGTTGACCAAAATGTTTTTTGTCGCTTAGTTGCAGATTTCTTTTTTTAAAAATCCACAGGAAGTGAACTCACGCAGTCCGTGATGGACAGATCATTAATGGCTGGTCTATGTGATAATACATACATCGAGCAGGACATCCAAATGTTTGCCTATCATTCATCGACCTCAAATATGGCTTATCATTTGAAATATGTAAGTAGTGGCAACTTTACATGGCATTCAATCTGATGTTAACCTAGTAAAATGTGCGCCGTTGAGGCGCCGGTGCAATCACTTGCTCTTAAAACACTCTGTCATTTTTGGTCATACAGATAAGAGTAATACATCTCTCGAATCTGTAAAGACTTTGTGTTTATTTTTGTGCACTAACAATAACAACAAAACAAAACTGCTGTCTCCATCTCTGTAATCTTAAGGGCGAAACTCTGTGTATACTTGCCTTACAGACATTACAGATATCTTTCACAAGTTCACACTTACATATAATCAGATTGAGCAAATAGTAAGCATATTTGGCATGCTGTCTTGATATATATATATACAAATCGTGCTAGTTAAGATGAT
Source organism: Cirrhinus mrigala (assembly GCA_036247105.1). Taxonomy (NCBI): domain Eukaryota; kingdom Metazoa; phylum Chordata; class Actinopteri; order Cypriniformes; family Cyprinidae; genus Cirrhinus; species Cirrhinus mrigala. The sequence goes on from CM070029.1 coordinate 20,290,627, forward strand.
TAACTTCAACGAGCTCCACCTGTGCCAAATTAGTTGATTATCTGATTGTGCTCCTCCCAAACCATGTTAATGAAACATCATATAAAGAGCGAAACGTCTATTTTCAAATTAACCAATTCAAAATGGAAAACAAATATTCTATACGATTTAAATTGTTTATTAATAAACCCGCGATTAGTCAACTAATGCTTAAAATGAACGACTACTAGCCGACCAGAAAAACAGCCTAGGGCAGCCCTACTGCACACCAAAAGTGAATATTCGCATTGCATTACTCACTCTAGATTACTTACAGAAGGTTTTTCGCATCACGCGTAAATAAAAACATACAACTCGATGTGTCAATAATCTCTATGCTGACTGGCTGGCTTGAGAAGATGCAATTGAGACGCATATTGCACATTCACGTCATTTGCATCGCCTGCCACAAATTCACATCTTTTGCATTTTTGCATTGACTTTGTATGTAATCCAGTAGTGCAAATAATTAAATTCTGGTGTGTGCACACCATTATTGATGGGCTTTTTTGACTGTGCAATTAAGCATTTACTCAAAGCACCCTAGAAACCACCCAAAACATCTTAGAAAGATCATAACGATGCTCTGCCAATGTCCTAGCATCTTAGGGTGTGTGCACACCAAATCGGCACAAATATTTGCATTGGTAACTCGCTCAAGATTACTCGCTGATGTTTTTCACATCACTCACACACACACAAAAAGTGCATGTTAATAAGCTCTTTGCTGAATGGCTTGCACGACAACGCGACATGCGAATTTCCCACTCATGTTGAAATTTTTCAACTTGTGCAGAAGACGTGACTGAGGCAAATAAACGCAGTTTCGCAGCAAACACATCGCCCAATTTGCATTATTTGCATTGCCACAAATTCACGTCAATTTGTGTTGCTGCATTGATTTTGTATGGAATCTACTCAAACAAATAATTAAATTCTGGTGTGCACACAGTTAGTGATGGGCTTTTTTGACTGTGTAAGAAAGCATTTACTCAAAGCATTCTAGCAACCACCTAAAACACCTAACAATGCACTACCAATCCTCTAGCATTTTAAAGGGGCCATCAAGTGCAAAACTCACTTTTACATGTTGTTTGAACATAAATGTGTGTTGGAAGTGTGTACACAACCACCCTATTACGATAAAAATCCACCCAGCGGTATTTTTGTAATCTTTATAAGAAATATCCCCTTTTTCAAATCAAGCTACTCTCAGCTTCTTGTCGGTGTGACATCACACAGACCAAGGCCGCTCCCATGATAGTTGATTGACAAGACCGTCTTACCTTAGACCCGCCCTGACTGAGCTGTGAACAGTCTGACTTCGAGCCCCATTGTTTTGACTCTGTTGCAGGGGAAGACAAGAATGTCTCCGATTGAGCGATTGTGGTATTCTGTTGTTGGATGTAATAATGATCGTAGCAGTCATCATTTACTCCCGACATCTAAGCCGCTAAAGATGCAGATGATTAACCTTCCTTTCTTTTAGAAGGAAATGTGCCCGGCCATCTACATAAATGTGTCTATACTCTCGCAAATCATACATGATCCAGCTTCACCTACAGCAGAAGTGAGTGAATGTTTATGAATCTTTACAAATCGCCTTTCCTAATAATGTGCTAGTTAGAACGTTTCATGGCTAAACACGGCTAAGGTAAACAGACTGGCTCATCACGCCACAGAAGAGAGGGGCGGGGTGAGCAGAGCTCATTAGCATTTAAAGGAACATGCAATAGAATGGCTCGCTCTGAACAGGGCTGATTTTAACCAAAATAAGAAATTTTAACCAAAGTATGTTATAGACTTTATAGACCCTAAAGGCATCCGAGGACCCCTTAAAGGTGTGTGCACACCACAAGCAATGTGAATATTTGCATCGTGTTACTCGATCTAGATTACTTGTGGGATGTTTTTTTGCGCTACCAATGTGAATAAAAACATTAAAACAATCCAAAATATTTTCTGATGCAACCGGACATGTCAAACTGGATGCATCAATAAGCTCTTTGCTGACTGGTTTGCATGACAAGGTGTCATGTGAATTTCCTGCTCAAGCTGAAATTTTTTAACTTGAGCGGAAGACACAATCGAGACAAATATTGTGCGTTCACATTGCCCAATTGCACAATTACCCAAAAAGAACATCCTAGCAAGCCCAAAGCAAACATCCAAAACACCACAGAAAAAGCATAGCAATACATTGCATACGTTCAGGACATTTTAGCACTCTACCACCGTTTTTTACATTTTGCATGAAGTGTAAACTTGGTCTTAGATACTTTTGATTGAGCCAGTAAACACACCCTGTTGAAAAAAAAAAAACAGCATATGCTAATTCGTTTTTTTTTTTTTTGAAGCATGGTCCTTAGTTAGTCATGAGCTGGTTAAAGCTGATACAAGCTGGACAAGCTTATAACCACTCAAGACCAGCTTAAACCAGTAAAAATCTGTCACTGGGGTGTTACACTTTCAAAACATACAAATATGTACCTTTAAGCTACACCGTTTTACAATGTACTGCCCCAGTGACAGCTTTTCCACCTTACTACCCAAAACCCTCTGGCAACCACCCTAAACACCTTAGAAAGACCACAGCAATGCTCTACCAATGCCCAACATCTCAACGGCTAGTTTTATGTGAGAAAACACCACTGATGTTTTCTTAAAATCGAGTTTGCTGTATTGTGCGACATTCTGTTACCTGTAGGAGCTCTTAACAAAGTCCCGCAGAGAAGAGGACATCGTGTGTGTGTGCTAGAGAACACACTGACCACTAGCTGCCCTGCAAACATGCATATGGCCCCTTCTGCAGCAGAACAACACTCTCTGTTCCAATGCATTCGTCTTTTTATCAGCTTCTGCCCTCTTCTCTCATCCCCCTCCTTCCCTCCCGCTTCCTCTGCTCCTGTTAGCCTGAACACTCACTACCACAATTACTGCTGGAGCTACATCTACAGCTGCTCAACTAGCAGAGGGGGGTCAGGACCGACGCGTGTGTGCGCCAGCGGTAATCTGAGGGAAAGAGGAGAGGACGGCGAGAGAGAGAGAGATGTTTTCTCTGGTTTTCTCGTTGTTGTGAAGCCGAATAAACCGAGAGCCCTTGATGAGCAGTCAGTGGATGTGACAAACTCTTGCTCTTTACTTGCTCTGAATGATTAACCACTCAGATCATTGTCATTATACAACACTAAACCAACCAACATACACACACGCGCACACACACACACACACACAGGCACTAATCTTACCAGCTGCTTCCCTACACCTGCTTTTTGTGTGCGTATATGTGAGAGTGTGTGTAAGAGATATTTGAGCCCCGGGTAAAAGCGACTGGGGGGTAGGGGGTGTTCTGAGGTAGCTCATCTTAGGTGGCCACATGAAAGAGAAAAAGGTGCATTGAAAAAACGATGAAGTTTGCTTTATGACAAAGACACTCAAGTTTGTCAAATTAGCAGATCAATTCAAGTTTTTCACCTGGTCATAATTACATTAAAAATGCCTAGCAGTCCATTTCTTAGCATAATTTTTGGCCAGTGAGAAAAGCAGGTACTTACTTTCATGATATGCCTGATAAGTGATCAATGGCAGATAATAAAATTATATATATATATATATATATATATATATATATATATATATATATATATATATATATATATATATATATATTTTTTTTTTTTTTTTTTTTTTTTTTTTTTTTTTTCAAAATAAATTCAAAACAAAACTAAAAACTAAAGTCAGTCATTGTAGATGTTACAAATAAATTTAGGCATCATAAAATTCTAATATATAGCATGAAAAAAATTAATACTATGAATTTAAGGAATATTTTCAACAGTGATCAGTAACGTTTCTTTTAACTAAAACTAATAATATTTTTCTTAACTGAAATTAAGCTGAAAAAAACTAAAAAAAAAAAAAAAAAAAAAAACTTGAAAATGACAAATGTTGCCTTGGCGACCAACTGAAAAAGATTAAAGTGAAGCACTAAAATTTCTAAAACTGTAATAAAAATGAAAGCCAAGTAGAAATCTTAAAAAAAAAAAAGTGACAAAAGCACATAACTGAATTAGTAAAATAAAAATAAATAATATTAAAATAACATTGACAGTGATTAAATTATTCATGATTTTAAAAATTAACTTTTGGTGAGCTTTAGATGACTGAAAAAAATATATATTAATAAATGTAAAACTAGAGAAAATGACTACAAACAATTAAATATACTGACTGATACCAAATAAATAAAAATTCTAACCAACCCGGTACCAATAGATTTTGTATTCCTATTTATCAGACAACAATTTGTGACTTTCAAAACTCTATTTAAATAGAGAACTACCATAAAAGACTAAAAAAATAAAAAATAAAAAATAAACAGCCATGACGGGCCCAAGCCTCCGGTGCCACCGCCACCAGATTCCATCAAGAAAACAGTGCACAGAGGGCACATGCATTTAAAATAACAAAACAATATATATAGTAATATAATAAAACAATATATAAATCAGAACCATACAGTATTTAGCCTGATTTCCTAAATGAATGAATCAAAAACATTCAGCAAGACAAGTATAGCCTGATTCATGAACAAATGACTCTTATGAGACAGTTCTTTTTTAGTGAATCAAAATATACATAGTATCAAGTGTATCCCGATACCCAAGGATACAAAGATATTTCCAAAGATATACTGTGCATTCATATTCATCAGAATTTGTGACTTATAAAACTCTGTTTCCAGAGAGAAATGCCATAAAAGGTCTAATATATAGGTCTAATATATTTATATAGGACCTGGTTGAATGTCAATTTATTGTCCAGAGATAAAGGATCGGATGATGAAGTTACTAAAGAGGAGGAGTCCAGTGACAGTCTGTTTTGTGCACAGTGCGCAACAGTTATGCAACAGTTGCACTCGCTTTTCTAAATGTAAACTACAAGGTGGGCTGCACTGTTCATGCTACCTAAACATACAAGGGGTGATCAAAATTTCAGAGACTATGCCCATGATAAACAATGGAAAACAGACATTAGTCTGTTCGTGTAATGATGCTGTATAGCGCTCCTGACTTGACAGGCAGCTCTTGTTAAACCTGTGAATTGAAAGTTAAAGCTGTCTCACTTTAAACCCATTTTTCTCAAAATGACATTTCTGAAAATCCTAGCTATCAGCCAACTTAAGGTAGGTTCAAGCTATGGACAAAATCAAGTTTTGGAAAGGGCTTGAACCCAGCTTTCATATGGTATCAAAACCTAAAAAAGTTCAAATTTCACCATGTGTTTGGTTCTCCCAAGCAGCAATGATGGCCCAATGATGGCCCAATGATGGCCCAAGCCTCTGATGCCACCACCACACCAGTGGCATCAAGTAAACAGTGCACAGAGAGCACATGCATTTACGATAACCCTCTGGAAGTCTGGTTTTAAGGGTTACGGCAATGAAAGTGTTACACTATATCAACAGTATGAAACACATAAACAAAGGGAACAATATATAACACTTTGGTAACAATTTACAATAAGGTTTCATTTGTTAACATTAACAATATTAGTTCACATGAACAATATTTATATAGCATTTATTAGTCTTAGTTAATATTAAGTTCAAAATGTACTAATACATTATTAAAATTTAAAGTTGTATCTTTTAACATTAGTTAATGTACTGTGAACTTTTTTAGAAAAATGAGGACACGATTTTTATTTTCAAAACAGCTAGTCGGAGCACAAATGAATATAAAAGAACACAAGGTTTTTGAGATGCTCATGGCACAAACTGCTGAAAAAAAAGACCCAAAACGCCCGTCCCTAATCGAAAATAATAAACACGTCACAGCTCACTGACCGTCCAGAGAAACACTGCAAAAACACCTCCCACTCCAACTGCAGGGGTACGGTCCATGATGATGTCAATGATCACAAGCGCGTTCTCTTCTCTACACCTGCACATGGCTGACCACAAACACAAACAGCCTTCAAACACTCCCACCCAGTGTGTGCCGAGGGAGGGGCTTTCAGTAATACAGAATAATTTAGCTCAGCATTTGGGGCTCCTTTAGGGCACTGAGATGAATGGACTGATAAAACAGGCCGTCCCAGTTGAGATGTTCCCTTAGGCAGAGTAAAGGCTAGACTACACGCATACACATACATCTCAGGACAAAGTGAGCTATATTTTACACATATTTGAGTTAGTAGAGTTTGCAGTCTTTTTATTGAATATGATGCAATAAAGTGCAGTGTACGGCAAAAAATAGGAAGAATCATTTTCAAGTTCTCACAGGCTATATGCACAAACTCTAGTAGTCTGATTTGTTATATGAGCTCTTTTTTTTTAGTGACCCAAAACCATACAGCATTTAGCCCAAAATTAGCCCAAGAAGATTTCCTAAATTAATGAATCAAAAACATTCAGCATGACAAGTGTAGCCTGATTCATTAACAAATGACTCCTATGAACTGGTTCTTTTTAGTGAATCAAAATCATACATAATAACACAAATGTAGCCCAATTCCCTAAATGAAAGACCATTCACATCAAGAATAATAACTATAATGATAAATCTAAAGTATTACAGTCTTCATTGAATATGATGCAATAAACTGCTGTGTACCGCAAAAAAATTTTAGCAAGAATCATCTTTCTATTGAATCCTTACAGGCTACATGCACAAACTCTACTAGTCTGATTCGTTCTATGAGCTCGTTCATTTTAGTGAATCAAAAAACTTAGCCACAGATTTCCTAAATTACTGAATCAAAAACATTCAGTATAACAAGCGTAGCCCGATTAATTAACAAATGAAAGTGAATCACAGATTTACAAAGCATCAAGTTTATCACGATTCCCAAAGATATTGAACCTAGTGATTCTTCAACAACATATATATTAAAAAAATTAATGCAAGAACATTTTTCTATCAAGTCATCACAGGCCATAAGCAAAAACAAACATACAACACATCTAATATATGTGATTTGTGCACAAATGACTCCTATTAACTAATTCTTTTTAGTGAATCAAAATCATACATAATGACAAGTACAGCCTAATTCTCTAAATGAATGACTCTTAAATGCCGTTCTCACCAAGAATGATAACTATAATGATAACTCTAAACTCAGTCTTTATTGAATATGATCCCATAAACTGCATTGTACCACTAAAAAAAAATGAGAAGAATCATCTTTCTATTGAATCCTCACAGGTTACATGCACAAACTCTACTAGTCTGATTCATTCTATGAGCTCGTTCATTTTAGTGAATCCTAAAATTAGTGAAAGCCTAAAATTTTCTAAATTAATGAATCAAAAACATTCAGTATGACAAGTGTAGCCTGATTCATGAACAAATAAATCTAAGTAAAATCACAAATATACAAAGTATTAAGTTTATTCTGATTCCCAAAGATACTGAAACTTTATGATTCATTAACAAAACATTGTACTGCAAGAAAATTTTTCTATCAAGTCATCACAGGCTATAATCTATAGTATGATTGGTGCACAAATGACTCATATGAACTGGTTCTTTTTAGTGAATCAAAATAATACCAAATGACCAGCATAGCCAAATTCCCTAAATTAATGACTCTTAAGGGCCATTCACACCAAGGATAATAACTACTATATAATGATAACTATAAAGTATTAATAATCATTTTAAATCTGTGTGAATAGTGAAAAGTCCACACCACAGCTATAACAAGGAATGGCTTTCAGAACAATCTTTTCCAGCTGACAATCAATAAAAACACTGACGTCCAATTAAAATCCACCAACTTTAAAGAGCTTGAGCATTCAAGGTGGCAAATGACAAAACTTAAAGTGAACTGGCCCTTTACTGACCCTTTTTTAGTTCATCAAAAACATACAATGTAACAAGCGAATTCTGATTCCCAAAATGAATGAATCGTATGAGTCATGAACACTGAGTTTGAATCAGTTTGAAACACTGCTCTATAGAATTTACAAAAATTCAATCATGTTAAAGTGTGTAACTGTCCAAATGCTTTTTAGGGTCAATGTGTTTGATGGTTTTATGCTCTCTTGAGATTCTCACTTCCTCGTCCTACACCCAACAAAATAAAAGAAGCTTTTAGGACAAAATAAGCTAAAGAGAGAACAGCGTTCTTCTGCAACAGTTGCCCAGTGTGCTTGAAGAGAGAGAGAGAAAGGGGAGGAAAGAGAGGAACGTTAGAGGCTATTAATAGTGTCCACAGACGCTGGTGTCAACTGCATGTGATGGCTGTGTGACTGTTTCCTCCAGCCACCTCTTTCTCCCTCTCTCAACATCAATTCTTTTTTCTCCCTCTCCTGAAATCCCCTCTGCTTTCCCTTGCTCCATCTCATTGTCATGATGTTTCTGTCTTGCATTGGTGTGAAAAAAAAATTCCCTCCATCTTTTATTCTTCTCGTCTTACGCCTTCAACTCCACAAACGTCATCCTCATGTAACTCTCCTTCACTTTTCCTACATTATAAAGTAGCGCTACGGGTCATTTAAGGCGAGTCAGATGATCCCTTTACATGTGTGAATGATGTCTGCTGTATTCACACTATTTTAAGCAGTGTGTTTTGATGAGTAATACTGTAAGCGTCTGAGAGAAAACAGTTTGTCAATCATTACGACAGACTGATCATTATCTTCAGACTGAGCTGTGGATCAATTCACTCTAGCGTCAAAACTACTATTACGCACAAGCACACCAATGAGAGGTAAACATTAGAATGCAGGACTGTAATTAGTTTTGACTTAAAATAAGACAATTTACATATAGTAATGTGAACAAAAGAACATTAAAGTGACCCGAAATGTAACCATTTATCATTATTTACTCATCCTCACGTTGTTTCAAACCCCATGCTGTTGCTTTTTTTCTAGTGAACACAAAAGTAGAACTTTCATAAGAATTTTTGAAGCTACTCTTCCTTATCTCAACCATTTACAGTCGCTAGGGGCTGTGAAATTCCAAGAAGGACAAAAAAAAAGCAGCATAAAAACCACTCAAAATACATCATAAAACCATTGTGAAAGTGGTCCATGTTAGTGTTATTATTGACATACTATAACTTTTAAATTTGCTTTTATTTTTACATCAGTTTTCATTTTTATTTTAGTTTAAGTTTACTCATTTTGTTATGAGCATTTGACGTTATTATTTTTATTTTTAAAATATTTTTTTAGCTTTATTTATATAATAGCCATTTTTTTACTTCAACTTTTTTTGTTCAGTTAATTGCCAAGGCAACATTTTAAATTAAGTTTTTAAAGTATAAGTTTCTCATATAGTATTCATTTTAGATTTATTTCATTTACTAAAAATGATTAATAGTTTTAGTTAACAATATCACTCATCCATGAATGCTGTTTCACATTTTCTTCTGCCATACTGCAGTTTTCTGTAAAGAACAGACTAAAATTTGAATCAACCATTGCTAATAATCTGCATTTATGTTCAGAATTCATATGGAAACCATAAGTAGGGCTCTATTTCCACGATGCGGAAAACATCGCAACGCATGAAATCGTGGAATCCAGTCATAAAAATGGAATTTACTTTATAACGCAGAATGTCACAGACTTTGGGATGAATAAATCAAAAGTTGGTCAGTAAACCTAAATCAAAACGCAATATTGACTAGTGTCTCTGAATATTACGTTGCAAAAAAATGAAAATATTTAAATATGAATCCTGCATGTTATGCGTGTCTCTGTTTAAATTAAGCATTATTTTTTAGTAAGGAATATTTACCAGGAAAAATTAATTAACAGAATTTATTTACCAGAAAAATTTTATTGCTGGGGAAAAAAATAAAAATAAATAACTAAATAAAGTAATTAACATTTTGTAAAACCACTTAATTAGAGATGCTTTTGATTATTAAATTTAATGAAGCCGTTAAAATGAAATCCCAAAAAATTATTGGAAAGCACAATTATTTATTTTTAAATAAAACTGAATTTGAATAAATAAATAAATAAATCTTATTTCATAGGGCCTTAAGGATTTACTTTTTGTTAAACTTTTAATAAATTGCTGTTAAATTCTGTACGTTTTATGATTTCAATTAATTAGACATGCTTTTTTATTTATATTTTAAATGTAACCATTAAAACAGAGTCTAGAAAAAATAAAAGGTAAAAAAAGTAATATAGAAAAATTCAAACGGAAAAAACGGAATTTGGAAAAAAAATAAATCAGAATTTGGGAAAAACAAAAAGAGATTTCATAGGGCCCTACATAAGGTTTTGGAAGATTTTTATACAGCCTACTTTAATTGTGTTTTTTTGTCTTTGTCATTGCAAGCTGGAAATGGAATCAAAACCGTCTATGCAAAAATGCATAACGTCGCTTCAGAAAGTGAAAAAATAACAGTGTATGGGTATGGAACAACATAACCGGGAGTAAATGACTGAGTTTTCATTCTGGGTTAAATTATTCTTTAAAAATTCAGTTAAGAGCATCTCTGAGTCATTAGGTGACCTCTGACATGATTTCCATTCAGTTGGAATTTGTATTACAAGTAAAAGATTCTGTCATCAGGATCTTGTGTTACCTGTGCACATTGCAACACAGTCCCTGCACCGCTAATCGAATGGTGAGGGAATCACTTTCTCTCCGTTTTTCCTTTTCGCGTCAATTAGCCCCCCTGAGTGAACTGAATGGGACGCACGTCTCAAAGAAAGCAGAACACACACATACCCAAAGCAAGAGAGAGTGAGCGAAAATAGTATTTGAATAGGACAAATCTGGGGCAGCCTCTTCATTATGAGGGTACACAGAGCGCGGAGCATGCATCCATCTTAACTTTTCCATCATACCAGTTTCCTTTCCTTTGTCAGTGAAATGGTCCTAAGATGAATCTTCATCTGGGCTCCTCATTATTCCATTTGTTCCGTTGAGAGCTGACCTGCTCACCTCGTCTCTGCCTCTCTATCTCTCCCTATTGCTCTCATACAAACACACATTTCTCTCGCCTTTTCACCAATAATGCCACACACTGCCATATTGTTTCACTAAGCTTCACAGGTGAACCAATTCAGCAGGTGTGTTTGGGTTTAGTCAATTATTATAATAAAGTCAACGGCTTGGAAACCTGAACTCTTCAGTTCAGAAAAGATTAATCATTTTAAAAAGATAACGCAAGCAGAGATTTTACGAATCATTCTTATAAAAGACATGCATCTTTTCTGTAAAACAGGTCTCAACATATACAGTACCAGTCAAAAGTATTTTTAATGTTTTTTAAAGAAGTCTCTTCTTTTATTGCCTGCATTTATTTATTTAAAGTACAGCAAAAGCAGTAAAATTTTGAAATATTTTTACTATTTAAAATAAGTGTTTTCTATTAGAATACATTTTAAAATCCAATTTATTCCTCTGATTTCAAAGCTAAATTTTTAGCATCATTACTCCAGTCACATGATCCTTCAGAAATCATTCTAATTTGCTGTTCAAGTAACTTTTTTTTATTATTCAAAATATTATCAATATTTATTGAAAGATCAGTAATGTTGCTAAAAATTCAGCTTTGAAAATCACAGGAATAAATTACATTTAAAAAAAGAAAACAGTTATTTCAAATAGCACACATATTTCAAAATTTTACTTTTTTAATTTATTTATATATTTTTGCTTTGGATCAAATAAATACAGGCTTGGTGAGCAGAAGAGAGACATTAAAAGTCTTAAAAAAAAAAAAAAAGAAAAAGAAAACCTTGAAGCAAATATCATTTCACTTGACTAAATGCTTGTCCTAATGGTAAAATGCAAAAAAAAATAAATAAAAAAAAAGAGAGAGAGAGAGAGAAATGCAGAGAGGAGCAGTATAAGCAGACCAGTCTGCCAACTTAAAACAGTTACAAACTGTCATGAGAGTGTCTAACTAACCCCTAACAAACACATGTGGATCACTTGTGTCACATTTGAAAAATTCTAAAAAAAAAAAACTCATGAGGGTCAAAAGGTGTCCTCTTGGTTGTCTAGTTTTCTTGTCACATGACAACAAAAATGTCTTCCCGCACGCTGGTTACATTACACTGACTTTTTTAAAAAAAAAATTCTACCACTGCTCATTTATGTACTATACTACTATTAATAACAATTAAAATAAAAAGATTGACACAGTATAATAAATATTACTATTTATGGCAAATTTTGTTTTCCTCAAATTCTGTTTTTTTTTTTTTTTTTTTCTTTAAGCCCAGAAATTGAAAAACATTAAAAAACTGAAAACATAATCATAAAGAGGTGCATTCAAGTTATTGACTGTGAATTTTAATATATAACCTGTTTTTAAATAGTATTCCATCTTAAATGCACAATTCAAAATGCATTTGATTCGCTGGCTCTACGTTTCACTAATATCCTGAAACTGGTGTTCATTGTCAGTGACTGATAGTGATAACAGAAAGAGCTTCCGGACAATCGGGTGGCAGAGCTGCCACGGTTCCCGTGGATACCGGGCGGAGTGGCACAGGAACAAGTGGTTACCAGAGACCCGAGAGAGACATGAGCTCAACTACGGATATACAACCCTGAACGAGATTCACCGGTGCGCCATTGTGCGCGTGGCTCAGAATTTGCATAGGCAAATATCGGGCACTATTACGCGTTTGATTAGCAGACGGGGAAAAAGAGCATCTATACTAACCGTTGCCTTGATGGGAACGTACAGGACCGGTCCGTCCGCTGCCCCGTTCTCGTTCGGCTTGCCGTCAGTGTTGCCCACCTGGAAACCTTTGGATTTCACCCAGAACTTAAATTTGGCGTTGATGTGGTTGCTCTCGATATAGACGCCCTCCGAGTCGTCGCTCTGTAAGAGGGTCTGCAGAATTTTGTTGTATTTTCGCCGGGTGACGGTCTTTGTTTTGCCGGAGTCCCCGTAAGTGCGGAGGCACCACTCCTGAAAATCACCAAACATCTCCGCCTCGGACACCGCGGGGCTTCGGCTCCTTCTCGTGAAATCCACCCGTTTTTTGGCTGACATGGCTTTGTCGGTCCTCCTTCGGAACGAAAGAGGCTTCGGAGATATGCTAGATATGTAGATAAAGCTCCTAATTTACCGTGAACACGAATGAGAATATTCTTTAAATCCCGTGCCGCACAAACACACGACTTAACGCCGGTGTATTTGTCTGTCCTCGCACCTGTTAACGGAGCCGTTTCTTCTGTCCCACAGGATGGCAAACAAATGACAGTCCCGCGTCTCCTGTTGAGGAACTGAAAGAGGGGCCGTCCTACAAACGGCTTTCGCCCACCTGTAAACCGAAGGCTAATTAAACCAATCTGTCCTTCGCCTAAATACCCTAAATACGACGATTAGACTGTGTTAATATGCCACGAATTGCTTATAATGAAGAGCGAGTGATCCTCTCAGCGTTCGTTCGTCGGTCGGCTCAGTGACTGAACTGCTGCTCCACCTGAAATCGCTCGCCACCTGTTAGAATGAGCTCGAGCCTCGACGCTCAGCGCGCCTGTCCACGCCGAGGACGGGATTGTGCGTGTAACGTGAGATATGGGGCATACTAACTGACCCACGAGGCCGTAGAATGGATGGGTTTGAGCGGCGTCCCATGCGCGGTGGGACAGTCCAGATCCAGGAAGTGCATGCGTTCAGATAGCCCAAATCAACACAAAGCAGATGAGTGTCCCGCAGAAACCAGTTTTCGACCAGGAGGTTACCGTTTACATGCTATTTGTTTGTTTTACTTAAAATTACTTATTTTTATTAAGTGCATCCAGGCTAAACCGAATTTAAGGAGCATTTACATTCGTTTTTATTAATTATTTTGGATAATGTTTTGTTGTTTTTTTTTTTTTTTTTGGATGCGAAATAATGAATATAGAAACATGAAAAGGTTAATTAAACTATGACATTAAAAATCCAAAATGAAAATATAAATCATAAACATTTAAATGCATATTGAAAATACATACAGTTTAAGTCTGTTCTGGTGCTGTGTTTGATTTAAGGGTGTTCACATTGCAGTGAACGGACATCATTTTCAGTAAGAGTTGAATTCAGGCAATGTGAGCTATAGACACCATTATCAAAGCTAAAAAGTCGAGCAAAGCATGCAAATGAGGAAAGCAGGAACACCTACTAGAAGCCAACATCATAGCAACTCTGAGACCTTTAACAGTTTAATTGCTGTCAGTGTAAACAGCAATTAAACATAAGCAGCATCAGTGCCATCTTTGATGATACTAGGGGCTGAGGTGGGTCAGAGCAGGTGCATTTCAGAATTTTATGCACCATTGTGCCTTTACACAGAATTCGGAAGGCGACACAAAGCCTGTTCACAGCAACCTTAAAGGCATAGTTCACCTAAAAATTACATAAACATAATTTACTCACTCGAGCCATCCTAGGTGTATATGACTTTCTTCTTTCAGACGAATACAATCGGAGTTGTATTTTAAAAAATGTCCTGGCTGTTCCAAGCTTTATAATGGCAATGAATGGTTGTCGAGGTTTTGAAATGAAAAAAAAAATTGCATTCATCCAGGGGTTGATAAATCCTTCTGAAGTTAACTAATGCGTATATCAAAAATATCCATATCTGTAATGTCTAGCTTTTGCTAACTGTTGTACATGCGTTCAGGTTAGCTCCGGTGAGAAGAGAAAAACGTGGAAGCGCAGAGGAGAGAGTAAAACAAAACGAGTACATAATGAGGATTTGTAAACAAAAATGTTGGAGGATTCCGATATTAGCCAAAAGGATACTGGTTTTCCTTTGCTGTAAACAAAACTTGGTTCTCGCGAGACTAGCATATTCTCATCGGACCTTATGTTACACCTGTGTCCTACGTCATCCGCTGGAACACCACTCTCTCGTGAACGTGCGTATGACAGTTAGCGGAAACTAGAGATTACAGTTTTATAAAGCTCTAAATATGGATATTTTTCTCACACAAACGCATCGATTCACTTCAGAAGGCTTTTATTAACACCTGGAGCTGTGTGGAGCGCTTTTTATGATGGATGGATGCACTTTATTTTGCTTCAAAATCTCAACAGCCATTCACTGCCATTATAAAGTTTGGAAGAGCCAGGATATTTTTTTTATATAACATCAGATTGTATTCATCTGAAAGAAGAAAGTCATACACCTAGCACAGCTTGCAGCTCCATTTTTCTATCTATTTTTTAAAAAAACTGAACAGTTGTTTGTGGTAAGAGATCTGTGTTTTTCTTTAATGTATTTAATGCTGCCTTCATGCTGTTGGAAATTTAGGTGTTGAGAGAACAATGGATAAAAAATTGACAGTCACTACAGAAATAGTTCTGTCCTCCACCATGTGTTACGTTCTAATGGCCTGTCAAATTCCAAAACTTTATCTCTGAAAATTATCTCTGAGTTTTCCAGTCGTAAATATGATTTGAGAAGCCATTCGTGTCCAATTTCCGACTGGGGAACTCATATTTATGATAATTCCACTAGCATGTGAAGGCAGCATAAAACCCCTTGTTAATTTATATTATCATTATATTAGCTTTCCTGTAGCTCAAATAGTAGCGCATGGTGCTGCCAGCAACATCATGGCTATAAGTTCAATTGCTAGAGAATGATGTGCTGATGCATACTTTGAATGCATTGTAAGTTCCTTCTGATAAAGTTTGATCATTAATTAGAAAGATTGGCAGCTATCTTGCTGATCAGATGTTGTGAAGCAGCTATTTTGTAATTAACTATCATATAGGCATATGTGACCTAAGAACAACTGTACTGATCATGAAAGGTTGCTATATCTTGGGAGTTCATTAAGTAGGCTATTAACATAGTCTCAAATGTCTCTCTTAAAATGTCTTAGGAGAAAGCAAATGAGACAATCGTTGACATGCTGTAAGAATATAGAGCTTACTGTAGAAAGCATTAGTATTAGTAGAATTTGATAAGAAATGTTCAAAATGATTGTAGACCTGAACAACCTCTGAAAAATCTGAGAAACTGGTGACTTCAAAAAAGTCTCCTAAGATCGTAAGTCTTCATTTGCACTCAGAAAAACTGAGAGACGTCCTGAGTGATTTTTCATGTGTACACACACACGTCTGCTCGACCAGTTTGATAAAATACAAAGAATAATTCAAATAGGTTAATATTAACCTTTAAATCTGAATCTTCAGCTCAAGAGAGTTCCAACAACATATTCCTAGAGTACTCAACCAAGTGATTAGAGAGAGAAATACTACTGGGGATCATGAAATAATGTGGGCGATCAAGGAGACCTTGAGTGAACAGCGAACGTGGACGCTCTGTGCAGGGCTGAGTGCGTTTGTGTAACTCCAAGTGCTGTGTGTCTGAGTCAGACACAACATACAGATACAAATGCAGTGTGCTGAAAGTACAAACAATTGTGTGCCACAGTTGAAAAGAGCTTTCAAATTCTTTTACAAAAATCCACATCTCATTGCTGTTCCATGAAAACTGAGCGCTGAGGTTTCTGTACAGTAAATTTCAGAACAGCTCGACCTCATCTAAGTTTTGTGGCATTTTTCTGTTAGCTTTGAAGCCATCCATATTTTAGTGTACTCTAAAAGGTACAAAATATGTACTGTTTAAAAATTCTTTTTCCAGGAAAACAAACGAAACATTTTGATGATTAATCGAGCACTACACAAATTGTTGTTCAATCAAATTTCCCCTAGAATGAACATGCCCCCCTCCCCGCCAACTAGCAACTAACAAATCATGTGTTACCTGAACGTATGTACTTCATAGAATTAAAGTTGAACCACTGATGTCACATGGACTATTTTAACAATGTCCTTACTACCCTTCTGGGCCTTGAACGTGGTAGTTACGTTGCTGCTTATGCAGGGTCAGAAAGCTCTCAGATTTCATAAAAAATATCTTACTTTGTGTTCTGAAGAGGAACAAAGGTCTTGAGACTTGAGACATGAGAGTGAGTAATTAATGAAAGAATTTTTATTTTTGGGTGTACTATCCCTTTAACAGTCCATTTCACAAACAACTGCCATGTTTGTAGTTGAGGAAAACATTCAGGATTTCTCTCCATATAGTGGACTTCTGTGGTGCCTCCGAGTTTGAACTTCCAAAATGCAGTTTAAATGTAGCTTCAAAGGGCTCTAAACCAGGGGTCACCAAACTTGTTCCTGGAGGGCCGGTGTCCTGCAGAGTTTACCTCCAACTTTCCTCAACACACCTGCCTGGAAGTTTAAAGTATACCTAGTAAGACCTTGATTAGCTGGTTCAGGTGTGTTTGATTAGGGTTGGAGCTAAACTCTGCAGGGACACCGGCCCTCCAGGACCTGGTCTGGTGACCCCTGCTCTAAACGATCCCAGCAAAGGAAAACAGTTTTATCTAGCAAAACGATCTGTTGTTTTGTAAAAAAAAATTCAATTTATATATTTTTTAACCTCAAACACTCGTCTTGTCTAGCTCTGTGTGAACTCTGGTTCATGACAGTTAGGGTATGTCAAAAAACTCCCGTCTCATTTTCTCCTCCAACTTCAAAATCCCCCTGCATCGCTGCAGAAGTACTGACTCAGTGTTTACAAAGTGAACATGCAAAGAAGGTCAAACACCCTTTACAAAAAAAGGTAAAACAGTGATGTAGAACGATTTTGAAGTTGGAGGACGAAACGAGATGGGAGTTTTTCGACATACCCTAACTGTATTGACCCGGAATACACAGAGTTCACGCAGAGCTAGACGAGTGTTTGAGTTTAAAAAGTATATAAATTGTAAACCTTTTTTAGAAAATAACAGGTTGTTTTGCTAGATAAGACCCTTCTTTCTTAGCTGGGATCATTTAGAGCCCTTTAAATCTGCATTTAAAACTGCATTTTGAACTTTTCAAACTTGAGGGCACCATATAAGTCCATTATATGGAGAGAAATGTTTTCCTCAAAAAACAATCTTTTTACAACTGAAGAAAGAAAGACATGAACATCTTGGATGACAAGGGGGTAAGAACATTATCTGTACATTTTTGTTCTGAAGGCGAACTACTCCTTTAAACACTATTTGGCTAAAAAAAGGATGACCCTTCGATATACCCAACGCAAACTTCCCGTTTCAGTCATCTTCAGAACAACAATTGAGCTCAGATTTCATTTAAATGCATTGCAGTCTCATTTTAAAGGATCTTTTAGTCATATATCAGGTTGTGTCTTTCTTCTGATTTATGAAAAACAAGTGATAAGTAACTTAAATTTTTGACTTTTTGTTTAACTGATAGGTCTGTCTCTTGTACACACCCTGAGCCAAAACGCTCCGTCTCAGCAAAAGTTAGCAACTGGCACAGTGAAACAAAGCACTGGGTAGAACCAGCTGTATTGAAATAGCCTTTTACTTTGGGAAGTGAAAGTGGGTTTCAAAACCCTGCTGACTCCCTCCCTGCCTCTTTTTCCCCTTTTCAGCTGTGGCCCAAGAGAGAAGCGAGCATCTGCTTCCAGAGAAAAGTGGTCAGTCATCTGTGGTTAGCCCACTAGAGTCTCTTCCCTGAAATGTTTGTCACTCTGTCTGTCGAAATCACAACCGCTGGTTTGGGCCGCACCGTGTTCCAGTAGGCCTCTCAGACACTTACGCTGTCATCTAGCACTGTTTGGATTGTTAGTTTTGAGCAGTCGGTGTGACATGCTTCATGCTGGATGCGGTGGAGGTTAACTTTCATTGAAATGCCTTCTGAAACTGAATGATTTAGATGTATAGTGTGTTAGCTGTCTGTTATCCTGCTTTTCCAGGTTCAGTGTGTCTAGCTTCACATGGGACTGGAGCTATGTGTATGTGTGTAAGCCTCTGCTCTATACAGGACTGCGTGTACGGGGTGGGTAGTTATGTCTATCTGTTGCTATGACGGCAGTCATCAGCAGAGGCTGTGAGTGGGTGTAGGGTACAGTGTGCTGCTTATCCCTGCTGACTTACTTGTGTGCATGGGTTTGTGCAATTTGGACTGCTTCCATTATTGCAAATGCAAAATTTTTTATACTGATCATATTGATCATGAAAAGCGGGATTTCAAATTTCACATTTAATTTGACCAGAAAATTGTGAAAAATGTGAAAACTGCTATCTTCATTTTTTTTTTTTTTTTATCCAGAATATGTTTTTTAATGAAACGTATGCATGGTTTCTTTTGTTGTCTGTATGCTAATTCCTATATAGTGCCTTAAAGGGATAACTCAACCGAAAATGACAATTCTGTCATTAATTACTTACTCTCATAACGTTCCAAATTTGTAAGACCTTCGTTCATCTTCAGAACACGAGTTAAGATATTTTTGATGAAATCCAAGAGCTTTCTGACCCTGCATAGACAGCAACTCAACTGACACGTTCAAGGCCCAGAAAGGTAGTAAGGACATTGTTAAAATAGTCCATGTGACATCAGTGGTTCAACCGTAATTTTACGAAGCTACGAGAATACTTTTTGTGTGCAAAGACAACAAAAATAATGACTTTATTCAAGAATTTCTTCTCTTCCGTGTCAGTTTTCATTGCGCGCCCACAAGAGTACAACACATTCGTGTGTTGCTGCTGACGCAGGGCCAGTGTTCTTTGTTTTCGCATGCTGTACATAAAACGTGCTGTCTTCGTAAACGTGTAAAGCATGTATAATGCGTCAGCAGCACCACAAACTTGTCATGGTACCTTCATGTCGAAGACAGACACAGAAGAGAAGAAATTGTTGAATAAAGTCATTATTTTTGTTTTCTTTGCACACATAAGTATTCTCGCAGCTTTATAAAATTACAGTTGAACCTCTGATGTCACATGGACTATTTTAAAGATGTCCTTACTACCTTTCTGGGCCTTGAACATGTCAGTTGTGTTGCTGTCTATGCAGGGTCAGAAAGCACTTGGATTTTATCAAAAATATCTTAATTTGTGCTCCAAAGGTGAACGCAGGTGTTACGGGTTTGGAACGACATGGGGATGAATAATTATTGAAAGAAATTTCATTTTTTGGTGAACTATCCCTTTAACATTATTAAAAGACAACACAGAAAATTTTTAAATAATAATTTGGTGAAATCACTCATAACAGACCTCCCACCATTCCACAATTCTTCCAGTGTTTTAATAAAAATGTAAAATATTAAATATTAAAAATAAAATAAAAAAAATGACCAGTAGTCTGTTTTACATCCTATAAACAAACTAACAAAAAAGTAACTGTATTGTAATAAAATATTTTGTGATTAATGTTGCTTGCATCTATACATTGGTGGTACGCACATGACATACAGAACAAAAGAATTATATCGCAGCAAAAAATTAAGAGTTCATTGACGCAAATTCATATTAACTGATTATTAATTATCTAATTTGTGGCCATATTTTATAATTTTTCCCCTTGCAGGTCGTAAATCATGATTTGCTCTCCCGCTTTAATTTTAACTAAATTAAAACGTGGGAACAAATTAGCACGGGAATTAAATTTTGGGAATTAAAGGAGACATTGGATGCAAAATTCACTTTTACATGATGTTTGCATATAAATGTGTCCTAGCAGTGTGGCCATTGTACAATGATAAATATCAATTCAATCTTTTTTTTTTTAATAAAACTGTCTCTATTATCAAACCGTTTTGATTTTCAGTAAAAAAAAAATCAAAACGGTTTGATATCATATATGACATCATACTGCTCAAGCCCCACCCACAACCCATATTAGCATACTTCCTCCCTCAGCCAGTTGTACGCTGTCCGCCATTTTCTCCACTCTTGAGCAGCTGTAGCGGCAACAATGTCTCGTAAGCAATGCAGCTGTTTTGTAGTTGGATGTAGGATGTAAACGTGAACATAAGAGTCTTCATTTTCTCCCGACGTGAGAGCCACCGAGGACGCAGTAGGTTAGTTTTGGTTTTAATGGTAACGTGTCACCAAATACACAAAAAAACGGAAGAGAGGGGTGGAGTGAGCAGTAGCTCATTATTTTTTAAAGAGACATGCACCAAACGGGTCAGAACTGTTTTTGACAAGGTAAAAAAGGTGTCGTTTTACACGACTATTAAGGAATTTCAACCAAAGTATTTTAAATACATTTCATAAAAACCCTAAAGAATTATATCAACATGTGGAAAACATGTTTCATGTTGTTTTCAGTATATTGAATAAACAGCTAACTTTGATTGTAGAGTGTAATTACATCATTTACCACTAGGGGGTGCATCCCCAATCGCATACTCTATATTGCACTTATTTTGAATTTAACTTCTTTGTGACTGTTAAAAGTATGTTTTATATAAAACTAATGTGTAGTATGAATGTAATCTGGATGAACTCCATTTGTCACATTGTCATTGTCATGTGACCTACCAGTGTCAGTTGCATCACCTTACTGCCCTTCACAAATCCTCTCCCATGGCCTAACAGTAAAGTGTCCACTGGATGTACACCTCAGAACCTTGTCAGAAACAGTACCTCATCCGGGGGCTTTTTGCCCACTGTTTTATTAATACTGTGTATTCAGATGTGCTCACATACTGTTTTTCGCTATATAGTAGAGTATGCTGTATAGTAAGACCTTTGTTCATCTTCAGAACACAAATGAATATATTTTTGATGAAATCCAAGAGCTTTCTATTATTCTGGGCCTTGAACGTGGTAGTTGCATTGCTGTCTATGCAGGTTCAGAAGGCTCTCGGATTTCATCAAAATATCTTAATTTGTGCTCCGAAGATGAATGAATGTCTTATGGGTTTGGAACGACATTCAGGTGAGTAATTAATGACAGAATTTTCATTTTTTTGGTGAACTATTCCTTTAAGAATATAAGAATTGAGAAGGGACCATCCACTGCAAACATTCCTGCTTCCGTCCCGTTGTGTGCCAGCAGCTGTTCTATGCAAACGCAGATCACTAGCCTCATCTTTCACAGGAAGCCGAACAGGGGGTACTCTAGACATGTCTGTTTTGATCGATATCTCACGGTATCATCACATGGGCTTAGCGTTGTTGCGTGTCAGAGCAAGAGTTGAAAATAAAAGTATTGAAATTGATTTGGAAAGATGCGATGTTGAGAATGACAGATGTATAGTGAGATCAAAGCAACAAGACTATATTGTGGAGAGCAATCCATCTTTTCACATCTGAGACAACTTTTTTCAGCAAGACATCTGACATCAAACCATTTTTTTTCACTTAAATATACATAGAGGTGAGGCTATGTCGTATTGTTTATACCCTCACCTGTGTTCTGCATGAATGCTATCACAAATACAGGCTAACAGACGATCTGTTCTCAATGCCGATTCATTGTTTGTCTGTTTTGCGGTGTCCCAGTGGTCGAAACTAGGGCAGCACTGGTCTCTTGAAACACTGTGGAGCCAAACACCCATCAATCCCTTGTGCTGCACCTCATTACCGGGCTGTCCTAAGACTGTACACGACCATAATAGCTGTTTAACGATCCTCTATCCATCTTCCATAATCAAAATGGTGCCTGGAGACACCAAAGACCTGGAATGCACTTCAAATGTATGTGTCATGTTGCTCCTCATGGTCTAAAAGAAAAAAAAAAATTACAATCAAGACGTTAAACACAACACACCTTTTAGCATTAGCTAAGCCTTCCTGACTTCTAAACTCTCTTTGTAATGACTACACATGTAGTGTTTATGTCTCTTAGAAGCATTAAAAATCAGCAGTAAGATGCATTTTTAACACCTGAAAGCCTTATCATATAAAGAAACAAATAAAAACAAAAAAGCAACACTGAAAATACAGACACAGCACAATGCTAAAAACATCCGTCTGACACATTTCTGCATAGACCAACTATTAAAACAGCGCAGACTGAGTACAAGATCGCATCTTGTGTGAAAAGACACCTTACAACAGTAGTGCGAGAACCTCAGTGACCTATAAACCACAGTGTTATCTGCAGTTTTAGCATCTGTGCTAGCAGTGTGTTTGATAAACTGGGATGGTGGTTGAGAATATGTGCAACTCTGTGACTGAGTGTGTTTGGGTTTTGAATATCTGCTCTCAAATTTGGAGCATATGACCAACCAGAGGTGTTTTGACCTTCAACACCTTGGTTCACTGGGTCAATACCTCAGTATCACAGTTTCAGTCTTGTGCAAGACAATGTATGTGAGAAAACCGTGACAGGCTAGCCTGACGGGCAACCAAGAATCAAACAAGAAATCACTCCATGAAAGCAGTTTTTATTCCTGTTTTGATGTATTTCCTATTGAAACATGAAGTTGGTGTTGCCAAGGACTTGTCATTTTTTGATAGTTAATAGGTTTTAGTTTATATCACAGCACAGAACCATGATTTACTATTTGCTTTTGCTAGTCTGAGGCGATATTTCAGCAATTTTATCATTGTTGTTGGTTGTTAAATTGTATTACTTATAAACCTTAATTTGATCAACTTTCAGGTGTATGCTAGCATATAAATGGCCTCAAAGCCAACAGACATAAAAACACATTTTTTTTCAGCTACCCTGCTGAAAACAGCTAAACCAGCCTATGCTGGTTGGCTGGTTTTAGCTGGTTTAAGCTGGTCTCCCAGCCTGGCTAGGCTGGTCAGTCTTGTTTTAGCTGGTTGTTCCAGCTGGTCTCCCAGCCTGACCAGCTAAGATCAGCCTGGGAGTGGCCAAAACCCCTTTAAAACCAGCCTGCTGACCAGCTAAGATCAGCCTGGGAGTGGCCAAAACCCCTTTAAAACCAGCCTGCTGACCAGCTAAGATCAGCCTGGGAGTGGCCAAAACCCCTTTAAAACCAGCCTGCTGACCAGCTAAGACCAGCTTAGGCTGGTTTTAGCTGTTTTTTTCAGCAGGGAGGTAATAGAAGATTTTATTTTTATGTATGAGTTTGTGCATTTAATGTTCTTTGATAATATTTCTAGTTTTTTAAAACATTTTTCTTCAGAAATAACATATCTTATATATTAAGGAAATGTTCTCAGGATCAAAATAATGAAAAACGAAGTCAACCGCATCTATAATAAATGTATTTTTAAAATCTAAATAATTCAGAAATATATGGATTTTTTTTTTGTTTTTGTTTTTGTTTTGTTTTTTTTGGAAAAAAGGGTTTATCAAAACACCATGTGACCAACATTGTATGATATAATTTCCTTTTGTGGTGGACATTTTTAACACATTATTATAAGTGTCCTCTCAATTTCTTCAATATTTTATCTGTAAAAACCTATTGCCTACAAGTATAGCCTAGTCTACTATGTATATATATTCAAATTTGAGGATAACTTGAATGAGCGAACTAACTAAATAACGATCGAACGAACTCAGATAGCACACTTACATCTGCAAGATGCCTGTTAAGGATCACTTGATCTAGAAAACATCTGCTGTGTACAAACATCTAACAGATGTCTGTAAGATGTCAGTACATACATTCCAAATCATAAACATCTTAAAGACATGTAATAAACGTCTATTCGACGAGCAAACTCTTTAAAAAATGTCTTCCAGATGTAAATGCAGACGTCTCTGTGATGTGTGTTATCAATGAACGAACGCCTCATCGACAACGCGCCAAAGGATAGTCTCGTGGGCAGCGCGCCAATATACTTAGATACAACGTTGCGCTGTAAGCGTCCCGAGTTCGAATCCCGGCTGGAGGACCTTTTCCGCTCTTGTTTCTCTCTTTTCCCATTTCGCTTACTGTCAGCACTACACTGTCCTATCATAATAAAGCCTAAAATGCCAAAAAATAAAAATAAAAAATAACATTGTTTTTATGTTTTTACATATGAGGGCTAGCATGAATGGAAACTAAATTCTTAGCTAATTTCTGTCCATTTCAATATAGCATGTCAGATATAATTATGTAGATTTCACATTCATTTATGGAAACACCCACTCAGAAACATCTATAAATATCCACTAATAAACACATCTGTCTTTTTGGATCACCCACAATTTAAGACTTCAGTTTTCCTTTTCACACTTGGTCAATTTATCAGTCCTTTCTTTATTTTTCTGACATTTGCCCCTTACCTGCCTTCAGTATGTGTCCTGAGGTTAAGCTAGCATGTACCGTTTTTACAACTGCCTGTATCAAGGTGTTTACAGACAATGTGTGAGAAATCGCTGTTAGATGGAGGAATCAGTCGTTCAGGGACTCTCTCAAAGCCAGTTCTTTTGTTTGGGGTTTGTGTTGATCTCCTCCCCTCCCTTTTTTGTCCCTGTACTTTTCCTTCTCCTTCTCTGCCCAGTTACTCATTTGAGAAGAGAGACTGAAATCTTTAGCCATTGTCCGTGGCTTACAAAGTGTATTTTCTCTCTCTCTCACTCGCTTGCTCTGTTTCTTTCTTTTTACTTCTTCTCCGTACAGGCGTGGGTTAGTCTGAGCAGGTCATCACTTCAGGAAGTGTTTTTTTAGTCTCATTTGAGGTGCTACAGCACTGTGCCGGCAGAAAGCGGTGCCCTTGGCCTCACCTTATGACCCTTTTCTCACAACTTAAATTAACCTCTCTCTTCATCCTCCTCCATGCGCACATCCTTTACTCCAGCTCCGTCTTTTGTAATCTACCCTTCATTTTCTTGACCCTGATTCGCCCTTTCTTTCTTTTCTGGGGTCTTGTTTCAGCAAGTCACTTTACTAATGAGACACATACTTTTAAATGAACCTTATAGCCAATGCTGACCTCTAGTGTCTAATGCACCAAACTGCAATTAATCAGATGTGGGATTCAAATTGAGTGTGAGCAGGAATACAACAAAACCCCTCTGTTTAGGGATGGCACTGTGGTGTGGATTATGCATACTTTCATTCACTATATTAATAATATGTGCATACTTTGCATACAGTACATTACATAATATACTAATTTATTATTATATAATATTAACGTATATACAATATATTCTATATTTAGGTATAGTATATAGAAAATGACAGTATATTATAATGTTATCAAATATAATATTATAATTTATTTTATATATAGATATATATGATTCACCTTGCATTTTTTAGTTCTCAACAGCATAAATTATTAAAATAAAAATAAATAAATAAAATAAAATAACAAAATAACATAACATATTGCTAAGTGTAAATGTACCTTGTATGGTTTATCATATTACGCATACTTGCGTTTACCATATTATAATATGTGTGTATATATATAAGACAAAAATAAAATAAAAATAAAATTAAAGACAAATAAAATGAAATTTAAAAAAAAAAATTGCTAAGTATAAATTTACCTTGTATCATATTATGCATACTTATACATTCACCATACTGATTTATTATATATATATATATATATATGAGGTATAATTAATATATTATTATTATTTTATCTATAGATATATATGATTGACCTTGCATTTCTTATTTTCCAACAGCATAAATGACTAAAATAAAATAAATAAAATAAAATAAAGTAAAATAAAATGTATTAATAAATCTAAATTTACATTGTAAAATAGTATTATTTTATCTATAGGTATATATGATTGTCCTTGCATTTCTTCTTTTCCAACAGCATAGATGACTAAAGTAAAATAAAATAAAATATGTATTTATAAGTGTAAATTTACCTTGTATGGTTTATCATATTATGCAGACTTGCATTCACCATACGAATTTATTGTTATATAATAAAAACATTCTATATTTTGGTTTAGTACACAGAATATATTATAACTTTATATAAGTATATGAGGTATAATTAATATGTGAATATTCTTTTAATATAATATTAATTATTTATATATATGTATATATATATATATATAATGTTTTTTTTTTTTTTTTGCATTTCTTATTTTCCAACAGCACAAATAATTAAAATAAAATAAAATGTATTAATATGTGTAAATTTACCTTGTATATTATTATTTTATCAATAGATATATATGATTTACCTTGCAATTCATATTTTCGAACAGCATAAATGACTAAAATAAAATAAAATTTAAAGTAAATAAATAAATAAATAAAAACGTATTGATAAGTGTAAATTTACCTTGTATGGTTTATCATATCATAATATTGTAATGGGATTGAAAAATTGAGATTCTGGGATTGAAATTTAACATAATGGGAACACAGTGAAACCTTTCTCTATTCTATTCTATTCTATTCTATACTATTCTATTATTTACTGAGTTGTAGGTTATGCTCTTATCATTAAAATATATCATGTACACTATACCACATCAAAGTAAACAATTAGTTTAATGTTTATCTCCATAGTGAAGGAACTAAATTTTCTAATGGCTAAATATTAAATCTAAATAAGTTCCTAACAGCATAAATTGCCACTGAGTGAATGAATTCTCATTCTGAGGAAATAATTCTCTGAGAAGAGATGGTAACAAAAGAAAGGTGCTCTAGAAAGTGTGTGTGTTGGCATTGGCAGGATTTTTGTGCCCTACCCCCCTGACTACTGCATGAGGCTGTGGGGAGGGGGAGGAGAGGAGAGATAGGGGATGGAGGGGGAGGGGTCAGCCTTGGGACAGGCCCGGCACGCTAGTGGAGGGGAAGCAATGGGATGGCTCGGTTGCCAGGGCGATGAGAGAGGCTGGAACTGAGGTGAGTGGTAACTAAGTAACAAGAGCAAACAATAGATGAGAGTTAGAATAATGCAGAAATACACATATGAGATTTTTGTTCGCTCTTTTATATCAAATCACGTGATTGTGTGATTTTGAAGGATACACAAAAGCACATAAACACTGTGCACCTACATATCTCTACCGCCCGTGTTAATATTCAGGATGCAGATCACACTTTCTCATTGCATACAAGTTGAGGCCCTTCTTCCTTCAAAGCGGCCTGCGCGGGCTGTCTGTCCTGCCCAGATTAGGGCCGCGGCGCCTGGGGTAAAATACAGCAGGAAATCCCCCTGTGCACCGCAGCCCAATCTACACGACACACTGATGTCTGTGGTCTGCACCCCAGAGGAACTTAAAAAAGAAACCATCAATTATTCTCCAGTGGACGAGAGGCTAAGAAGTGTGTGTGTACGTGTTCATGAGAACAGGACAGAGTGAAAGGAACAGTCTGAATGAAACACATAGCTGTGAGAAATGCAGATGGGGGAGGAACAGGGTTGTATATGAAAGAGGAAGACTGTAGGAACCACATTGGCCTTGTTTCCTGTTTGAAACTGCACCTTTGAGAGGTTCATGGCGGGAAATGTGTGTGTATGTGTGTGGGATGAGTATCAGTATCCTGGTGTTCAGCCCACTGAGCCCTTGTATGGGGTTGATGAAGTGCTAAACCCTCTTCTTCCTTTCTGGGCAACTGTTTCAGCTCCATTTCTCACTGTGCTTATTTATGGCCTTAGTGGAATCTGCAGACTTTTTTTTCTTAGCATTTTCTGTGGTGATTTTTTTTTTTTTTTTTTTTTTGCGGAACTGCGGAATAGATTTAAATATAGTAATTTGTGTTACAGCCATTGTAAGATGAATTTTCTGATACGTTTTTCTGCTGTAATGTGACATATTTCCAGTGTTGCTATTGTTAACTAAATATAAATTGAAGCTAAATAGAAAACTGAAAATATAAAAATCTAATTCAAAATAAATACTATATATTTATAAATAATATGTATTATTAATTTATGTATGTGATTCGTTTTAGAGAAAGAGCCGGTTATAACCAGTGTTGGGCATGTTACTTTAAAAAAGCAATTAGTTATAGTTACTAGTTACTTCTCACAAATAGTAAATGAGTTAGTAACTGAGTTACATCATTATAAAAGTAACTAATTACCAGGAAAAGTAACTATTGTGTTACATTAAAAAAATTTATACTTTAGTAATTAGAATAATCATGCATAAATGCATATTTGTCATGTTGACTGAACAATGTCATTTAGTGTTTCTATAAAAAAAAGGGGGGAAAATAATACTGATAAGATAACAAAACTACTACAAATTCTACTACTAACAACAATATAAAACGCACTAGGATTTATGAGCTGCTGGGTTCATGAATATTAATCACGTTGTCTGCATTCGCTTAAACTGATTTGCTGAAATTACAACAGGGACGATATAGGTGAGCGCCAGCCAATGAGATTGTCGTTTGCGCATTAGTTCCGCTTACTAGCGGAGAAACCGGCAGTTCTTAAAAGCTGAAAAATTCCAAAGGAACACTGTTATTTTGACAGAAAAATACAACGAAAAATATTGTTTACATGTAGCGTGTCCATTCTGCATGGTATATAAGACTCTCTCACTCTGTATCTTTCTTTGTGTGTGAGACAAAGCGACAGCTAATAGATTACGGAGTTTACGGTTCGTCAAATACAGGTACACTGCGCATCCATTCAGATGAACTGAAAAATAAAATTATAATAATATTATAATAAGCTATAGTAACGCCGCATTTTATTGTCAGTAAAGGTAACGGCGTTGTAACGGGGAAACAGTGATTTGTTTGATTACTCGTTACTGAAAAAATAACGCTGTTAGTAACGCCGTTTATTTAAAACGCCTTTATTCCCATCACTGGTTATAACATTTTGATAAATTACAGACAATAAAACAAAATAGATTTTTTGTTGCTACACAATTTGGCCGGAGGTAATAAGAATATAAACATGCATTAATAAAGTAAATATGGTCAGTTCTGCTTCCATCTTGACTTTACACTGCACTGAGTACTGTTATCTTACTGTTAGGAACAACTGCTTTGAATGAAAGTTTATTGTGATAAAATGTGT
Organism: Cirrhinus mrigala; assembly: GCA_036247105.1. NCBI lineage: Eukaryota > Metazoa > Chordata > Actinopteri > Cypriniformes > Cyprinidae > Cirrhinus > Cirrhinus mrigala. Next base: position 20,320,293 of record CM070029.1, read on the forward strand.
TTCACAAGGATTCCCCTAGTCTATTTACAAATAGGGGTGCGCGGGGCACAAACTAACGGGGTTAATTGTAACACACATGGTTTAAATATTTCCACATATGCCAGCATAACCAAATTTATGGTATTTACTAGTTGCCATAGCAACAATATACAGAGAAAAAAGTGTGCCAAAATTCAAAAGCTTTCTGAAGATATCACTGAATATTTATTTTACCATAGTAAAAGTAAACTTCTGGCTGAAGTAAATTTTTCATCTCAGTTTTTAGTATTCTTTTAAAATGAGACAAATATGCTATTATTTTAATCGCCAATTATTTATCAATTTAGATTAGTTTATTAATGCTTGGCAAACCAGCAGAAAACTAACCAGTTTTATATTCCAGTCGAGCTGATGAGGAACGTTGTAACACTGTGCCGTGGTAATTCTCAAAGCTAATCTGACTTCACCACAGACAACTCAAACAACTAAATAAACTACAGTGTCTCGGGCTAATTCCCTGAACTCCCCGAATACTTGCAATACAATCCAAAGAACTAATGTATCTCGAGCTAATTCCCAGAATTCCTTGAATACAATATAATCCAATACTTCCCTGAAGTATGGTGACGGCGTCCCGTCAAGAAGCTACTATCACTACCTCAATCACACATGGCATGCAGGTCTTTAGCATCTATACGCTCTCACCACCCTTCTCAGCTGTACGCTGTTACCTCAGCCCGAGGACGGCTCTATAGTCTTCCAACACTATCACTGTCTTTGCGGTGGTCTTTTGAGCGTAGAGTCTTTAGTACTCCTATTCCTCAGCTGCGCAGCATATACCAGACACCACTCCCAAGTTGCTCTTTGCAGGAGTGAAAGTGTTATTCATGGCCGGGAGCCCACTGGTCACAACAACCAAGAGAGACTCTCTGAACAGTATAGCTGAACTGTATAGTATATTTGAACTGTATAGCTGTGTTTTGCAATCAGGGCTGTCCCACGCATGGTTGCGATGTGCTCATTGTGAACCTCAAAAATTAGATATTTTTTTTAATTCTTAAAAACACCATTGTTTTATTTGAAAACGTTAATCATTTTATTTTATTGAAAAACTATTTTAGTTTGTCCTGTATATTTTTTTTCATTCAATTAGATAACATTTTAAGCTGTCATATGGTCATGTTACAACTTGCCCCTCACATGTTACAATGTACCCCATATACTGTACAGGGCATGTTGTCACTTTTCAGTTCCTTTCTTTTGAGGTAAATAACGAAAAACGTATACACTGTAATTATGAAACAAAGCGACAAATTTGTTCTAGACAAGTGTGAAATTAACGTGGATAAAAAAATTATACTCTGAACCCCACATGGATTTACACAAACTGAGAAATTCAAAAAGTGTTAGGTTGTGCCCGCGTTCCCCTAGCCCACCTTGTTGGCAGAGGCTATTTACTCCGCCCACCACCGTGTGGTAGGGTTGGACGGCATTGCAAAAGACGCCATTTAAACAGTAGCTTTAGTAAATGCGTAATGGTGTGTTCACACCAAATACAAATGTAATTATTCGTGCGAGTATATTACATACAAAATCAACGCAATATTGTGCCGCGAATGCAGAAAATTCTCATGAGGCCTTCGAGCAAGCCAATCGGTGTGTATCAGAAAGAGGGAAGAGAGCATATTGTACCCTGAAATTTATAATATAGCTATCTGGAGCATAGAAAATAATTAAAATGAAGTGTCCTGGTAGTTGTATTTTATTAGCATGGCTACAGGGATGCTGCTATCAATAAAAAATAATGTTAGTGTATACAGTAGTCAACATTTAAAGTGGATCAAAACCTTTCATTAAAGTTGTCCTAAAACCAAAACAATACCCGTTCTAGTCTTAGGACAACTTTGATGAACTTTTTTGATCCACTTCAAATGTTGACTACTGTATACAGTAGTAAAATGTAACACACACATTAATGCAGGATTAATACGCATCCGCCTCTGGATGGTGCTGTGAACCCAGAAACATTGGCATTTGGCTTTCAGTGACGCGAAAAAACATCCCGCGAGTGAAGCCATTAGTATATTTGCTTTGCGTTTGGTGTGAACACACTATAGTTTAATTATTTATGTTAGTATATTACATACAAAGTCAATGCAAAGACACAAACTGACTAAATTCGCACTGGGCGACGCGATTGTCGTGAACGTGTGATATCGCTTCTTCTGCACAAGTTGAAACATTTTAATTCGAGCGGAAAAAGGTGCATGACGCGTTGTCGCGCAAGCCAATCAGAGAAGAACTTATTGGCATGTCCAGTCTGACATGTCCGGTTGTATTGGTACATGGAGGAAAGCATTACGCAATAATTTTATTCACGTAAGTAATCTAGAACGATAATGTGATGAGAACATTCGTTTCACGTCTGGTGTGCACACAGCATAACAGTTTTTTTCCGACACGATCAACCCAAGTTCGAATCCGCCTTTTGGTGAACTCATCCTTCTCCCTTTTCACATCACATATCACATTGGACAGGCATTTATTTTTAATAAAAATTAAGAAAATAATTGTAAAGTAAAAAATAATGTTTATCAGTTACACTCTAAAAACTGCTGGATTAAAAACAACCTAGCACTGGGTAAAATATGGACATACCCAGCGACTGGGTTGTTTTGACCCAGTGGTGGGGTTAAATGTTTAACCCAACCGCTGGGTCAAAACAACCACATTTTGTAGTTTGTCCATATTTTACCCAGTGCTGGGTTGTATTTAACCCAGCAGTTTTTAGAGTGTAGGGTTAGATGTAGGGAGGGCTTTATTGTACCAATTAGCGACATCCATTTATTAATTTTATTGAGATATAAACTCGCAAATCTGACTTTTTTCTCAGGACTGCATGATATAAGCTCGCAATTCCTAGTTATAAAGTCAGAATTGTGAGAAATAAGATTAAAATTCAGACTTTTTTTCTCAGAATTGCAAGTTTATATCTCACAATTGTGACTTTTTTCTTAGAATTACACGTTCATATCTTGCAATTCTTAATAACATGGAATTGCAAGTTATTACTAAGAATTGTGAGTTATTTTGAATATTTTATCCCTCTCAAAATTGGACTTTATAATTTACAATTGCGAATTTATATCTCACAATTCTGAGAAAAAAAGTCAGAATTGCGAAAAAAAAGAAGAAGTTAGAATTACAAGATACAAACTTGCATTCCTGAGAAAAAAAAGAAGAAGTTAGAATTACAAGATACAAACTTGCATTCCTGAGAAAAAAAAGAAGTTAGAATTACAAGATACAAACTTGCATTCCTGAGAAAAAAGTCAGAATTGCAAGAAACAAATGGAAATTAGGCAAAATTGTGAGTTTTTATCTTGCAGTTCTGACTTTATTTCTCATTATTATGTTTATATCTCACAATTCTGACTTTATGACATCGCATTTGCGAGTTTATATCTCACAATTCTGACTTTATAACTCACAATTGCAAGCTTATATCACACAATTTTGAGAAAAAAAGGTCGCAATAACCTTTTTTAATTTTTTTATGTAATGGCGGAAACGGGCTTTCATAGATATCTGTAATATAAATAGCATCTAACTACTTATATGTGGGACCACAAAAACAGTCATAAGGGTAAATTTTTTTAAATTGAGATTTATACATCACATGAAAGCTGAATACATAAGATTTCCATTGCTGTATGATTTGTTAGAATATGACCATATTTGGTCAGATACAATTATTTGAAAATCTGGAATCTGAGGGTGAAAAAAAAAAAAAAAAAATATTGAGAAAATTGCCAAATTAAGTCCAAATGAAGTTCTTAGCAATGCATATTACTAATCAAAACTGAAGTTTATATATATATTTACAGTAGGAAATTTACAAAATATCTTTATGGAACATGATCTTAGAACATGAACATGATCTACATGGAACATGATCTTTACTTAATATACTAATGGTTTTTGGCTATTACTACAAATATACCCGTTCTACTTTGTGTAAAAAAGTATTTTCTTTTGACCCTGGACGACAAAACCAGTCTTAGGTTTTGTCGTTCAGGGTCAAAAGAAAATACTTTTTTACACAATGTAAATAGAATCTATCGCTATTTTGACTTTTGCACTTACTGCAAATAGCAGCTGCTTTGTTTTTAATATTCACAATATCCTCTGCCCATTTCCCTCTGCCTCAGACGTTAAAAAAAAAAATAGAACTGCTAGTCCAGCCTGAAAGCAGAACCGAAAAAAAAAAAATAAATAAAAAAAAAAAACTTAAAAAAAAACCCCACATTCTTCAATGACCTCGCCACTATTGGATATCTGTTATTTGGTCCAAAAAGTGCAAAAAGACATTAGCAGCTAAAGTTTCAGAATTCTCACGAGATTAATTTCAATGATAAACTATTCCTGGGAATAAATGGAAACTTTTTAGAGAAATGATACAAGTCAGTGTAAAATGAAATTTATTTTCTAAATGCATGTAATAGATCTTATTGTGAACAATTCATTTGAGCATATGGTTTAATTAAATAATAATAATAATAATAATAATAATAATAATAATAATAATAATAATAATAATCATTTTGCCTTACAATGATTTCATACATAAAACATATAATACTTAAAAAGAGTGTTTCAGGCTGTATCAGTGACATTCACCCATTTTTTCAGGGGCAGACTGGACTATGTTAAGCAGCAAAACATCAACCCCTTAGTGGACCTTAAATGATTTACACATTAACTGCCCACAAATACTTCCACAAAAAACTGTCCGCTTTTTTTTTTTTTTATGTGTACCTATACATACAGTAGTCAACATTTGAAGTGAATCAAAACTTTTCAACAAAGTTGTCCCAAAACTAAAACAATACCCGTTCTTGTCTTAGGACAACTTTGATGAACTTTTTTTGATCCACTTCAAATGTTGACTACTGTACACAGTGGACAATGCTATTTTTTCTCGTAACTTGCCAGAAGTGCATAGCAGATGTTTGCTTTAGGGTGTCTAGTACATTCTCGTGGGAATTCAACTTCCTCTTTTTGCTGTCTAGAGTAACAGCAACTTTCCCCTATACCTTTCTCTACTTTCAGTTACACACATACCTCAAACACACACACACACACACACACACACACACACACCAGGTGCTTAGTGCACGGCAGGTGTGAACAAGCATGACTGGCCTGGAGAGGTAGAAATGTAAAAATCAAAGAACTATAGGATTGGGATTTATTCTGACAGAGTCTGTTTAACATCATACATGTATTATCGCTGTCTTCACTCATATTTATTGCTGATGGATTCATGGCAACAGTTCAGTGCCCGAAGCTGTTTTACTTCCTAAGTCAGCGACAAACAATAGCTAATATTTCACAATATTTTAAATCTGTTTGTACAGAGAATTACTGTAGTACACAGTGTACAATTATTGACGTTTATATGGAGCAAATTATTTCATTGCCTACTGAAAGGATGCTTAAAGGAACACTCCACTTTTTGTGAAAATAGGCTCATTGTCCAACTCCCCTAGAGTTAAACACTTGAGTTTTACCGTTTTCGAATCCATTCAGCCGATCTCCGGGTCTGGCGGTAGCACTTTTAGCATAACTTAGCATAGATCGTTGAATCTGATTAGACCGATAGCATCTCACTCAAAAATGACCATATATAATGACGATTTTTTTCCTATTTAAAACTTGACTCGTCTGTAGTTACATCGGATACTAAGACTGACGGAAAATGAAAAGTTGCGATTTTCTAGGCCGATATGGCTAGGAACTATACTCTCATTCCAGCCTGATAATCAAGGAACTTTGCTGCAGTAGCATGGGTGCAGCAGGCGCAATATTACACAGCGCCTGAAAGTGACCGGCACTAAGTTTGTGTAGATGCAGAGTTCCGCAACTCTGTTGTAGAGTTGACGGCTGCGTAACATCATTGTGCCTGCTGCACCCATGCTACTGCAGCAAAGTTCCTTGTTTGAGCATACCAATTGTTTAGCCTATTGCGCAAAAAAAGCCACAATTTCGCAATAACTTACAGCAGACAGTTGGCGGTTTTCAACTGATGAGGGATTTTGCTCTTATGTTGCGATGGACGTATGCTACTATTTTTCATACGTGTCAACACCCTTGCAGAGAGTGGTAATTTGATTTTAACTGACACAACTTGAGAACTAATTCGAACTGATTTGCCCTTTTCTTCTTAAGTCATAATTGTGAATTTAAAAACAGTCCCAAGATCACTGCCAAAACATCATTTGATTTGTTGATGTGCACCTCAGGCTACATTTTAAGGTTTAGGGCTACATTGAAGTCAGTGGTGATAGATTTTACTTTTACAGTTTTCGGTGACTGAACAGCATCCCAAACTATGCAAGCAATCTATATTTATTTATTCAGGGTTTTACGTGTGGGGTTTTACATTTTGCAATCGAATGTTCCACTGTCTAGATATTATGAGAAGTTATGTAACCTTGATACCTGCCAGCTTTTTTTTTTAAGTCATTTATTTTCTTTGTTATGTGATGTCTATTTTCTCCTCCAGCTCTTCCATCTTCAGAAGTGCTCGTTGAAACAAGTTATTTTGCAGTGAATGAGGCAAAGACATCTATAGAGGTTTAAATGATTTTCTCCCATTACTTATATATTTCTTTGATTTTCTCATTGGCAGTTATCTCTAATTTAACGCATTAGTCTCATTCGACTAGTGTGACTATTAATATGGACTGCATAAGAGAGATCTCTGTAAACATTTTAACAGCACACACAATAGATTATCCACTATCTTTCTTGATTAAAGCTTAACAGCTGGGCTAAAGGTGACTGTATTCTTCTCTGAATGTAATGTGCTCTAACTGATTGGGATAGTGGGTTTGAATGAATGTTTAGTGTTTTAAATGTGTTTTACATGGATTGTTTTTACCATTTATAATGTTTTCTCTGCTTTAGATCCTCTAGCCTTTGTAAAACAGTGAATTTCTTCTGTTTTGACCACTGAGATATAATTTACTTGTCAGTTTTGCAGCATCCCTCTGCTACCCCGACTTCTCACTCTAGGCTAGTTCCTATCCCAGGCTGGGATATGAGGGGAGTATTCTGGGTACGGGCCAAATTCCAAACTCTGAGCCCCTTGGACAATATGCATACATTACCATATCTTATTACATTTGTGAACTTTTGAAAGAGTACTTAGGATCATTGTCCCAAAGTGTTTGTTTAGTTAGTGGATGCAAATCATGATGCTCCAACACTACCATATGGTACAGTTAGGATGAGATTACTTTGTTAGAAAAGTTCACTGTTTTATAGCAGCTTTATGACCATCATTGTGAGCAAGGAGATACTTATAATGATAGTATGACAGTTGCTCCTAGAGAATGTAACAATGATTTTAAGCTTCCTCCTCTAACCATGCAAGCCACCTTATAAACTTACAAAGAACTTATAAAGCTTAGAAAAACGTATAAAGAACATGTACAGTTGAGGTCAAAAGTTTACATACACCTTGCGGAATTTGCAAAATGTTAATTTTTTTTTACCAAAATAAGAGGGATCATACAAAATGTATGTTATTTTTTATTTAGTACTGACCTAAATAAGATATTTCACATGAAAGACATTTACATATAGACCACATGAGAAAATAATAACTGAATTCATAAAAATTACCCCGTTCAAAAGTTTACATACGCTTGATTCTTAATACTGTGTTGTTACCTGAATGATCCACAGCTGTTTTTTTTTTTTTTTTTAGTGATAGTTGTTTATGAGTCCCTTGTTTGTCCTGAACGGTTACACTGCCTGCTGTTCTTCAGAAAAATCCTTCAGGTCCCTCAAATTCTTTGGTTTTTCAGCATTTTTGTGTATTTGAACCCTTTCCAACAATGACTATATGATTTTGAGATCCATCTTTTCATAGTGAGGACAAATGAGGGACTCAAATGCAACTATTACAGAAGCTTCTAATGCTCATTGATGCTCCAAAAGAAAACTCAACGCATTAAGAGCCAGGGGTGTAAACTTTTAGAGAAAACTCGATGCATTAAGAGCCAGGGGTGTAAACTTTTAGAATTTAAAGATCAAAAGATTAAAGAGTAAATTTAACTTATTTTCTCTTCTGAGAAACATGTAAGTATCTTCTGTAGCTTCTGAAGTACTAAATGAGAAAATTTTGATATTTAGGCAAAATAAGAAAAATGTATACATCTTCATTCTGTTCAAAAGTTTACACCCCTTGTGCTTAAAGTATTGTTTTTCCTGCTGGAGCATCAGTGAGCATTTGAACCTTCTGTAATAGTTGCATGTGAGTCTCTCATTTGTCCTCAGTGTAAAAAGATGGATCTCAAAATCATACAGTCATTGCTGGAAAGGGTGCAAATACACAAAAATGCTGAAAAACCAAAGGTATTTATTTATTTATTTATTTATTATTATATATTTTTTTTGAAGAACAAAGGGCAGTTTACCTGTTCAGGACAAACTAGGCACTCATGAACAACTACCACAAAAAAAAAAAAAAAAACAGCTGTGGATCGTTGAGGTAACAATGCAGTATTAAAAATCAAGTGTATGTACACCATTTTTATAAATTCAACTATTATTTTCTCTTGTGGATTATATGTAAACATCTTTTATGTGAAATATCATATTCCAGTCAGTACTAAATCAAAAATAACATGCATTTTATATGATCCCTCGTATTTTGGTAAAATAATTAACATTTTGCAGATTCTGAAAGGGGGATGTAAACTTTTGACTTCAACTGTATGTGACAGCAACAGCTGGAACATGTGTTTGTTTAGGGCAGAGTCCTACAGTTCATCCCAGATTTTCATATTGATATTATCTTATGTAAATAAAGGTTGTTTTTAGAGAATGAAAGGAAGAGGAGGTGAAAATTCACGATGAAAGCTGAGCCTTACAATGCTCCTGGCTTATGAGTTTTAAAAAGGTGGTGTCTGAAAATTTACCAAAGGTTAACTGGCTTAAAGCAACCAAATGTTTATAGTGATGTTACTTTTTGTCACTCTTCCAGTCATTGTGATGCAGAATTCACCATGCATTAAATTGTTCACCTACTAGTAGGGAATATAAACTTGAATTAGATGGGTTAGTTTTACACTACACATAAAATAATAGTTCTTTATTGCCATCTATGGTTCCATTGGAGAAACTTTTAATTTCACAAAAGGTTATTTACAGTGAAAATTTCTTCTTTGTAAATAGCATCACTGTTAAAAGCCTCTTTTGGAAACTTTATTTTTTAAAAGTGCACTGTCTTGTTGGATTAGGAAGCACAGGTTTAAACATTTGGTGCTTGCACTTGGCCGAGGAGCTGCTGGTATAAAGCTACCACGAATGAGCCCTTTGAAGCTGCGTTGAAACTGTACTTTGGACCTTCAACCTGTTGGCTACCATTGACATCCACTATATGGAGAAAAATCCTGGTATATTTTCCTAAAAAACCTTAATTTCTTTACGACTGAAGTAAGTCAGCCATGAACATCTTGGATGACATCGGGGTGAGTAAATTATCTGGAAATTTTAATTCTGGAGTAAGCTAATCTTTTAACTGTTTAAGCTGCAGCCGAATGAGCATTACCCATCTTCCAACGCTCAGTGCAAATTGTGGAGAACCTGGTGCTAATGACTCAAGAACTGCACGTTCTGACATGCAGACAGAAGAGTGGCAGTCAATAATTGAGAAAATTGGAGTATGAAAATGAGACAATGAACCAGATTTCTCAGAATAAAGAGAACGGAAGCATTTCAGCTCAAAGAGGGGGAAACAAGGACATGTGTAAGGATAAATCAATTGATGATTTATCTAAACAGCCTCTGGGTGTGTTCTTTGATATTGCCAGTCTTGATATAAAGTAGCTCCAGGACACAAATACCTTCTAATAGGGAACTCATATTTAACACAGAGTTCATTTATTACATCAGTCTGTGTAAAGCATGACAGCCTTTGATAAAGACAAACACTTTTCAAATGTTTGCTGACAGAAGAAGAACGAATATGTTTCTGTAGACCTACTAGCAGCAGTAGTCAAAATTTCCCAATTTTATTACCATTAATTAAAAAGTTATTACAAATTTAGGAAAAACACTTGGCTGATAATTATGTTAAAAAATGTCTTAAGTGGTGGCTTATTATTTTAAATATATTACATTTATTAGTGAACAAAAAAGATGAAATACATTAAAGGAGAAGTCCACTTCCAGAACAAAAATGTACAGATAATGTACTCACCCCCTTGTCATCCAAGATGTTCATGTCTTTCTTTCTTCAGTTGAAAAGAAATTATGTTTTTTGAGGAAAACATTTCAGGATTTTTTTTCCATATAATGGACTGGTATGGTGCCCCAATTTTGAACTTCCAAAATGCAGTTTAAATGCAGCTTCAAATGATCCCAAATGTGGTTGTAAATGATCCCAGCTGAGGAAGAAGGGTCTTATCTAGCAAAACGATCGGTTATTTTCACTAAAAAAAATACAATTCAAATACTTTTTAATCTCAAATGCTCGTCTTGTCTTGCTCTGCCTGAAGTCTGGGTATTCTGGTTCAAGACAGTTGGGCTATGTCGAAAAACTTCAATCGTATTTTCTCCCTTAACTTCGAAAATAATTTTAAAATCATCCTACAACGCTGCAGAAGTACCGACCCAGTCTTTGCAAAGTGAACATGCAAAGAAGATCAAACACCTTTAACAAAAAAGGTAAAACAGCGATATAGGATGATTTTTAAGTTAGGGAAGAACATGAGATGGGAATTTTTCGACATACCCTAACTGCCATGAACCGAAAAAAAACAGTGTTCAGGCAGAGAGGAGCGTTTGACATTAAAAAGTATATAAATTGTATTATTTTTATGAAAATAACTGATTATTTCGCTAGATATGACCCTTCTCTTTCTCAGCTGGGATCGTTTACAACCACATAGGATTGTTTGAAGCCGCATTTAAACTGCATTTTGGAAGTTCAACCTCGGGGCACCATAGAAGTCCACTATATGGAGAAAAATGCTGAAATGTTTTCCTCGAAAAACACAATTTCTTTACGACTGAAGAAAGAAAGACATGAAGATCTTGGATGACTAGGAGGTGAGTACATTATCTGTAAACTTTGTTCTGGAAGTGGACTTCTCCTTTAAAGGTTTAATAAACAGATCATCAATAAAGAGCGTCAAAGTGGAATGTAATCTTTGTCCCAAAAAAAACAAAAAAAAAAAACACATGTACAAGAACACAAACAATCACATAACTGAATAAGATTAGTGAATTATAATTATTATATTTCTTCTTGAAACATTTTGTGAGTATGGAAACTTCATTATAACTGTTTACTAACAATAGGCAATAAAGCAAACTTTGATTACAATGATCTCAGTTAACCAAAACAATCCATACTGGCTTTGGCGCGCTCCATCTCATGAAGAAAGTTATAGAACTGTGGTAAAGTCAGCTCTATATGGAGAGATACAAACAAAATTACATCAAATGTATAATGAAAACGCTGAATCATATACACTACGTTACAACTTAGACAATGGAATTGAAGTAAACTTACCCATGTACACATTTTCTGTCTTGTTTCCTTTTCTGATCACCAGTTTTAGCTGTGAGAAGAAAGGGAAAAGTTTAAACATTTAAGAACTTTGCTTATATTTAGAACACAAATTAAGATACTTTTGATGAAATCTGAAAGCTTTCTGACCCTGCATAGACAGCAACGCAACTACACATTTAACACCCAAACGGTAGTAAGGACATTGTTGAAATAGTCCAAAATAGTCTTAGAGGTTTGTAATGACATGAAGGTGAGTAATTAATGGCAGAATTTTCATTTCATCCCTTTAAGACATGGGTTTAATATTTTAAAGTTCGAAATATACAATTTTGTCTTAATGAATATTTGCTCTGATTTTTAAAAAATTAAAAAGGTTTACCTGTAGAAAAATGTTTCCGGTTTTTTGCAGCTCACTTGTACCAACAGTAACTGTAAAGAAATATGCATTTAAATGACATATTATTTGATAAAATTAGATATATTTTAATTTGCACTGTAGATAATATAGATCTACATACTGATGTTTATCCATTGCTTACCACCAAATTTCCACTCCATGTCAACAAGCTGATTGACCATTAGTGTCTGTCCCACCGCCAGTCTGGACAAAACAGGGTAGTGGATTTTCCACTGAAATAAATGGAAGATCCAGTCATGCTGAGTCTTACAGTCATACCCATCCGCAAACACATGGAAACAACTAAAACACCAAAATAACTATGTTAAGACAAACCTGGTCAGAGAAATGACTGGCCTTGTCCTCATTTAATCCTGCAATTAAGCAGTAGGTCACACTGTTAAATATTGACCCTATGACAAATAATCAAATGGGTACAGATGATAGGTGTGAAGAAAGATGGTACCTAATGAGAGCAAGTCTGCCTTCACCTGTTCAGCTGTTAGGTTTCTTTTCAAAGCACCTGAGAAGAAAAGAAGACATTTACATTGTTTCTATATGGATATTATATCTGTTCTTTTTTTCCACTTCTGTTTTTATTAATTTTGTTATAGAACCCCATGAACAAAACAGAATATAATACAACACTACCAGTCAAAAGTTTTTGAGATGTTTCTTAAAGAAGTCTCTTCTGCTCACCAAGTCTGCATTTATTTGCTCCAAAGTACAGCAAAACACGACAATTTTAAAATATTTTTTACTTTTTAAAAGAAACTGTTTTCTATTTAAATATATTTTAAAATGTAATTTATTCCTGTGATTTCAAAGCTGAATTTTTAGCATCATTACTCCAGTCACATGATCTTTCAGAAATCATTCTAATATTCTGATTTGCTGCTCAAAAACATTTATTATTATGTTGAAAACAGCGGAGTAGAATTTATTTCAGGTTTCTTTGATGAATATAAAGTTCAGAAGAACAGCATTTATATGAAATAGAAATCTTCTGTGACATTATAAATGCCTTTATCATCACTTTTGATCAATTTAAACCATCCTTGCTAAATAAAAGTATTAATTTCTATGACCCCCCCCCCCCCCCAGCCCCACTTTATTGATTACAATTATTATTATTGATAATAATAAAAATAATAATAATAATAATAATATTAATAAATGTTTCTTGAATGGCAAATCAGCATATTAGAATGATTTCTGAAGGATCGTGTGACACTAAAGACTGGAGTAATGATGCTGAAATTTAGCTGGTCACAGGAATAAATTACATTTTAAAATATATTCAAATAGAAAGCAGTTATTTTAAATAGTAAAAATATTTCACAACATTACTGCATTTGCTATATTTTGGATCAAATAAATGCAGGCTTGGTGAGCAGAAGAAACTTCTTTAAAACAACATTAAAAATCTTACCGTTCAAAAACTTTTGACTGGTGGTGTATATACCGTTACAGAATAAAATTTTTCCATCCCAATATTTATTATAAAAAATAAAAAACACTAAATAAGCAACTAAAGTACAGACGTAAAGAAAATTATGGTTTTTGAGGAAAGCATTTCAGGATTTTTCTCCATATAATGGACTGATATGGTGCCCCAAATTTGAACTTCCAAAATGTGTTCATTTTGAACAAATCTTTAATGTGACTCGGGAAGAACGAGTCATCTCAGGGAGTGATTTGTTCAGTCGCGTATGCACAACATCCTATTAGGTTCTGTACTGGAATTAGTTCACCTGTTTCGAGTCTTTAGGTTTTTCGAGTCATTCATTCATCTTATGGGGCTGTCACATGATGAACGAACGTCTCAAACCCGAAAACTCGAGAGATGAACTAATCAATCCTTTTTCCGGCTCACACGGCATTGGTTAAGCTTATGGGGCTGTCACGTGATGAATGTATGACTCAAACCCGAAAACTTGTCAGATAAGAGGTGAGGTGAGCTAATCATAGACTAAAGACCCAGGTAAACAATGAATTAATCTTTTCTGTTTCTTATAGCATTATAGTTTTGTCTTGTTTGTAGTGTGATCAACATTTGTGTAGGCAGTAGATGTGTTAGGGAAGTAACACGTAACATTTTAATTATATTTTGCTAAAATGAACGAAATGACTCGAAAGATTTGTTCATTTGTGACCTTTCGACGTGATTCAATAGTACGTGTACTATTAGCATTTACGTGTACGAATAGCATTGTGGACGCGTATCCCAGAGCCTGTGCTACATGAGCATTTCTGCTTAAAAAGTATTAAAAATCTATTTTACGAAAAAAATGACCGATCATTTCGCTAGATAAAACCCTTCTTCCTCAGCTGGGATCATTTAGAGCCATTTAAAGCTGCATTTAAACTACATTTTGGAAGTTCAAAATCGGGGCACCAATGAAGTCCATTATATGGATAAAAATCCTGAAATGCTTTCCTCAAAAACCATAATTTCTTCACAACTGAAGACAGAAAGACATAAACATCTTGGATGACAAGGGGGGGTGAGTAAATTATTTGTGAATTGTTGTTCTGGAAGTGGACTTCTCCTTTAAAAAAAAAAAATTTTTACATCTAATTTCATCACAACTTTATATACCTATTAACAAAATAAGTATCTTTTTAAAAAACTCTGCTTTACCTCTAGTTACATGCATTTTAATTTTTCAAGAGCAAGGTTATAAGTCATCTGTGAAAGTACAGGTCTTTAAATGTTTTTGCTTTAAACTTTTTGCTTGTAATAAACTAAAATCTATAAGCTTCTGTATGTTTGCGTTTATAGAAACACTTTTGATATATATGCAATAAACACAGTTCCAAAGGGATTTTTTCTCCAGCCATTTCAGAAACCACATTAAGAACTTCGTTCCAGAACACCTGCAATTCTCTACATTGCCACATACAATGAAACTGTTTCGTCATTGCATTTTATACAATTGCCCGGGATGTTAGGATTAATCCTATTCAGTTTAAATGGGGTAATATATGTCATAAACATCCATTTGTATTGTAGTATTCTACACAGATTAAGTTTGAGCTAAAAGGCAGGCATGCTCCCACTTCTCCACATTAATCTCCACCTGGAGATCTCTTTTCCATGCTGAGAGGTATGCCTGGGAGCTCTCCTTTGATCCAGCCAGTAATGTCTTGTAAAACAAGGAAAGCATTCCTCTATCATTCATGTGATTTAGAGTAATTTGTTCCAAAGTAGAGAGCT
Organism: Cirrhinus mrigala; assembly: GCA_036247105.1. Lineage (NCBI taxonomy): Eukaryota > Metazoa > Chordata > Actinopteri > Cypriniformes > Cyprinidae > Cirrhinus > Cirrhinus mrigala. Next base: position 20,335,482 of record CM070029.1, read on the forward strand.
GAGGTTATGAGTATGTTTTTATTTTGCAATATATGTAACTCCTAATTTGAAGATATTTATTGAAGTGCTTTTGCGGTAGAGTATATTTTGAGAAAAGGTCTTGAGCGTACCCCCTTCATATAATTTTTTTAACATACATATTCCATATCATTAAATCCCATATCATTTCTTCCAAAAGCTGATGTTGACCCATATTGGTGAAAAAGGAAAAATGGATATAGTCTCCTCCAAAAAGGAATGGGCCTCATGCCAAACTAATAGGGTATTACTGATAAAGTAAATGACTGTTTAATGTGTGTTACCATGAGGGTGTTTAGTATTTGTGTAAATGACACTGTGCACCTTCTATATACATTAATATTTAAAAGCTGCTTGTGATGGGCTTTGATTCATCATGTGACTTTTTCATCACCACCTGCTTCTGGTGGTTATCAGTGTATTACAATGGTACAAAACAGATTTCAGTACTTCAATAAGTTGGTATATTAACATTATATAAGTTAATGAAGCTACGGTATTTAAATGTATTAATTAATTTAAGTTAAAACAAACAAAAAAGCCTAAAACATTACTGTTTAGCTGCCGTTTTTTTAGCATAAATTTTACGAATTTTATGTATGAAATCTGTTTTATTTTTTTCCCAAATTCCAAATAGACTCTGTTTTAATGATACATTAAATTTTATTCACCAAAAACATATCTAATTAATTGAAATCATGAAACTTACAATATTAAAAAGCAATTTATTAAAAGTTTAACAAAAATGACTTTTTAAGCCCTATGAAATATTTATTTCTACCAAATTCTGTTTTCTGCTAAATATATTCTGGTAAATCATTTTAAATATTCCTTTAAAGATAATGTTTTAATAATATTTTTGGTAGTAGTACTATCATTAAATTAAGTCATATTTCTGTGACAATTTCTTCAAGTTAATCCGAACTTTTATTTTGACGAGCTGCTGTGAAGACTTTTAGGTCTCTTTTTGTATATTATATGATAGTTTTACTTTCAAAGAAATGGTAAAATGCTCATGAAGTGACTCTCAGAGCAGTTCTAGAGATTATGTTTGTGTTCATGTACTCATATTTTGCGGCGGCACTGGTTTGAAAACACTGCAAGCATCATGCCTTGTTTAGTATTTGTGTAGTAAACAAAACCGCATGTCTGTGTCATTCATTCACACACTTTTGATGTACATTTAATGATGTACATTGATGCAAATTCCATGACGTTCTACGTTATACAGTAAATTCTGTTTTTATGACTAGATTCTGCAATTCCATCCCTAGACATAGAAACTAAAGTAAGACTGAAATTTTGATTATGCTTATATGCCTTACTAAGGAAACGAGCATTGCGCTCCACTTGTCCAATGACTCCACTTCTTCAGTAACGAATTAGAGGCATCTATATCATCTATATTAGGTGTTTTTTTTTTTCATCGTAATCGTATAGCAGCATGTTTTAAAGTACAGTGAAATTAGATTTTAGATTTAAGTTACCTACCTACACAGGCAGTTCACTACGTTTTGAAATACGGCCTATACGTTTTTTTACATCTCTGTACACCACCACTTTTTTCCCCCATAATTGTGTCCCATCAGTATGATCAGTAATTTGATTCGTTCCTCTACATTCTAATGTCTAAAAGTACAGGCAGCAGGATATTCATTGCATGCAAATGTAGTAGCATGCAAATGCTGATTGGTAGGGTCGGCCAGTCTACATGTGACATTAGGTGCAGATTCCCCAAGGCAATTTGCTATAAGGGCTATTTGCATTTGTTAGGATCCTCTAGGCGCATAATGCAGCAATTTGTTGTAAAATAAACTGAACAATCACTCTGTGAGATTAGGATCATAGCGTATTTAGATCAGTGCTGGGGTCAGGCTAAACGTCTACATTTGATGTTATCACCAGGGGAAGGGGACTGCATTATTCATCAGTGAAATTTCAGATAAAGGTGCGCGGTTTCAAGATGAGGGTCCTGAAGGTTTTACCGTGAGGTAGGAGGAGGACACTCTTCATCAGAGCCCTCAGCGGTCCCGCACTCATCCCATTCTCTCCAGCAAACTCCGTCAGCTGACGCAAGAACTGCTCTGACTGATGAGGAAAAAGCGCGATATGTAACTTTTATTTGTGTGTAAATCCTGTAAGCTACATATTTTTAAAGTTATCATGAAAAACATACACATAATGGTCCTAATTCAGACAAGATGACTATTTCCCTGGAAAAAGCAATATTATGGATATTAGATTTTTATTTTAGCTGGAAGAAATGATTTGAAGCTAAAAAATGTCTAAAGAATAGATTTGTTTCTTACAAACACCCAGCTTTTCACATCACAAGACATTATTTGATGGATTGGAGTGGTGTGGATTCTTGTAATGTTTTTATCAGCTATTTTGGACTCATTTACTGCAGATGATCCATTGGTGAGCAAGTGATGTAATGCTATATTTCTCCAAATCTGTTCTGATGAAGAAACAAATTCATCTCAATCTTGAATGGCCTGAGGGTGAGTAAACTTTCAGTTTTGGGTGAACTATTCTTTAAACTCTTTTTTTTTTTTTCATGCATTTGGCTTACACTTTTATTCAAAGTGACTTGCATTGCATTCAAGGTACATATTAGATTTAACACACAGAAATGGCTTTACATGTAATCTGTGAGCATTCACTCACCTCTTTGGGTTCTAGAAGGAACTGGTATAAGATCTCTGTCAGACTCACAAACTGCTGCAATGAGAGGAAAAAGTAAAGTTAATAATACATTTTATTTATAAGCGCCTTTCATAACACTCAAGGACACTGCACAGGCAACCAATCAACACAAAGTAAACAAAACATGTACAAAAGAATACAAAACATGTACAAGAGAAAACAGTGAATTCAAACAGAATAAGCTTTAGTGAATAGTCTAGATTTAAAGAGAGGGAGAGAATCTAAATTACGGATGCCAGGTGGGAGAGAATTTCACAGGAAGGGAGAGGGCACGGCCAGGTGAATGGAAGTGGATTATCTAAGAGAACGAGAGGGAGTGACAATATGAAGTAGATAAGGAGGGGCAAGATTGTGGATTATCTTGAAAGTAAGCAAAATGATTTTAAATTCAATTCTGTATTTTATGGGAAGCCAGTGAAGTTGCTGCAGAACAGGGGTGATGTGATGGAAAGAGGGTGTTTTGGTGATGATGCGAGCTGCTGAGTTTTGGACAAGTTGTAGCTTATGGAGGGATTTCTGGGGAAGACCAAAGAGGAGAGAATTGCAGTAGTCAATACGAGAGGAAACCAAACTGTGAACAAGGATAGAAGTAGAATGGGTGGAGAGAGAGGGACGAAGACGAATAATATTGCACAGATGGAAGTAGGCAGAACGGGTAATATTGTTAATGTGAGATTGAAATGATAATGAGCTATTGAGGATGACACCCAAACTCTTAACTTGGGAGGGAGAAACTGAGGAACCGTCAATTGTGAGGGCAAAACTGTTGACTTTGGATAGTAAAGATTTAGTGCCGATGAGAAGGATTTCTGTTTTGTCCATATTCAATTTAAGGAAATTGTGGGTAAACCAAGACTTTATTTCATATAGGCAGTTAGTGAGGGAGGAGGGAGGAAGTAAGGAGTTAGGTTGGCTAGAGAGATAGAGCTGGGTGTCATCAGCAAAGCAGTGAAAATGAATATTATATTTACAAAAGATGTTACCAAGTGGGAGAAGGTAAGTGATGAAAAGAAGGGGCCCCAGGACAGAACCCTGGGGAACACCAGTAGTAACAGGGGAGGGCTGAGAACAGAATGATTTGAGTTGTATAAAATGAGAGCGGCCAGAAAGATAAGAGTGAAACCAGTCAAGGGGTGTGTGGGTAATGCCAATGGACGACAGTCTGTTGAGAAGAATGGTGTGAGAAATGGTATCAAAGGTCGCAGTCAGATCAAGAAGAATAAGAATAGTGAGTAGACCAGAGTCAGCAGCCATGAGGAGGTCATTAGTGATTTTAATGAGAGCAGTTTCAGTACTGTGAAGGGGACGAAAGCCAGACTGGAATTGTTCGTAAAGATTATTCAGTGTTAAGTGGGAATGAAGTTGAGTTTTTCATCTGTTTAAAAATATTAAACTATTAGCTTTGCAAAAAAATAAAATAAAATAAAATAAAATAAAATAAAATGAATAATAAATAATGTTTTAAATGGTTGTTGTTTTTCCAAAATAAAAAAAAAAATAAAAAAGTTTTCTGTTTAATTTAATTGCATTTCTGTTTTTTTTTTTGTTTGTTTGTTTTTTTGAGCAAAAAATAAAAATCATACATTTTTCCCTAATTTACAGAAGACACCCACTAAAATGCCATTCTGTGTAACAATCCTGTCAGGCATATTTGCAACAAAACCTAGGTTTGCCTGTTTGTCAGTGAGATTTTTTTACTCATTTAAAACAAAATAAAATTTAATATGGTTCCTTATTCTTTTATATTTTAATATGAACAAGTCAGAATAAGCATGTTGTTTGAATTTTTAAATAAATTTTGTGTTACACTGAATGACAGTGTAACATTATTTCAACTAAATTTTGACATTTTATTCTCCAAAAATGTATTTAAAACCTTAAAAGTAGACACTTTTCTTGCATTTAATGTGCTTTCTATAGACGTAAAATCACTTTTGTAAATTCCTTTTGATGTGGACATCTTTGACTCATATATGTAAAATTTAAAAGTCACATCAAACAGAAATTCTATTAAGTATGTTCAAACATTAGTGGCAGTGTGGGCGTGCTTTCTCTCTCTCTCTCTCTCTCTCTCATACACACACACACATACACACACAAAAGTATAAATATTTCATGTTACTTGATAAGGTCCATTATATCTACATAAAGAAGTCAAGCTATTTTCTTAAACATTCATTGCAAACCAATAGGAGTGCATGTTATCAATTTCCTACTGGAAATAGAAAGCTGAAATCAGACAGTTTTGCATAGAGGACAAAACTGCATGATATAATTTTATGACGTGTCAAAATACAGTACATATATGTTCTATACTGTGACCTCGTTTTTACGCCTGAAATCTCTACATTACTCAAAAAGCCCAGGTTAGTCGTGCTAATGCTAAGTGTTATGGTAATCTCACGTGACTACACTTTATGCAGACTATGTGACACATCAGGCGACTTTTTTTTTTTTTTTTTTTGAAGGCGAGATGATCGATTGACCCGTGTATTTACATCCAAATAAATTATGCACAAAATCTGTTGATCACAAATACACTAAACGCCCATATTAGTATCATAGTTCAAACCTTCCGTTCGCAGCACACTAGATTCCTACCTGTTCACTGAACTTATTCAGATTCTGAAAGTCAGTGCAGACATTGTCGGGTAATGTATCATTCGTGAAATGCAACTGCAACATTTTTCTTTGGAGCTCCGCTGTTGATAACCTGAACTGTCACATCTGCTTCCACACTTCCGCTATTCATTCACCCAACGATCAACGATCAGCACTTTCGTCATTCTCATAAACGAGCGCCCTCAGCACGTGATCATGAAATTTTGTAGCGCAGTGATAACCTGGATGTTGGTATGCATTAATTAAATTACCGTGGAAGAGAACATACGTGAATATTGGTTTCTTCGCAAAAAGTAGCTGACTAATTTCGTTTTATTAAGGCTTCATCAAATCTGTGCCGACAAACTTCCATGACATTAACCCTTAAATAGGCAAAAGCATAAAAAACCCTCAGAAAATAAATTCATTTAAAGCTATTTCCCCAAAACATCAGGAGTCGAATGATACAATTTCATATCTTTCTTCAAAATTATGCTCATATTTGTACAGTTTGTATCTACCAAGTAAACAGCATATAAAATGCTGTTTTATGCATATAAAATGCATTCCCAACATTATAACTAGCATACATATAGAAAAATCTGTGGCAAGCAATCCAGTAAACATAAAAAAGTAGTTCTGAAAGGAAAAGTAAAAATATGCATATTTTATTTGCACAAAATAGAATCTAACAGAACACGTGCATGGCATATATCTATCTCATCACGATAAAGGGTTAACAGTAGCAGGTAAAAGTAGCTTTTATTCAGTGGGAGTCCGATTCGAGACCCGGGAAAAGTCACGCCTGAGTGTAGAGGCGAAAGACCGAGCGGTCCTTGTGAACGAGACTCCATTTACATATTCACCCTAAGGGTTTAAAGGCGTGTGTACCAGAAAAGATTAGTGTGACATACCTCCTCGGCACCTTGGCAGTGGACTACTCTAACAGCACCTTCAGTCTCTGCGCCTTTGTAATAACACTACTTCTCCAGACACAGGTAAGTTTCATACCTCTTCTGCATGGAGCGTTAGTGCGCGTTCTCGGGGAGAGTTCAAGTGCAGCATGACCGCACATGTCTGATGATATAAACTACTCGCTCAAACTTAGTTACATTTTAGTTACTTTAACCCGTAGATTCTATATGTAACTACAATGTATTTAATTTCGTGTTGTTAATGCATGGAATAGTGCGGTTATCGAGCGTGCATGGCTGAAGTGTGCTGAAAGCTTGACTTATAGGTGATTATGTAAGCGTGGGGAAGTTTGTGAGATTTATTCCTCATTTTCCTGCATTACCGGTCCGAGTTCTTTAGTGTTTTGTACACGTAGTGTCTTGTATAATTCCACGTTCTCACGAAAATCCAGATGTTTGGTGAAGATGCGGCGTACAGAAAGAAGGCTTTTCTTACATATTAAAATAATATTAGTCGGTAAAAGTAAACTAAAACCAATATTTAAAATTCTGAGTTAGGTTTTTCCAGAAAGAAGTGAACTTTCTGAATATGCCTAAAGCCCATGAAGTAAATGCTGTCAAATATTATTTTTTTGTTACATTAAAACCAATTCGTTGACGTCATAGAATTGTTAGAACGCGCGTTTAAAACGCGGATTAAAGTTTTTACTTTTGTGACAACGTCTCACTTTTGCAACATAATCAATAATGAAAACATATTTCTGTCTTTTTCTCTTAAGCCTATTGCCATGTATTTATATTTCACCGAAAATGGAAATTTACCATTGTCATTAGTCACTGGTTACTCATCCCAAAACAACTGACTTGATAAACTTTCATTTTCAGGCAAGCTGTCTCTTTAAAACAATAGAAATGCGAGAGTAATAAATAAGGGGGAGCTGAGTGCAGGTGAATTCCGCAGCGGGGTGAATGTGAGTTGAGTCGAGCGTGCATCTGAGCGAGGGTAACGTGCTAATTGGGGTTGGTAGACTGTATGGCGGAGCGCTTACTCCGTGCCCGCGGGGCCTCTCGAAGGAATGCCGCGCCGTCACTTTGGTTTTGCGCTGCTGCATAGAAATGACTCACACTTCAATCAAACTTCTAGTAACAATGAGACTGCACATTGAAGTTAGAACGACACGGCTAGCTCGAGTAACGCGACCTTCTCTCCGCTTTTATTGGTGTCTTTTATTAGAGTCGAACCAAAACTTAAGTCGTTCATTTAATAACTCGCCTTATATTCTCTGTCAGGTCACGTCTGCATTCACGTTGAAGGTAAACAAGAAACTAGTGATGTGAACGAACTTTTTTAAATTCAATCTTAAATTCTCGTTTAAAGCTTCGCAGCATGCACACAACGTCATAAGAGGTTGATATTTGGTTAAATTTCGGTTGTGAAGTCAGGTGACTTCATAATCATAATCTATTATTAAAGGCTTACAACACCCCAAAATGAAAAATTTGTCATTAATCACTCACCCGTAAAAGCTTTTTTCGTCTCCGAAACACAAATTAAGATATTTTTTGATGCATTCTGACAGCTGTCTGACCCTTCCATATACAGCAATGTAATTAACAGGATCAACATCCAAAAACGTAGCAAGGAGATCTCTAAAATAATCCATGTGACATTAGGGGTTCAACCGTAATTTTACGAAGCTACGAGAATACTTTTTGTATACGCAAAGAAAACAAAAATAACGAGAGTATCCACTGAACGCAAACAGCGTAAGCTGTTTTGTGTCGGCCACACCATACGGATACGTTGTTTTCGTTTAAATCAAAACGTAAATAATTGTAGAAAACGTTGCATTCAGTGGATACTCTTGAAAATGGCGCTAGGGTGATGCGGAGGAAACGAATTTTTGTTTTCTTTGCGTGCAAAAGCTATTCTCGTAGCTTCCTAAAATTAGTGTTGAACCCCTGATGTCACATGGATTATTTTACCGATCTTCTTGCTACATTTCTGGACGTTGATCGTGTTAGTTACATTGCTGTGGATGGGAGGGCCAGAGAGCTGTCAGAATGCATCAAAAATATCATAATTTGTGTTCCAAAGATAAACAAAGCTGATTTACTGGTTTGGAACGACATGGGGGTAAGTGATTAATGACAAAATTTTCATTTTGGCTTGGAGTAAACCCTTAACGTTAATTTGATGTCCAATACCGACCTCAACTGACATTTATATTTTTTTGTTTTTAAGCTTTGTAACCAAAATCTAACCTTAAAGGGAACTTCTATAGCTTTATATAACATAAATTGTCTCTTACTGAAATATGTAGCAGAAAACCCATGAAAAAGTACATTATTTTAAAAATCCACATCGTTATATACATATTTTGGACTATGGGGAGGCGCCATTATTTTGATTCCGTAGAACGGTTGCACTCTGTGAGCTAATGGGACTGAGCTACACTATTTTTACTGTAACACAACAGCTACTGACAGAGCTTACAGGTGGCGATGGATATAAGCGTAGGCTTAAACAAAATGCCGTACCATAAATTTTCCCCACAAAGAGTCTAAATGCCCCGGATATCGGGTGAAATCTGTGCTTAGAAACTCCTTCAGTGGCTCCGGTGTCATGACAAGCGTCAGCATGTTTACATTGTTTGTAAGCTCTTTCCGTAGCTGTGGTCAACTAAAAGCCTCAAAGGCATCAGGGCTAAAGTGGAGAGAACACAGACGTAGGTCTTTAGGAAGTTTTATTCGTCCACAGGCATTTTCCCATTCTTTTCTCCTCTTCTCATCGCTAGGAAAACTGTAAAGACTTACATTGCTTCTCTTATTGCCCATTGACTGAAAATTACAACCAAAAGCTGCAAAATGTAGCATCGTATCAATATTTTATTTTCTAAGTTGTGTATTCTGAGTTGTGCTGCGGTAAAAATAGCACCTGTAGCTCACTGAGTGCAGCCGTTCTACGTAATCAAAATAATGGCGCCCCCCCCATAGTCCAAAATGTATAAAAGAATGTGGATTTTTAAAATAAAGTAAATCTTTCATAGGTTTTCTACTACGTATTTTAGTAAATGACAGCCTTACAAGTCTTAATACCCAGGTTTCCCTTTAAGTCAGTGTCAAATTGATGTTGAATACTGGCGTCAACTTGATTTTCATTCTCAACCAAAATGCAACGTCCATCCGACGTTGGGGTCCAACGTCAACCTGACGTTATATTGACGTCCGGTGCCTGCTGGGTTCTCTTTAACATCAGCATGTTAAATTCACACTATATTTTTTCTAAATGTTATGTCGTGTGTTTTTAAAATGTATTTTGACCTTTAATTTTTAACTAAAAACTCATAACTAGACAACAGACCTCTGTCTGGTGACATATGCAGGACTTATCCAACTATGTGGTCTGCCTAAATCCCGCCCCTCAAGCTCAAGCCCACCAAAAGTCCTTTTCACGGAAAGTTTGTACCCTCGGTAGCCATATTTACAACACCTCAAGGCAGCTGTTTTGGGCGTTAACCAAGTCCTATGTGGAAATCCTGAAATCAGCAACAAAACCTAACATGAGCGGTCCCATAAATGTTGTTTTTTTGTGCTAGCGTGAAAAATCCTATATTTCAGAATGAACCAGCAAATGCACATGTGCAGTCCTAATCGCACATCTCAGAACACTCACTGTTTCTTTGGCCCTGTCCCAAATGGGACACTTCATGTGTATTTGCAGTCTTTGCGACCAGTGTTGCTAAGTCTGCGGTTTTCCTGTGGAATTGGGCTACTTTAACACTGTTGCCGCGGGTTGTTTTTCATGTCAGCAGGTTAAAGATACCCCAAAAACATGATATTTTTCCCCAGGAATGCAAATTTTATAATGGGAACCCCACCAAAAAATGTGTATTTTACCCCGCCAAAAGCGACACCACCCCTCGAAACGCGATTGGGCTAGTTTTGGGTTAGTTTTAAGTACCAATTGGGCAGGTTTTGTTGCGAAAACCTGCCAACCCTGTTTGGGACTTGCGTTGGCTGCCACGTGCACATGTGTCTGATTCGTCATTTTAGCATTCAGAAGGATGCTCGCGCACCCCCTTTGTGGCCTCTATGCGCCCTCAATGTGCATTTCTGCAAAGCTCTCATTGAGTCGGGCCCCGCAGCAGACTTATGGCATTACATGAGGAAAGTGTGGATTCAGAGGAAGACCGCAAGGGTTTAGGGTGTGATTTGGGACAAGGCCTATGACAACCAGAGCTTCTAACAGCCGCTACAGTGGCGCAACATCTTTACCAACTGGCATTGGTTCTTTTATTTAGAAGACAGGACTTATTCCACCATATTGCACCATATTTCTCCCATTAATACATAATGTAAGTGCACCATCTTGGTATATCTTAAGTCTCTGGTTCAATTGTCTCCACTTTTGAGTGCAACACCCACATTTTAAAATCTTATCAGCAACCAATGTGTAGAACTAAGTCTCTGCTCACGATAATCTGTTACACTTATTAATGCTATTTTACTTTTTCGATATTATAACAATTCATTTTGCAGCACATTCTTGGAATATAACAACAAAAAACAGACCTGATGCGCATTCTTTATTCTTCATTTTGTATCATTTATTCATCATTTTGTATTTGCATCATTTTCCGAAATCATAAATATGAACAAAGAGGACTTGAACGCACCATTTGAAACTACCCTACTTTTCCACACTTCATACTTGAGGAAACTTGTTTTGTGTTATTTTTATTATTAATGAGCTTAATCTCTTTTTATGTGAAGCTTAATATGGGTTTTGTGATCAAAAATGACAGATGCAAACACACATACTCACTCAAAGCTGCATCAATACAAAAACCTTCCTCACATTAGTTTCAGTCCACAATCTCTGTCATTCATACAGACCTTTGATGTGGCCTCTTATTGTATTCACTCTTATTCACTTCTCAGTTCTCCCACTGGGCTGTGCAGAGAGCATGTGTGTTTATAGGACCCGTAAGGAAAACTTACGCATTGTCACTTAAATAATGGACTTGAAATGAGATCCATAGAAGTTAAGAAGTAAATACCTTTGTGTGTCTACTTGCACGTTCTTGTCCGCAGACTTAAGCAGAATGTCATTTAGCCATTTTTTGTAGGATGCACCTGGTGGTCTTGCCTGTGTTGTGTTTGCATAATGTGGCTTGTCACTTTCCCCAGTTTCTCTATTTCCCCCAAACTACTGTTATATAGACTATACAAAAGCTGCCTTCCACAGTGATGGGAAAAAAAGTAGTTTTGAGTTATAATAACATAGAAACACATTCACCATCCTCAGGGTGTAACGTGAACAACAGCTGTGATCTGAAAGTATGAATGACCGAGTGTTGTGTTGACAGGCTAAATGTTTCTACCTCATGGGATTTTTGAACTACGGAGGAACATGAAATCTATAATGATACTAAACATGACAGTATTAAGGCCATTTACATCAAAATTATACATTTGTCATCATTTACTCACCTTCATGTCATTCCAAAACTGTATGACTTTCTTTCTGCCATGGGATTTAAAAAGAAAAGTTTTTCTCAATCGCGTTCGCTCAATGCCCAAACGAGATTTTTTTTCGTATAACAATAAGTTTAGATTATTAACCTCTAAAGAAAGTCCATAAAAATAGCGCCCAGTGTTTTTTCCCATATTTTGAATTGTACATTGCATTGTGTTGTGCTTTAGGGTTGAAGTCGTTTTTTTATAGTGTGAACAATTAGTTTCCTGGTTACACCAGATTTGAATTTTTTATTCTTTTAAGCAAATTAGATGCATTTTTTTTGGCCCACATTTGCAAATTAGTAAGCACAATTGGCTACAGTTTGCACAATATATAGAAGTGTGATCAAATAAATTGATTCTTACTGAAACTGTCATACCCTTCTATCATTCTTCTATCGTGTGAGCCATCACATGCAAAATGATCCATTCAATTATCAAAATTTGTCTGACCAATTACTGACACAATTACTAGGTTTTAAAGCATGAATTTAATGTTTTGGTTGTGTGCTACATTTCATAGACATGCAGTGGAGTTGTGATGCTCCGTAAAGTTATTGTGATAACTGCAATTAAAGGGATAGTTCACCCAAAAATGAAAATTCAGTCATTAATTACTCACCCTCATGTCATTCCAAGTTCCAAACCCACAAGACCTTAGTTCATCTTCAGAACACAAATTAGAATATTTTTGATGAAATCCGAGACCCTGCATAGACGGCAATGGAACCAACACGTCCAAGGCCCAGAAAGGTAGTAAGAACATTGTTAAAATAGTCCTTGAGACATCAGTGGTTCAACCAGAATTTTATGAAGCATTGCTGTCTATGCAGGGTCAGAAAGCTCTCGGATTTAATCAGAAATGTATTAATTTGTGTTCCAAAGACAAACAAAGGACTTATGGATTTGGAAGGACATGAGGGTGAGTAAGCCATTGAGAAAAACTCTAAAGAATGTTTACGCTGCCCTGTTCCATATAACAAAATGAGGTTGAGGGTCAGTGACAGCATCATTTTAATTTTGGCAAACCAGATGTTTAATATTGTGGTCTTTATTTTCTTATTAAAGGAGAAGTTCACTTCCAGAACAAAAATTTACGGATAATATACTCACCTCGTTGTCATCCAAGATGTTCATGTCTTTCTTTCTTCAGTCGTAAAGAAATTATGTTTTTTGAGGAGAACATTTCAGGAATGTTCTCCATATAGTGGACTTTAATGGTACCCATGAGTTTAAACAAAATGTAGTTTAAATGCAGCTTCAAACGATCCCAGCTGAGGAAAAAGGGTATTATCTAGGGTAATGATCGGTTATTTTTTAAAGAAAATTAAAATTTAGATACTTTTAACCTCAAATGCTCATTGTGTATTGCTCTGTGCATTCTGGTTCAAGAGAGTAATGGTATGTCGAAAAATTCCCCATCTCATTTTCCCCTCCAACTTCAAAATCATCCTACATCGCTGCAGAAATACCAACCCAATGTTTACAAAGTGAACATGCAAAGAAGATCAAACGGCCTTTACAAAAAGCGATGTAAGATGATTTTGAAGTTGGAGGACAAAATGAGATGGGAGTTTTACGACATACCCTAACTGTCTTGAACCGGAATCCACAGAGCACACGCAAAGCTAGACAAGACGAACATTTGAGGTTAAAAATCATATAAATTGTAATAATGTTTAAAAAAATAACCAATCATTTCGCTAGATAAGACCCTTCTTCCTCGGCTGGGATTTAAAGCCTTTTGAAGCTGCATTGAACTGCAACAGAAAAGCTGCAACAGACATTGAAAGCCAGAAACTAAAAGTAAACCCTAATCACAACTGCAACAGATTCAGTATCCAAAGTCATTATTATTTGACCCATTTTTCTATTCATTGTTCTTTAGCTGAAATTTAGCTGAGACAGAGGTCAGTGTTTAGTTAAAATCTAAAACACTTATGCATTAATCCTTTCTCAGAGGATGTTTTTTTAAAGTTATAGAGTTCACATCTGTAGATTTGCTATATTTTGCCTCTTATTGTCATTCATCCAAGTCTAATGTTTCTTTCTCAACAGGACAGAGAGGAAGAAATAAAAAGACGACTGAAATAGTGATGCCATCCAACAAGTACTCCTCCGCTATCATGGCGGAAAGCAACAAGATGACTGCCACGGTAAGATAAAGAAAGAGTGTTGGGAAGGCATAAGGTTCTATCATGATTTACCCACTCTTTACTCCCTTTCTTCAGAATTCAAAAACATTCTGGTTGCTCGTTTTGCAATCACAATGAATGGCGACTAAAGTTTTCAAAACCACCAACAGTGGTTTCATGAAAAATCATTCCTTTTTTGCATTATTCCTCCATGTTGTGCAGCCTTATTCACTATATTCCAGCGTTGACTGCCGTTCGCTAAAAATCCAACATCCCTGACACACTGTTCCAGTGCCTGCATCACTGGAATGATATCAGCCTTACTTTCATATCAGAACCCATTATTCTTTCCCTCATGCACACAAACAGTGTGTGGAGGTGTGGAGTGGTGTGGGTGTCTCACTCGTCTCTGGTGTTTTGGGTTCAACACGAGGCCAAAGGTGCAGTGGAATTTATGGGATTAGAGAAAGGGGAGAGAGAGGGGAAAATGGTAGTGTCTGGTTCTCTTGGTGGAAGAGCAGCTCTAACAGGTTTTTTTTATGGCAGCTCGATTCAACTTTGTCTGTTTTTTTTTACTTTCTAACGGATTTTTCTTCATATTCTTTCTGACTGTAAATGAGGCAAGACCGCTTCATTACTTTCTTCTGATCCTGCACTCCATAGAGTGCAAAGAGAGAGATAAATAGAGAGAGCAGGCTCTTTGAACGCTGCACCTGGCTGAGGAAGTGCTCTGGATCCCACACACCAGCTGCTTGGCCAGGGAGGAGAAAGAGAAGCACACTGACCATTCAGATGCCCAAGAACACATGCTCATTTTGAGCTCAACTGAACCTAGTCTGTACTAACAAATCTGTATTATGAGACATTTTAAATGCCTCTGAACTTCTTTCACTCTGTTGTAGCATGTCAGAGTTGTAACATCATTATTATTTCTTTTTAACTTGAAGGAATGTTTGGGTTAAATACGGGTTAAGCTACTGACACAATTTTTCATATGCTGTCAGTAACCACAGAAAGTAATTTTAACTTGCCTGACAGAAATGGAAGTCTGTGGTGTAGGGTTGTCACGATAGCAGTATTTCTCTATAAAAGCTGTTTCTGTAAGAAAAATTGCACTTTGGTTACATTTTATTCTTATAATGCTAGCATATATTATTATATTCTTATAATGCAAGCATTTCTGTTGTGCAAAAGCAGCGCTTCCAAAAGCAAGTGAGCAAATAAACATCAATTACATCACACTGTGTGCATGTACATATCGTTAAGATATCAAAAGTTTACATACACCTTGCAGAATCTGCAAAATGTTAATTATTTTACTAAAATAAGAGGGATTATACAAATTTTTTTATTTAGTACTGACCTGAATAAGGTATTTCACATAAAAGACGTTTACATGTAGTACATGAGAGAAAATAATTGTTGAATTTATAAAAATGACTCTGTTCAAAAGTTTACATACACTTCATTCTTAATATTGTGTTGTTACCTGAATGATTCACAGTTGTTGTTGTTTTTTTTTTTAGTGATGGTTGTTCATGAGTCCCTTGTTTGTCCTGAACGGTTACACTGCCTGCTGTTCTTCAGAAAAATCCTTCAGGTCCCACAAATTCTTTGGTTTTTCAGCATTTTTGTTTATTTGAACCCTTTCCAACAATGACTGTATGATTTTGAGGTCCAGCTTTTCACACTGAGGACAACTGAGGGACTCATATGCAACTATTACAGAAGCTTCAAACGCTCACTGATGCTCCAGAAGGAAAAAAACATGCATTAAGAGCCAGGGGGTGAATACTTTTTGAATTTAAAGATCACAATAAATTGAGCTTATTTTGTTTTCTGAGAAACATGAAAGTATCTTCTGCAGGGCAATACTAAATGAAACAAAACAAAGCAAAACAAAAAAATATGTAGGCAAAATAAGAAAAATGTACACATCTTCATTCTTTTCAAAAGTTTTCACCCCCTGGCTCTTAATGCATGGTTTTTCCTTCTGAAGCATCAGTGAGTGTTTGAAGCTTCTGTAATAGTTGCATATGAGTCCCTCATTCGTCCTCAGTGTGTCAGGTTCAAATACACAAAAATGCTGAAAAACCACAGAATTTGTGAGACCTGAAGGATTTTTATGAAGAACAGCAGGCAGTTTAACAGTTCAGGACAAACAAGTGACTCTTGTTTTTGACAACTATCACTAAAAAAACAGCTGTGGATCATTCAGGTAACAACACAGTATTCACAGAATCAAGCGTATGTTAACTTTTGAACAGGGTCGTTTTTATAAATTCAACTATTATTTTCTTACTATATGTAAATGCCTTTTTTGTGAAATATCTTATTTAGGTCAGAACCAAAAAAAAAAAAATAACATATAGTTAGTGTGATCCCTCTTATTTTGATAAAATAAAACATTTTGCAGATTCTGCAAGGTATATGTACATTTTTGACCTCAACTGTATACATAATGTGATATGTATGACTTTCTTTTCCTTTTTCTTTTTTTTTCCACACAGTCAACGGTTACCAGTCAACTGTGTAGTTACCAATCTCAAAATATAAGTCATACAGGTTTGGAATGATGATGAATGGTTCTGATGACAGAATTTTCATTTTTGGGTGAACTGTCCCTTTAAGGCTGGATACTCTATGGTTTGTGTTGTCATTTTGAGTTTCACTCGTGGATTAATTGTGTGATAACAGGCTCTACTGGCCGAAACAAGTTGTCTTTCAGGTTTGAGGACATGACATGTGCTTCCACATTTTGCTCATGTTGCGTCTTGTCTGGAATTATGTATGTCTGCGGTAACATAACTGTTATCTGATGAGCTTCTCCGCTCATCAATATGACTTTGGCTATTGTGAGAGTGTGTGTTCACATAGTTGGCAAGCATGGCAGCAAACACACACAGAACTCTGGGAAATAACAGTGAGTTTCCACACATTGCTTTCCCTTGGTGTGTGTGTGTGTGTGTGTGTGCTATTACGTTGTATAAAGGGGAACTCAGCCACCTGGTTTGATCCGCTGACTTTTTTCGGCGTTTCAAAAGCTTGAGCCTGGGGCCGGGGGCCCCTTTAGGCAAAACCAGTGCAGGGGGTGTCATTAGGAGCCAGCAGAAAGATAAACCGAATGACTGAAGGAGCCCATAAACCCTTTCACCTCTCCAGCCTCTACTTGCCTCCTTAAATGAAATACATGGTTTAGTTTTATGTGAGCTTACTCTTGTGTATTTAAGCTAAGGTGATTTGAGCAGCTCTTTCTTTGGTCTATAGAGGAATTTTCTTGGTCATGAGGTGCTTCTGTGCATCATGCTGATGACATGAGCAATAATTTATGTTTCAGCTAGGGCCCTATGATTTCCATGATGTGGAAAACGCAGACGGAATCACGGAATCCAGTCATAAAAATGGAATTTACCGTATAATGCGGAATGTCACGGAATTTGCCAAATTTTGGAAGAATTAATCAGAAATAGGTCATTACACTTAAATCAAAACACAATATGGACTAATGCCTGTGAATATTAAGCCACAAAAATGCTATTTAAGTATAAATCCTTGATGCTGTGCATGTCTCTGTGTGAATGAATGGCACACAAGCACGGTTTTGTTTACTAGGTAGTACACACATCCTGAAGCACGTGTGACACTCGCAGTGTTTTCAGCCTCTTCCGCCTCAATATATGAGTACATGAACATATGAACATAATCTCTGCTGCTCTGTAAATTTCAGCTGCTCTGAGAGTCACTTAATGAGCATTTTACTGTTTCTTGTGAGAAAAACTATCCTCTTATACACACAGAATCTTGAAGGTGTTCACAGCAACCCGTGTGACAGAAATATATTACTTACTGTAATGATAGCACCAATACTACTAATAAAATTATTATTAAAACATTATTTTTTAAGGAATATTTGCCAAACCAATTATTTACCAAAATTTATTTTCCAGAAAAATGTGAACACACAACACAGTATTTCCAAAAAATAAAATAAATAAAATAATAATAAATTTGTGTTTTTATAAAATCAATTGTTTAAAGATGTTCTTGAGAATTAAAAGGGAATCCAGAAAATTAATGGAAAACACGGAATTTGGTTAAAAAAAAAAAAAACTGAATTTGTGGGGGGGGGGGGCCTTAAAATTTTAAACAGAAAAAAATAAACAGAATCCAGAAAAATTAAAAAATTAAAAATTAAAACTGAAAAAACAGAATTTGGAAAAAAAAAAAAAAACTAATTTCATAGAGCCCTAGTTTGTCATTCCTATGTGAGGGACAAAATTTTGGATGTTCAAGTCACTGTATTATTATAAAACACATACTAAAAGTGATAGTTCACCTAAAAATGAAAATCCTATAATCATTTACTCACCCTCATCTTGTTCCAAACCCATTAAATTTTTAATCTGGTTTAATCCAAGTTTTGTGAAGAGATACGATGGCTTTATATGATTGTACTGATTTAATTTAGGCTTTTAGTCACATATAAACACACATACATGTAGCGCATCACATACAGTAAACATGGAAGCTTGTGTGAAACGTGTAAAAACAGAAAATTGTGTCATTTACTCACCTTCAAGTTGTTCCAAACCTATATGACTTTATGCTCTTGAGCACCAAAGAAGAGTTTCTAAAGGAGAGGGGAACTGTGACCCTGGACCACTAAACAAGTCTTAAGTAGCATGGGTATATTTGTAGCAATAGCCAAAAATACATTATTTGGGTCAAAATTATTGATTTTTCTTTTATGCCAAAAAAGATATTAAGTAAACATCATGTTCCATGAAAATATTTTATAAATTTCCTACCATAAATATATCAAAACTTAATTTTTGATTAGTAATATGCATTGCTAAGAACTTCATTTGGACAACTTTAAAGGTGATTTTCTCAATATTTAGATTTTTTTGCACCCTCAGATTCCAGATTTTATCTCGGCCAAATATTGTTGTATCCTAACAAACCATACATCAATGGAAAGCTTATTTAATCAACTTTCAGGTCACAAATAACTTCCATAACTACCGTCAACTGTTTGGTTACCAACATTCTTCATAACATCTCACAGGTTTCTTCTACATGTTTAGAACAATATTAGGGTAAATAAATGAAGACAAAATTTAAAAGCGATCGTATCTCTTCGAATGATTTGGATTCACGGATTATGGATTCATTTTATGACATCTTTAAGTTTTGGTTACCTGGACTTTCAATGGAGGGACAGAGACCTCATTGGTTTCATTAAAAATATCTTGATTTGTGCTTTGAAGATTAACCAAAGCCTTATGGGTTTTATGGGAGCATGAGTGAACAATGGCATAATTTAAATTTTTAAGTGAAATATCCATTTAAGACTCTCAAGCTTGGATGAGCTGTGTTCAAAGCTGTTGTTAAAGGGATAGTTCACCCAAAAATGAAAATTCTGTCATTAATTAATTCGTTCATCTTCAGAACACAAATTAAGATATTTTTGTTGAAAAGTTTGAGAGTTTTCTGGCCCTCCATAGACAATCTCCGTGAACAAGACTGACATGGAAAAGAAGAAATTGTTGAATAGGGTCATTATTTTTGTTTTCCTTGTGCACAAAAAGTATTCTCATAGCTTCCTAAAATCGAACCACTGATGTCACATGCACTATTTTAACAATGTCCTTACTACCTTTCTGGGTCTTGAACGTCATAGTTGTGTTGCTGTCTATGCAGGGTCAGAAAGCTCTTGGATTTCATCAAAAATATCTTAATTTGTGTTCTGAAGATGAACGAAGGTCTTGTGGGTTTGGATCAACATGAGGGTGAGCAAAAAATATTTTTGGGGTGAACTATTCCTTTTAAATTACTACATTTTATATTACTACAAACACACATGTAAGACTACACTGGTGCATTGAGCAAATTGGTTTGTAGAAGCTTAAAGGAGAACTCCATTTCCAGAACAACAATTCACAAATAATTTACCCCCTTGTCATCCAAGATGTTCATGTCTTTCTGTCTTCAGTCGTGAAGAAATTATGGTTTTTGAAGAAAACATTTCAGGATTTTTCTCCATATAATGAACTTCATTGGTGCCCCGATTTTGAACTTCCAAAATGTAGTTTAAATGCAGCTTCAAAAGGCTTTAAACGATCCCAGTCGAGGAAGAAGGGTATTATCTAGTGAAATGATCTGTCATTTTTTTCAGAAAATAAAAATTTGTATACTTTTTAAGCACAAAAGCTTCTGTAGCACAGGCTCTGGGATGCGTGTTAACGATGCTACATACTATTGAATCACGTCGAAAGGTCATGCGGAGCGTAGGCGGAACTACAGACCCAGTGTTTACAAAGCGAACACACAAAGACTAATAAAGCTTGAGTAAGTCAAACGCTGTTTACAAACAAAAAGGTACAATGATGTTGGACGATTCTGAAGTTGTAGGAGAAAATAAGATGTACCTGTTTGAGCTGGAGTACACAGACAATGAACTTAGATGTGATTCGTAGTAGTGATGGGAAGTTCAGATCATTTTACCGACTCGGACCTTTGAGTCTCGTTCAGCAAAATGAAAGAATCTTTTTGAGTAATTTTGTTCATTTTAGCAAAATATAATTAAAATGTTACGTGTTACTTCCCTAACACATCTACTGCTTACACAATGTTGATCACACTACAAACAAGACAAAACTATAATGCTATAAGAAACAGAAAAGATTAATTCATTGTTTACCTGGGTCTTTAGTCTATGATTAGCTCACCTCACCTCTTATCTGACAAGTTTTCGGGTTTGAGTTGTTCGTTCATCATGTGACAGCCCCATAAGCTTAACCAATGCCGTGTGAGCCGGAAAAATAATTGATTAGTTCATCTTTCAACAGCCCCATAAGATGAACGAACGACTCGAAACAGGTGAACTAACTCCAGTACAGAATCTAATAGGATGTTGTGCATGCGCGAATGAACGAATCACTCCCAAAGACGACTAGTTCTTCCCGAGTCACATTAAAGATTCGTTCAAAATGCGTTCAAAAACGATCCATCACTAATTCGTAGCATCATGAACGCGCATCCCAAAGCCTGTGCTACACGAGCTTTTGTGCTTAAAAAATCTACATTTTTTTATTTTAATAAACTATAACTATAACTATAATTTCTTCATGAATGAAGACAGAAAGACATGAACATCTTGGATGACAAGGGGGTGAGTAAATTATTTGTAAATTGTTGTTCTGGAAGTGGACTTCTCCTTTAAGTTGAACATATACATGAAGAATATTTACATGCACAAACTGTATTTTATTTAGAGCTTGTGAAGACTAACCACTTACACATTCAGCATGGTTTTTGTGGTTGGTGGGATTGTGTGTGTGTGTGTGTGCATTTTGGCAAGACCTCTGATCCGCTGCAGCACAGCTGTGGCATGAAAGATGTCTGGCATTCCAGTGGACGGTTCCAGAAATGCGACAGCAGCCTGTATTGTTCCCACATCCATGAACACATAATCTTTAGCCCGTGCTTATAGAAAACAGTGTTATCTGCTTTCGTTCGTTAACATAGTCTTTGAATTTCATATGCATGTCCATATACAGAAACACTAATTCACTTTTTGGCAGTGTTCAAATGTGGGCTGTAATGAGGGCCTATTATCATTATTGAAAACAGTTGTGCTACTATTTTATTTTTTGTGTGGAAATCATGATACAGTGCAACCTAGCACTTGCAAAAATGTACCTCCAGAAGAGAAACATTAGTGTATCCAAGCAGCATCAAAGAAGGCACTTAAAAACTCATCAGACGCTGAGGGATGTCAACTTATCCGCAAGCAATAGAGGCATGACCAAACACATAGATACATTCATTCTCAGAGCACAGCCATGTATTAGTTGTATATTTTGTGTTGACACTTTGCTCTGTCAGTGGACCGATCTTCTCGAGGCCTTCATCTGTCTCTTCTTCAAGTCACAACACAACCGCTTCTGGCACAACAAAAGAAACCTGATGAGAAATTATATTGAAAGAATTGAAAGTGCAGCAGCCAAGACCGCCAGGGTTTTTGTATTCTTTCCGTCATCAAAGCAAATCAGAGGAAAGTACATTCTGTTATTTTATTATGTTGTGTACGTAATAGATTTCCAGAACAGGTGACAGATCTGATGTCTAGTTGCTCAGGGGTTTTCAACCAAATTTGATTTCATCAATGTAAATCATGAGATTATGTATATGCACTACCAGTCAAACGTTTTTGAACAGTAAGATTTTTAATGTTTTTTTAAATAAGTCTCTTGTGCTCACCAAGCCTGCATTTATTTGATACAAAATACAGCAAAAACAGTAATATTGTGAAATATTTGTATTATTTAATAACTGCTTTCTATTTGAATATATTTTCAAAAATCAGTGTCACACGATCCTTCAGAAATCATTGTAATATGCTGATTTGCTGTTCAAGAAACTTTTTAATTACTATTATTATCAATATTTAAAACAGTTGAGTACGATTTTTTTTTCAGGATTCTTTGAGGAATAGAAAGATTCAAAGACCAGCATTAATCTGAAATGAAACCTTTTGTAACATTACAAACTATACCATTCAAAAGCTTGGAGTATTTTTTTTTTGCTTTTTTTTTTTGGAAAGAAATGATAGAAATCAATATTTTTTTTTAGCAAGGATGCTTTAAGTTGATTAAAAGTGAGGATAAAGACATTTATAATGTTACAAAAGATATCTATTTTAGATAAATGCTGTTCTTCTAAACTTTCTATTCATAGAAACCTGAAAAATCAACTCAGCTGTTTTTAACATAATAATAATAATAATAATAATAAATGTTTTTTTGAGCAACTGAAATATTAGAATGATACTAGAATCAGAATACTAAAATGATTTCTGAAGGATCATGTGACTGGAGTGATGATGCTAAAAATGTAGCTTTGAAATCACAGGAATAAGTTAATAAATAATAAATCATGCATTTTTAAACTTTCAAATAGAAAACAGTTGTTTTAAGAAGTAAAAATATTTTGGATAAATAAAAATACTTTGGATCAAATAAATGCAGGCTTGGTGAGCTGAAGACACTTAAAAAAAACATCAAAAAACTTTTGACTGGTAGTGTATATGTATATATATTTCATTTTTCTCTTTGAGCCATTTTAGGAGTAGTTGAAATATGGAGTGAAAAAGTGAATTTATGCTATTTTTAAATGTGTCTTGTTCAATAGGTGTTTGAAGACCGTATTTTAAAAAAAAACAAATGAAATTGAAGGTGCTTCTCTTCAGGTTTATACATCGAGTTTTCCTCTAATAGTAGGTAAAATGTTTTCTGTCAGCTTATTACAAAAGAAAGAATCAAGGGGTCAAGGTTTGTCTGGTTTGCATGACCCAGACTCTGGTGCTAAATGTCACCATTCATTAATAACCATAATATGCGCTGTGTTATATTGGCAGTGATGTAGAGATGTTTGGACCTGCCCACCATTAGTATCTTTTTTTATGAATGAGAACAGCAAACACTTGTACCATCACACACCCATTCAGCTGTGCCAGGTGACATGGGAAGTGGTCCTGTTGTTGTTCTGCTTGCTTGATAGTAAGGATTACGAGTTGTCTAAATGTTGTAAACACAATGTTTCTGCTTTCAGGCTGCTGTAAATGGAGACTCGTCGGTGGGAGAGGGATTGTCAGAGAACGACAGCGGTCTGGAGATGACCAATGAGAACAGCCCTCTGACTGCGGCAGAGCCACCTTCACCTTTCTGCCCCAAACAGAACGGAGGCGCAGCCTCACCCGCAGGTACACAGACCAGATTTAATCTGTAAACTTTCATTTTATCACTAGTACTACTGGTATCGACATAATTCCTGTAATTATTAAACATGTTTTTACATGTGAATGGTTGGAATCCTGATGATTATGACAGGAATTGAAATAGTGGATGTAACTTTAGCAATTCCGTCACACTAGAACTATCTTAAAATGAATGTGGCTATACTTTTGGAGTAACATGTTTTTATGTTTATCGTGGTGCAGTGCCTTAGCTTTTTTGATGTTTTTACAAACGTATTTTCAGTGGAAATCAACAGTGTTACAGACAGTGTCAAAAATTTGCTTTAATTATTAAAGGAGAAGTCCACTTCCAGAACAAAAATTTACAGATAATGTAACCCCCCCCTTTGTCATCCAAGATGTTCATGTCTTTCTTTCTTCAGTCGTAAAGAAATTGTTTTTTGAGGAAAACCTTTTAGAATTTTTTCTCCAGATAATGGACTACTATGGTGCCCCGATTTTGAACTTCCAAAATGCTGGTTAAATGTGGCTTCAAATGATCCCAAATGAGGTTAAAACAATCGGTTATTTTCATTAAAAAAATACCATTTAAATACTTTTTAATCTCAAACGCTCGTCTCATCTTGCTCTCCCTGAACTCTGTGTATTCTGACTCAAGACATTTAGGGTATGTCGAAAAACTCCAATCGTATTTTCTCCCTCAACTTCAAAAATCATTTCAAAATCATCCTACATCGCTGCAGAAGTACTGACACAGTCTTTGCAAAGTGAACATGCAAAGAAGATCAAACACCCTTAACAAAAAAGGTAAAACAGCGATATAGGACGATTTTGAATTTGAGGGAGAACATGAGATGGGAGTTTTTCGACATACCCTAACTGTCATGAACCGGAAAAAAACAGAGTTCAGGCAGAGCAAGACAAGACAAGCGTTTGACATTAAAAAGTATATACATTGTATTATTTTTATGAAAATAACCGATTGTTTCTCTAGATAAGACCCTTCTTCCTCGGCTGGGATCGTTTACAACCGCATTTGGGATCGTTTGAACCTGCATTTAAACTGCATTTTGGAAGTTCAAACTCGGGACACCATTGCAGTTCATTATATGGAGAAAAACGCTGAAATGTTTTCCTCAAAAAACATGATTTCTTTACGACTGAAGAAAGAAAGACATGAACATCTTGGATGACAAGGGGGTGAGTACATTATACGTAAATCTTTGTTTTGGATTTGGACTTCTCCTTTAAGGTCGCACACAGTGTCACCTAAAATATTAGCTCACTTTCAGAAAAAAAATTCCTGATAATTTACTCACCCCCATGTCATTTGAGAAGAAATTAAGGTTTTTGAGGAAAACTTTCTAGGATTTTTCTCCATATAGTGGACTTCAATGGGGATCAGTGGGTTGAGGGTCCAAACTGCAGTTTCAGTGGAGCTTCAAAAGGCTCTACACAATCCCAGTTGAGTAAAAAGGGTCTTATCTAGCGAAACAATTGGTCATTTTCCAAAAAAAAAAAATTATATACTTTTTAACCATAAATGCTCATCTTTCACTAGGTCAACCTAACACATTTCGTAGTCACGTTGGAAAGGTCACACGTGATATAATGGAAGTACCGACCCAGTGTATACAAAGCAAACATGCAAAGAAAGTCAAACACCCTTTACAAAAAAAGGTAAAACAATGATGTGCAAATTTGGACCTACAACCCGTTGATCCCCATTGAAGTTCACTTTATGGAGAAAAATCCTGGAATGTTTTCCTCAAAAACCTTAATTTCTTTTCGACTGAAGAAAGAAAGACATGAACATCTTGGATGACATGGGGGTGAGTAAATTATTAGGGAATTTATCTTCTAGAAGCAAACTAATCCTTTAAGTCAGATTTTATATTACTATTACAAACACTGCATACTATCCTTCAATGCAAAGGAATAAATAAAATGAACTGATTACTGTTTTTTTTATACCTCGTCATGAACTCTCTTATTCTTTCAGATGAGAGTGAGAACAGCATCAGAAGAAAGAGATCTCGTAAGCGCTCCGACACAGAGGAAGACAGCGCTTGGGATTCCTCCTACAGTGAGGTGAGAAATTACATGCTACACATCTGATCTTATCGCACAGTGACAGAACGCTCCACATTCCAAAGTTCATTTTGCTGCTGTTTCCAGACACATGGCTGAAACAGGACAAAAAAAATGTTGCTTTCCTGAAGGAGCGATTACTTTTATTAAATCTATGACAGTATTCTTAAATGAAAAAAAGTAGTCATAATCATAGAATCATCCATCATTAACCACAATTACGTTCATAAAAAAAACATCCGAATAGATACAGAAAAACAGATAGAAACCTGAGTTTGGTATCACGTTTGTGGTCCTCTATGCATCATCATCGTAATGAAATAAGGCTTGCAGAAGTTCACATTGTGCAACATTCCTACTACCCCTTTAAACAAACACTTTGCCACACACATGCGCGCTAACTGCAAACTATGTGCATGTGTATGCATGTCTATGTGTGTGTTGTTGTGATACATATCTGTGCCATCAACACATTTCACCCTTCAAGGTGATAAGAGCTATTCATTCTCCACTGTAAAGACTCCTTACAACAAGATAAATCATGATAAGCAGAATTGACTATTTTATATCTGTTCTGTAGTTTTCCTGCCTATCTGCGGTTTTGATCTGTATTGATAAAACTTGCACATCCAGTGTAAAGAGAGAGAAAAAAGGCCAAATGTAGTCAGATTATGGGAATTCATGTAGTTTACAGACTTAGCAGGTGCCGTACAGATTGTCGTTAACATTTTTTAAGGTAAAATGATGAAAATTAGTTTATAAATTAGTTTATAAAATATATTGAGCGAGTTAAGCTCATTACTTGACTATTTCTGTTTTGAAAGTGTAAATATGCAACAAAAAAATATTCATTTAGAAAGAATAAAAGTAAATAATGATAATAAAGAATCATATTCATTAAATTTCAGCAATATGATGATATGATATAATATAAGTAACAATTTATAGTACGTTTTCAGTTGTTAATATTAGTTAATATAAACTAACAATGAACAATTCTTCTACAGAATTTTGGAATCTTAACTAATGTTAATTTCAACATTAATACATTTTTAAAAAAGGTTGTATCTTTTAATATTAGAACTAACAAGAATATGGACATTCTATTAAGTAACATTAACAAAGTAACATTAATAAATATAAAATGTAAAATGTACTTATTCATTGTTGGTTCAACATTAGTTAATGGATTACTAATGTTAACAAATGTGACCCTGGACCACAAAACCAGTCATAAGTGTCAGTTTTTTTTTTTGAAATTGAGGTTTATACATCATCTGAAAGCTAAATAAATAAGCTTCCATTGATGTATGGTTTGTTAGGATAGGACAATATTTGGCTGAGATACAACTATTTGAAAATCTGGAATCTGAGGGTGCAAAAAAATTAAAATATTGAGATAATCGCCTTTAAAGTTGTCCTAGCAATGCATATTACTAATCAAAAATTAAGTTTTGATATATTTACGGTAGGAAATTTACAAAATATCTTAATGGAACACGATCTTTACTTAATATCCTAATGATTTTTGGCATGAAAGAAAAATCGAATTATTAAGAAAAAGAAAAAGCAATTATTAAAAAATAAATAGTCACTCTGCACAGTAGTGATTAAAAGTCAAACCACTAATCATTATTTTCTCTACATATTCATCAGCTTACTGTAACAGCATTATGGTTTCAGGAAAAGGCTGACGTTGGGTCCGGTTGTGAGACGGGTTTGCGGCAAAGGCCTCGTCCAAGGACTATTTTCCAGGCAGGACTGACAGCTCACAGTAAACCCCATAACAGAGAGAGGGGGCATAGCAAACAGGATCACAGCAACCTGGTAATGCTCACATTTGCACAGACAAAGCCTCTTTATTCTTTAGGTGAATTTCTGTCTATCAGACACACTCAAATCGAGGCCTACGTACAGAGATCACCCTCGCGGCAGATTAAAGCTGTCATGCCGCTGTCAGCTCCTTGCACTTAACTCAACACCTTTAAGTTGAACTGTCCATCACTGTCTTTATGTTGTCAGATATCTGTGCCCCAGCCAATCAAAACAGTGATCTTGGAAATTCAAGTAGTGAAAATCACCCCCGCTCGCTCTTTTCAATACGTTACGACTTTTTTTCCATAGTTTTGTCTGTGTTGTGGTGAGATGAGCAAAGACAGACAAAGTTTGTATGGCATTTAGGTTTTTTGTGGTGAAACGGATTACAAAACTCACGGTTCGGATCACTCACGGTTTTTGATTCACGGATCGGACCATTTTTCGGATCAGCAAAAAAGGGGAGGAGTGAAATGTAATTTGCTTTTCATTTATTACAAGAACAGTATAGCAAGAAACTTTTGGTTTTATCAAAAATAACTTAAAATGCCAAGCAAACATTTTTTCTGTAATTATTATAATTTCTGCATTTAATTGTTTTATTTAAATTTGCCAGAAATAGGAATACTTAAACACCTACATTATACAGAAGTAATACAAGACTAATACATTTCTGTTACATGTTAAACATTACTTTTATTTTGACAGGCTGCCGGTTAGTTTTTGTGTGTATACACTAAATGATGCTAATTTTCTCAAATGAACCGGTAAAATTTCCATGAAGTGACTCTTACAGCAGTTCTGGAGATGAAGTTTATGCGTTTATGTCCTCATATAATGAGACGTAGAGGCCGAAAATAACCGCAAGCGTAAACACAACCTCATCTCCGCCATTCATTCATACAGAGCCAAGCGGAACATGGGGGATTCATATTTAAACCGTCTTTTTGCGTTTTAATATTCACAGACACTAGTCCATATCGCGATTCGAATTAAGTGAGAGACCTACTTTTGATTTATTAATCCAAAAATTGACGAATTCTGTGGCATCCCGTGCTATAGAGTAAATCCGTTTTTATGAATGGACTCCGCAATCCCGTCCGCGTTTTAGCGGAGGAGAAATTGTAGACGCATGACCACGTAACGTAACGTTAGAGAGAGAAATGACATGCCGTTGTGTAAATAAGATAAATAACATAAGGCTATTTCGTTTGTTTAATAAAAGAACAAGGTATAGACCTGTTCTATAGGAAGGGTAACCTTGAATGACGTCTGTTGTGATCTGGCGCTATATAGAAAATAAAGTTTACTTGACCTTCAAGGGGGGCAGGCCGCCCCCCTAATATAATGGCAGGGGAAACACTGTAATCTACAAGTTTTAAAAATGAGTTAATCCGCGGGTCACGTGCGTTCCGAACCGTGGGTCGTGATCCTCACGGATCAACCGCGATCCGTTGCAAACCTAATATATATATATATATATATATATATATATATATATATATATATATATATATATATACATACATACATACAGTGCACAGCAGAAATGAGTACACCCCTCTGAAACTTTACAAATTCAGCAGTTACTCTTTAATGTTAGGGTTCTTTAGAGATATAATATGGAATATAATATGAATGTTAAAATTATTCAGGAAAATACAATTTTCTTATCAACGTGATAAAATTTTGTGTTGCAAAAATGAGTACACCCTCCTAAAAGTAACTAAATAAAACTAAATAAAAATTTCTGGTGTAAGGTTAGGTAAGTATATTGAATCGAAACTGTTAAAGATAGTAATTTCTTGACAGTTGAAAGTGTTATATAGTCTACTGACTCAGACTTAATGCTGACAACAATGAAACCACTTGAGAGAGAACTGTCAGGAGATTTATTTCTTAGCATAAAAAAGGACAATGGTACAAGAGGAATACCAAATTATTGTTTTAAGTGTGAAAATACAGCAAAAGTCACAAAGAAATTCCAAAACAGAGTTTTTGCTAGAAAACTTTCAGGAGAAACAGCACGAAAGTGTCTCAGAGCTGGCAAATACTATGAAAATAGTGACACTTTATCTCACAGAGTAAGGTGCAGCCTGCAGAAGTGGCGTACATGATGATTACTATGATGATTAAGCAGCGAGGTACGGCATTGTACAAGAAAACCCCCCAAGGAAAACCATCTTAATCAAGGTTCTGATGGCAAAAACTTGTCATTACCAGCTAAAACCAGCAACCATGTTGTACAACAGTGCAACTATTTTAGGTTAAATTCAACTGAAGTTGTATTGACATCACTGTGGCATGCCATCACTCACCACAAAAAGTCATTTTGACTAGTCTTACAGTTTGTAAAAACACGTGAAATGTGTTGACAGAAATGTAGTTGCACTGGAAGTCTGTCAGAGCAGCAATTATAGCTTATAAGTTATCCTTATAACTTTATTTTATTTTTTATTTGGTTTTATTTTTGATGTGTTTTGTTTTTGTAATGTTTTATTTAATGTTTTGTTTTTTTTATTTATTATATTTATATTTATTTAATTTATTTTTATTTTATTTGAATTTTTGTTTTCTTTACGTTCTGGGGCTTTGTTTTGTTATTTGGGTAACACTTTACAAAAAGGTGCCATTTGTTAACATTAGTTAACATATTAACTAACATGAACAAACCATGAACAAAACATGTATTACACTGTTTATTAATCTTTGTTAATGTTAGTTAATAAAAATACAGTTGTTCATTGTTAATTCAGCTTAGTTTACAGTGCATTAACTAATGTTAACAAACACAACTTGTGATTTTAATAATGCATTAGTAAATGCTGAAATTCACATTAACTAAGATGTTAAAGTGTGTAGAAGTATTGTTCATTCTTAGTTCATGTTAATTAATGTAGTTAAGTAATGTTAACTAATGAACCTTATTGTAACGTTACCGTTATTTGTTGTGTTTTAATTTTTTTAAATATTTTTTTTTACATTTGCCCCATATACATTTATTGTAACTATTTTGAATTTGATTTGATTTGATTTTCTGTTTTGTGGTTTATTTTGCTTAGCTTTACTTAGACTTGTTATTGTGTGTGTTTGTAGGTTTCTGGTGTTCCTGAGGGTCCCGCACTGGAGCTCATGGAACAGGACTCTAAAGACTCTGCACAGAGCAGCACCACATCCACCTCGACTACTGACACAGTCAGCCAACCTGAGTACAAGGTACCAGTACATCTCTCTCTCTCTCACACACACGTTTGTTTTTTTGAATTGTGGGGGCTTTCCATAGACTTCTTTAGTTTTTATACTGACCAAACGATACTGTTTATCCCCTCACCCAACCCTAACCCTAAACCTGGCCCTTACAGAAAACCTGTTTGCATTGTTACATTTTCAGATAAACATCATTTACTATTTTTAATCATTTTTTTATTTTATTTTTATAATGTCAAAAATTTGGTCCCCAGAATGTAGCAAAATAAGTACACATCTATCTTGTCATGTCCCGTTCCTCTTTATGTCCATGCACAAACAACACACGAGTACCTATATTTGTCCACCTGCCTCTGACATATAACAGTAGCCTCACAGAATGACTCTGTTTGAATGTGAAGATAACAACCTTTGTTCTCATGGTGTATCCTCTCCTTTGCGTGTCACTAAGACAGGCAGCTGCGCGCTTAGAGAACACTTATGACCAAGACAAAGAGACCGTGAAGGTCTTGAATGGGGGTTTTGTGGGTTGTAGCGTCGGCTAAGTCACTGTTGACCACAGACTCATAAATACTCACAGACACTCGCACAGGTGAGGAAACAACAGCGCTGTTGAAATGGTCCTGATTGATTAAGAGTCATGCTCAGACAAGCTCAGTGTCAGAGGTTTCGCTTGTGTCTCAGTCCAGGCTCAATCCAGT
The DNA here is from genome assembly GCA_036247105.1 of Cirrhinus mrigala. Classification (NCBI taxonomy): domain Eukaryota; kingdom Metazoa; phylum Chordata; class Actinopteri; order Cypriniformes; family Cyprinidae; genus Cirrhinus; species Cirrhinus mrigala. Next base: position 20,366,956 of record CM070029.1, read on the forward strand.
GCTACAGAGCAAGTGATTGTCCCTTTTTGTGCAACTGGATCAAAAAAATCAGTGATAATATTAATTGTCCATCTTATTTAAAGGGGTAGTTCACCCATAAATTAAAATCTACGGGTTGAAACCTGCATGAATTTTTCTTTTTCTGTGGAACACAAAAGAAATTATTTAGCAGAGTGTCCAGGGAACAAAAAGGATTGAAAAGCACCAGAAATCTGTCATTATTCACTGAAATTTCTTCCTGATACAGGTTTCATTAAACAGAAAATATTAAATCATATTGAACTGTGTCTGATTTGCATTTCTGCTCCTCAGGATAATAAAGGATTTGGTATTGGAGAGTTAGTCTGGGGCAAGATAAAGGGCTTTTCTTGGTGGCCAGGGATGGTGGTGACTTGGAGAGCAACAGGGAAGAGGCAGGCCTCCCACGGGATGCGCTGGCTACAGTGGTTCGGTGACGGGAAATTCTCAGAGGTAACAAACACAGTAGTTCATACTAATAGCTGTGAAATTTCAATAACAATTTTAGTAGCACAGAATAAACTAAAATGCCACTGAACATACTAATGCATACAAAACATACAAAATGCCACTGAACTCCTTTATTTTTAAAGTTAAATGTTAATGTAAATTAGGGCTGGGCAGTTTTTTGGATTTTATCGATTCATTCGATAAATCATGTTTTGTCACGATTTTTTTTTTTTTTTTTTTTTTATAAATCAAGGAATTGTGATTTTGAATAGAAATATTACCAATTAAACACTTTGACAATATGCCAGTGATAACAGTAAAGAGAAAATAATGATCTAACCGTATATCGACGCATGTGATTGACCGCTCCTGTCTGACGTGCTCATATCGCTAGGCTTCATTCACACAGAATGCACTTTTGTGTGGACAAAGATGCGACACGGGCAGTGGAATAGGAAAAACATGCAAGAAGATGGGAGTGAATGTCTTTTAACTTGAGCGCAGCATTTTTGTAATGCTGTTTCACGCATGAGATGCTGCAAGAGACGGGAGTGCAACAATCAAACGCGTCCATGTTTACATAGGAAAAAACAATGGAAAAGCAGCGCAATCAAATAAAATACCTATGAAGAACTACTACTGTATGTCTGATATTTTATGTTTGCATTGAAGGATTACAAATTTAAGAATCTGTTGAAAATATGCTGATCTTATGTTCTGACATAGCATCACATAAAAACTAAGGTGAATTATATTGTATTTAGCATTTAAGGTAAATACAATGTTATCAGACAAATGATTCTCTCAAGCAAAGTTTGTAGCAAGAGGTTCCTGCCAGTTCCTGTTCTCTTATTGTAAGTCAAATGAGCCAGATTACTGAGATGTTCACCTTTTGTTTGTAATGGCTCTTGGTACCTCTGCCCAGTCTTTGAGTAGTTATGATGATTGGATTAGGACTGGTGTAAATGGTGCAGGCTGCTATACCTGAATACTTCATTTGCATGCTTTGTTTGGGGTTGTCACCCAGGTGCTTTGTCTCCAGATCTAAGCACTGCCCCCTAAATGTATATAAACTACAATGTATCACTGCCTTAGTTAGACGACTTTTTGAAGACTGCAGTGCAGAGCAGCGAGTATCTGAATAAAGAAAAACTTCTGCTTCAAGATATCCAAAAACGTCTCCTGGTCTCTAAGAAAAATTTCCAACAGCATCATGGAGACAGGCTGAAAGCTGCTGTTCATTGTTTTTACAGAACATTTATAGTTAATAACAGTCTACTGGTGTTATACCTTCAGTCATTTTGAATTTGAATTACCTTGACTTGAGATTTTTTTTGTGTAGTTGTAGTTCATGCAATTTTTTTTGCAGAGATATTTAACAAGTGGTTTGTTTCACATTTATATCATGTGTGGTGCACTTTGAATAGAATTTTCTTTAACTAGAGGGTTAATAAAAAAAATGTACTTAAATCATGTTGTAGTTACATTTTCAAGTTGACTAGGTAAAAATCGTAAAAAAAAAAAAATCAAGAATTGGTCAAATGTTCTGAAAAAATTGAAATTGAAATTTTTTGCCATATCACCTAGCCCAAATATAAATTTTAATTATTTACATTAAAATAATGGTAGGTAATAGTAGGGCTGGACGACATGGCAAAAAATTTAAATCACATGAAGTTCAACATGATATAAATGTTAAACAAATCATTTGTTAAATATCTTTGCAGAAAAAAATGCATGAACTACAACTACATCTTGTACAAACTTGTCTTATACATATTATATGTTCAGAAATAATAAGAGGAAAATGCTTTTAAAAATCTCAAGTCAAGGTAATTCAAATTCAAAATGATTGAAGGTAAAACACCAGTAGACTATTATTAACTATAAATGTTCTGTAAAAACAATGAACAGCAGCTTTCAGCCTGTCACCATAATGCAAACATGAAATATCAGACATACAGTAGTAGCTCTTCACAGGTTTTTTATTCCATTATGCTGCTTTTTCATAGTTTTTTTCTATGTGAACATGGACACGTTTGACTGTTGCACTCCCCACTCTTGCAGCGTCTCGTGTATAAAACGGCATTCTAAAAACACGGCGCTTAAGTTAAAAGACATTCACTCCCATCTTCTTGCATGTTTTTCCTATTCCACTGTCTGTGTCGCATCTTTGTCCACACAAAAGCGCATTCTGTGTGAATGAAGCCTAGTGATATGAGCGTGTCACACGTGAGCGGTTAATCACGTGCGCCGATATGGGGTTGGTTTGTTTTTTTTTTCTTTACTGTTAGCATTTGCATATTGTCAGAGTGTCTAATTATAACGGTTGGTAATATTTCCATTCTAAATCACGATTCCTCGATTTAAAAAAAATAAAAAACTTGGCAAAACCTTAAATTCGAATAATTTGATAAAATCTGAAAAATCGCCCAGCCCTGGGTAATAGTGTTATACAGTATATCTTTGAGATTACCATCATTTTCATAATAGGCGTACACCAGTATTTTCACCAGGCTCGATCAGGTTTAAATAAACTACAGCTGATGGTGGTGACATCACTTGAATACCACATGGTAATACTGATACTTTATACCATGTGTATATATATATATAAGAACTGGGAAAGTAAATCAATGCATCACAAATCAAGAAATTATGTATATTTAGAAACATAATATATTATGAAATATAATATAACAAACATGTATTAATTACAAGGCCATGTTTTGAATTTCAGGCATTCTTGACTTGAACGCTGGTTGCTTTCTGACCCTGGTGTCATGTGTATCTTGTAGGTGTCTGCTGACAAACTCGACTCCATCACAGCCTTCCCAAAGTTTTTCAACCAGTCATCCTACACCAAGCTGGCCTCCTACCGCAGAGCAATCTTCCAGGCCCTGGAGGTGAGAGCAGAGATCAGTCTATGTTCATTGTTCTATAACATACAGACAATTGTTGCCTATGGGGCAGTTAGACACAACACTACAATTTACAATATCTTTAGTACATTTTATAGAGGATAATTATAGAAATTTGCACCTGCTGTTCTGAAATCTTGGAGGATGGGCTTTACTTGTACATTCTGAGGTTTGCATGTGTTTATGTGCGAGATTAAACTGGGCAAACACTCATCTGGAAAGTCTGGAATTCCCCGGAGGTTCCTTAATTATCTCTCTGTGAATCGTACCTCCTAACAAACGTAACAAAAGCATCCAAGTCCAGACATGCACTAGAACGACAGGACTGGTTGTACTTTACTTTCTCTCGCTCCCGCTCTCTCCCTGTTGTTGTACCCCCCTCTTTCGCAGTCTATACACCATGATTAATATCTGCAATTTATCTCCTTTTCCACAAAGAGGATAGTCTTACTGAATGTATGTTATTTTAGACACAGTACACAAAGTTGATTTTGTTCCACTGGAGACATTAACTGGATGGTTTCTGTTTTCTTACACTCATTCTGACATACTGTTCTCCCACTGTGTCCCCAGGTGGCTAGTATACGAGCAGAGAAGACTTTTCCTCCGTGTGAGTCTGACAGTCTTGAAGAACAGATAAAGCCTATGCTCGACTGGGCTCATAACGGCTTTCTGCCCAAAGGTCAGGAGGGCCTGAAACCCAGAGAGAATGCAGGTGAGCACTCGTCAGATGACTGCCTTTCAGATCTCACACCTGATCCTTTGTAAAAAAAAACTACTTGAGTAAAAGGGTCAGCTTGGGGTCAGATATAACACTGAAAATTAAATAATTAAATGCATGAATATCATTGCATTGTATTACAAAGTATCAATCCAAGTTCTATTTTAACCAAATATAGCTCAAGAACCAATGCTACAATTTTAATTCAATTCAAGGCAATTCTGGTTGAGCAATTTAGTCAATAAATTGTTTTGTTATGGCCAGTAACTGATAGATGGCCAATATTAAAATTCTGTACTATTTTGTATAAATAAAATTATAATAAAACATTAAAGAGTAAAACCAGACCTGAATTTAGGCAACTCAGCATTATAATGTACAGTATGAAAAATGCATATTAATTTTGAAATTTGCTAAAGAATAACATTTAACAGTATTATTCAGTTTTTAGTGATTTGAAAGGTTAACTTTTGGGTGAACATTAGATTAATATGGAAGCCCGTTTCCGAAAAAAAGGTTATTGTGACTTTTTATCTCACAATTCTGACTTTTTTCTCAGAATTATGAGATATAAACTCGCAATTGCAAGTTATAAAGTCCAATTTTGAGAGGGGAAAAAGACTGACAAGAATTTTGTTCTCAGAATTTTAAGAAAAAAAGTCAGATTTGCGAGTTTATATTCCTTTATTTCACAGAATTGTGAGTTTATTTCTCAGAATTGCAAGTTTATTTCTCACAATTCTGACTTCATTTCTCAGAATTGTGAGTTTATATCTCAGAATTGCAAGTTTATTTATTTATAATTCGCAACTGCAAGTTTATATCATGCAATTCTGAGAAAAAAGTCAGATTTGCGAGTTTATATCTTGCAATTTTGACTTTATAACTCGCAATTGCGAGTTTATATCACTCAATTCTGACTTAATTTCTCAGAATTAGGAGTTTATTTCTTACAATTCAGACTTTATTTCTCAGCACTGTGAGTTTATTTTGCGCAATTTTGACTATTTCTCAGAATTATGACTTTATTTCTCAGAATTGCGAGTTTATTTTGCCCAATTCTGACTATAACTCACAAATGCAAGTTTATATCACGCAATCAGGATTGAGAGAGAAAAAGTCGCAATTACCTTTTTTATTTTTTATTCAGTGGCAGTAACGGGCTTCCATAGATTAAGATAAAACTAATCTAAATGTGAAAATTCAGGAAATGAGCATGAAATATTAAAAACTAACAAATACCAAAAAATTTATACTTTTCTAATATTGGCCAGTAACCAATGTGGTATCGTTAGTTTGTTATCGTTAGTTATTGGTATCGTTAGTTGTCCATAGCAAAAATGGCTCCGAAAATTGAAGTTAGCCCTGAGAAAAGCTGTAGCATCATTTGCTTGTAGATGCCACTTAGTTTGATATTTTGTCATTAATACAATGACATTCAGACAAATGCTCTTTTTTTATAGCCACTGAATACACAACCTATCAAAATACAAGACAAAATATCAAAATAAAAGGGTAATGTGAACCAACACGAGACAAGAATAGGCAAACCCATAAAAAGGCTCTTAAACCGTTAGAGTGGTTTCTGCTGGCAGAATTTCAAACATTGCCAGCTTGTTAAGTCATATAAAGTGTTAGCAAAAGGAAAGTAATGTAACTTGTTGGTCAAGTTTTTCTCCAGTTATCAAAGTGGGAATGTTATGAATTCATTTGTAGTCTCGCTGTAGTTGAGCTCCAAGACTGCGGCTTATCGAACAGGCCTATGGATGTTATATAAATAATGGCGGAGTAATCTAAATGTAAAAATTCAAATCAAAATCAACAAACACCAATCTGTTAAAAAATCTCAAAATGAAAGACATTTATATATTTTATATATATTTTTGTAATTAAAATAAATCAAAACAGCAGACTAATTAATGAACAGGAAGTCACACAGTGTACATTTGTAAACACAATGTACCTTGTAAACAAAGGGTGTTTAAACTCTGTGGAAATTTATGGCTGTCAAATCTTTGTGGTATTGCCTCAGGCATCAGGGCTCAGTCAGGTATTGGCAGCTTACGCTCTCACACTCACCGGCTTAGCGTGTCTGATCACAGACCTCTGTTGGTATTCTTTCGAGCTGGTCTATCATATTTATCTATTGAGTTTTCAGGAGAGCAGGATGGACTTCACAATGACCTTGGAGGGTTTCAGTTTTGTTACACTGAAGCCTCTTATCATTCAAACACACAAAAACCAAAAACAAAACCAAACACTGCATGCCTTTATGTGTATTTCCTGAATGTTTCTGGGAGATATCAGGGCATTTCTAAGTAATTTAGCCGTCATCTACTTAGAAATTTGAAATATATTACTTCTTTCCCTTTCTACTGGGAAAAAACAGTGAGTAATAGATCAGTTCAGTTACTCCTTTGTGTACATAAACCCTGCCAAGCGTGTTTACATATGTAGTCATTATGTTTGTTTTCTATTCATTTTATATGACAGAGAAATTTGGGCTGTTTAGAAGGAGCACTTTTTGATAAAGAAACTTAATTAGGGGAAACCTCATACTTATTTTTCTACTCATTGACATTAACTTAAGGCAATATTCACAAGCTGAGCTTGTGCAGACATTTGTTGGCAAGGGTTAGGGTATTTAATCTCATTTAAACAAGTTTATCAGGCCCTTTAGTATCTTTCTAAAACATTATGGTTGAAACCAATCTAACAACTATTTAGTTTTTTGAAAGTCACACCAAAAAGTGTTTTCATATAGTTGATAATCAAAAAACCTTGGGGTATTTACAGATGTTTCGGTTTAGCATCAAGACACTGAAAATATTTTTTAACCACTGTGGATGAGCAAGCAAAAATGCTTGATCAAATGCAAAAGTGTGGTCTTACAGTGGAATCAGAAAGAGGAAATAGCATATCTAATTACTTCACGGCTTCATAGACAGCTGGCTTTTTCCCACAGTGATTACAGATGTGCTTTGTAAGAGTCTAACAGCTGCCTGTCTGCTTGCTCGCAAGAGCCGTATATCTCTTGGTCAGTTTCTCAGTTTCTGGGTCATAATTTTAGCCACAAAATTGAAAGAAAAAAAAAAGTATATTTTGGTTAAAGAAAATTAAGCTTGTTTTAAGATTATTAAGATTTTTTTTTGTACTGTGGCATCATTTTTATACCAATTAAGCACATTTCCCTCCAAATTTGCATTAATGTAATGGTAAAAAAGTAATTCAATTAAAATGTCTGGACACAACAATTGCTTAATGATTGATGATGAGTGTACATGCACTAATATATATATATATATATATATATATATATATATACACTACTAGTCAAAAGTTTTTAATCAGTAAGATTTTTTAATGTTTTTTAAAGGTCTCTTCTTCTCACCAAGCCTGCATTTATTTGATCGAAAGTACAGCAAAAACAGTACAATTTTGAAATATTTTTACTTTTTAAAATAAGTGCTTTTTATTTGAATATATTTTAAAATGCAATTTATTTCAGTGATTTCAAAGCTGAACTTCACTTTTATCATCACTTTTGATCAATTTAAAGCATATTTGCTAAATAAATGTATTAATTTCTAAAATTTCTTTCCCAATAAATAAATAAATAAATTGACTCCAAGCTTTTTATTTCAGATAATTACTGATATTTGGATCATTCTATTAATCAAGGAATGTAGTTAACTGTTTTAAATATTGATAATAATAATAATAATAATAATAAATGTTTCTTGAACATCAAATCAGCATATTAGAGTGATTTTTAAAGGTTCATGTGACACTGAAAACTGGAATAATGATGCTGAAAATTTAGCTTTGATCACAGAAATACATTACATTTTAAAATATATTCTAATAGAAAGCAGTTACTTTAAATAGTAAAATATTTTACAATATTAATGCTTTTGCTGTATTTTGGATCAAATGAATGCAGGCTTGGTGAGCAGAAGAGACTTCTTTAAAAAAAATCTTACTGTTCAAAAACTTTTGACTGGTAGTGTAATCGAATATGTTCGAATATATTATCGGGCATTTCTGAGGAGGAGGCAAGAGAGGCAGTGTCTCCTCAGAAAACTGGATGAGAAAAAATTTCATAGTACAAAAATAAAACAACACAAATATTACAAAATATGACATTAAAAAGCATATAAATCACTTGTTTTTCTAAAGTAAAACTGTCCAGCACCAGCAGATAAAGTTACGGCAGGAGTCCGCGTCTCTCTCGCCTCCCCTGAGCCCACTGAGTTTTAACAGACCCCCTAAAGCATGCGGTGAGCTTGGTGGGGGGTAATTGAGAATGAATAGGAGATGCCTCCATCGCGATATGACTGGTTATGTTTGGCTATGATTGGTTCATGTGATAAATTCTGCCTCTTGTGTTTGTGCACATTTTCATGTTTTTTCTGCTAGAAAATAAGAGTTTAAAAGTCACTGTGACCAGTCAAGTACCACTTTAAACATTTATTTGTAGTGATTAGATCATTCTTGATACCTAGCTGCTGAAGTAGTTCTCACAACACAGTTGCTCCATTATCTAAGTGCCTGATCTATGAATTATAAATGTCATTATTCACAGTTCATGTGTGAGCGTGTTGATTGTAACAGTGAGTAATGTAAGTCTACTTGTGTCTCTTCCAGCTGAGTATTGTGTTTTTCCCTTGGCCTCAGAGAGCTCAGCGCTGCTGGACTCCAGCCCTCCGGAGTTCCCCCCCTCTGCCAAAAGAGCTCGACTCAGCCTCTGTAAGGCCAAACCTGGCACTGAGGATGTCTACAGCAGAGGTTAGACCTCACACATGTGCTGTTATTCATGTTCATGGGTGACAACAGATGTACACCAAATGTGATGTTAAAGGATTAGTTCACCCAAAAATGAAAATTCTGTCATCATTTACTCACTCGGTAAGACTTTTGTTCATCTTCAGAACACAAATGAACATATTTTGAATAAACCAGAGAGATTTCTCTGCATCTGTTTAAAGTCTAGGACATGTTATGGGTTTGGAATGACATAAGAGTGAGTAAATGATGACATAATTTTCATTTTTGGGTAAACTGGCCCTTTAAATAACACATGTGTGTGAATGCAAATGATTAACTGATGTCTAAATGGCCAAATTCCTGTATGAAATCGTGCGTGACGAGATTGTGAGTGAACTCTACAAGTGCCTTTTTTATTCTGCAATTCTAAACAATTAATTCAGCTGTACTGACCTTTTCAGACAATGCTTAAAATATACTTTTGTGTAATTAAGTAGCATAGGACTTCATTGAGCTTTAACTCTCATAATGTGTTCCTCATGACTGACATTTCATCTGCTTTTCAGAACAAATGGTCCATGAAGTTTTGAAGAATCACAGAAGTATAGAAGGTGTGTAATGTTTCTACCTGTTACAGGTGCTGCTTTCACCCATTAAAACACATTAGGGGCCATTCACACAATGCATTTGCGATCTTGAGATGCAGAACAGCAGAATGAACAAAAAGCAAGGTCTAACCAAGGTTGTTTATAAATTGAACTATATTTCGAGTGCTGTGTTTTTAGAATGCTGCGTCATGCGCAAGGCTTCAAAAGACACGAACACAGCGGTCAAACTTGTCCATTTAGCATGTTTATATAGAAAAGCAAAAGCGGTACAGTCAGATGCAAAAACGTGGTTGCAAACAGTGCTTCGTCAGGCTGCATTGGCGCCTTGGGTGACTTAAGTTTGAGTCCTGGCTCCAGCTCCCTTTCCATTCCTTTTGTTCTCTCTCTTCCTCTGTCATTTCCTGCATTTCTCCAATATGTTGTCAAATAAAGGCAAAAAATGGCAAAATAATCATTACCACCACGTAACAGCACTAAATGCCCCTGAGTCTGTACAGCATTATGAGCAAACTATAGCCAGTAACGATGGATTATGCTGGTTGAACCAAAAGGTTTTTTTTTTAGTTGCCCTGCCAACATTTTCACTGGCTCCGCCACAAAAAAAGCAAATATATGCTAATAATTAGCAAAGTGACATGACGTGTAGCCAGATATGGTGTCCCAAACTTGAAATTTATGCTACACACACACACCATGAACACACACCCAGAGCAGTTTGCTGCAGCACCTGGGGAGTAGTTGGGGGTTTGGTGCCTTGCTCAAGCGTCTCACTTCATTTGTGGTATTGAGGGTGGAAGAGAGCGCTGGTCATTTACTCCCCCCACCTATAATACCTGCTGGTACAGAGACTCGAATCCACAACTTTCTAACCATTAGGCCACGACTTCTCCCTGCCCCTTTCCTTGTCCCCTGCCTTTGAAACTTGCCCCTGTTCCCTTTCCCTTCCCTTGCCCCTTTCCCCTTCTCCCTGCCCCTTCCCTTGACCCTTCTCTTGCCCATGTCCCTTCCCTTGCCCACTGCCCTTACCCCTTGCCCCTGTCCCCTCTCCCTTCCCTTGCCACTTTCCCTTTCTCCCTGCCCCTTACCTTGACCCTTGACCCTTCTCTTGCCCATGTCCCTTCCCTTGCCCACTGCCCTAACCCCTTGCCCCTGTTCCCTTTCCCCTTCTACCTGCCCCTTCACTTGACCCTTCTCTTGCCCATGTCCCTTCCCTTGCCCACTGCCCTTACCCCTTGCCCCTTGCCCCTCTCCCTTCCCCTGCCCTTTCCTTGTCCCCTGCCTTTGAACATTGCCCCTGTCCCCTTTCCTTTCCCTTGCCCCTTTCCCCTTCTCCATGCCCCTTCCCTTGACCCTTCTCTTGCCCATGTCCCTTCCCTTGTCCACTGCCCTTACCCCTTGCCCCTGTCCCCTCTCCCTTCCCTTGCCCCTTTCCCTTTCTCCCTGCCCCTTCCTTTGACCCTTGACCCTTCTCCTGCCCATGTCCCTTCCCTTGCCCCTTCCCTTGCCCACTGCCCTTGCCCCGTCCCCTCTCCCTTTTCTTGCCCCTGTCCCTACCCTTGCCCCTGTCCCCTGTACTCTGCCTCTGTCTCCTCCCTTGTGCTTCCCCTTTCTCCCTGCCCCCTGTCCCTTCCCTTGCCCCCTGTCCCTTCCTTTGCACCTTTCGCTTGCCCCCTGCCCTTGACCCTTGCCCCTGCTCTTTTCCCTTCCCTTCCCTTCCCTTGCCCCTTTCCCCTTCTCTCTCTCCCTTTCCATTGACCCTTGCCACCTGCCCTTGCCCCACCCTTGCCCCTTGCCTCTGCCCCCTTTCCCCTCCCTTGCCCCATCCCCCTTCTCCCTGCCCCCCACTTTTGCAAGTGCCAGTAAAAATATTTATATTTTTCTTAGGAATGGATGATATATCAGTACCATATTGGTTATTGGCTAGTATAAGAGAGTTTTTTTTTATTTATCAATATCAGTCAATATTGGATATTTAATTGTTTATGCTCATTTGCTCTATTTTTATGTTTAGATTACCTTTGCTGCCATTTAACGCTTAAAGGAACACTCCACTTTTTTTTTAAATAGACTCATTTTCCAACTCCCCTAGGGTTATACGGATGTGTTTTACCGTTTTTGAATCCATTCAGCCGATCGCCGGGTCTGGCGGTAGCACATTTAGCATAGCTTAGCATAAATCATTGAATCCGATTAGACCATTAGCATCTCACTATAAAATGACTAAAGAGTTTGGATATTTTTCCTATTTAAAACTTGACTCTTCTGTATTTGCATCGTGTACTAAGACTGGTGGAAAATGAAAAGATGCGATTTTATAGGCCGATATGGCTAGGAACTATACTCTCATTTCGGCGTAATAATCAAGGAATTTTGCTGCCGTACCATGGCAGTGTAATACCCCTTACACATTTAGCTGAATCCTTTATCCAAAGTGACTTACAAAAGAACCAACAATATTCATAACACACAGTTATCAGGTTTATTAGACAACTAAATTAGGAGTAAAGACATTTCTTTAAGACTATTCTTAAGGATGCTTGCAGGAATTAGTTACTCTTGTGTTTTGACTCATCTGTCAATATAATGTCTGCTTGGCTTTCTCTTGTTTCAGAGTTCTGTCTCTCTTGTGGAAAGACAAGAGTGGCGACCTTCCACCCGCTGTTTGAAGGAGGCCTTTGCCTAACATGCAAGGTAAGCGTTGACCTTATCCTCCACATTCTCACAACACAACACCACTCGAGAGTCTGGGAACGTGGTTCTCCAACACGTGCTGACATGATTGCTCATAAAAGTGTCAAACAACAGCACTCGATCTTTACACCTGGACACCAGTAGTGTGTCTATCGATTACCTTAAGGGGACAAAGGAGGTGCCATGGATGTATGCATTTCACTATAGATCATTTCCATCATCGCTGCATTATCCTGTTACACTCTGTTTGCAGAAACACGATACATTGTTTCAAACAGGGATTCTTGTTGGCAGGACACTTAGCTGTTGAAGTTATTTAGACTCATTTTTATTTGTCTGTGTGTCAGGATGTTTATTTGGAAATCTCCTACATGTACGATGACGATGGCTACCAGTCGTACTGTACCGTGTGCTGTGGCGGCAGAGAGGTGCTGCTCTGTGGAAACGCCAACTGCTGCAGGTACGAAACCCAACGCATGCTTCTCACAAACTCGTTCTTGTCCCACAATCTTTTATTCGATCTCGCATTTCATTTCACTAGCATCTTGGCATTTCGTCACACTTCACTTCCATAACCGCCCAACCACCTTCCCCCCTCCACAAGCTCTGAGCCGTTCAGATATTTGCCGTGTTCTCTTCCTCAGCATTGACATATTGGCTTTCTTTAAAGGTGAAGTGTGTAATTTATTTACCATAAGACACAAACTGCTGCCAATCTGCATATTGTCTGACAATTTAGAATAGTAGCATTATCAGATTTCCCCCTTTATTTATTTTAAGTGGACAGTTGCCAGTTTTGATGAATCAATTGAACTGGTTACACTGATAATAACATTTCAAGCAGCTGTTGCATGTTGGAATAATGCAGTTTTATTCCAACTGTGTTTTTCCAACCTAATGCAATTGTAGGTACAGTGATATATGCACTTTTTATTTGCGTTATAAATCAATGAAACATTTTAATCATATTAAAAGGATTGGTTTACTCCAAAATTAAAATTTCCTGATAATTTACTCACCCCTATGTCATCAAGATGTTCATATCTTACTTTCTTCAGTTGAAATGAAATCAAGGTTTTTAAAGAAAACGTTCCAGGATTCTTCTCTATATAGTGGACTTCAGTGGGAAGGTCCAAACTGCAGTTCAGGCTCACTTCATTGTTTTGAGCATTGTTTTGAATGTGCCATAGTGTCAAATAGCTTACACATTAAAATTAAATACTAGAAAATATTTGAAAAAAGTACACTTCACCTTTAACACCGTCGGTTTCTTTTGCCTTTTTAAAGGCTGTATTTGATCAGTGTCCTTGCCTGCAGGTGTTTCTGTGTAGACTGTCTGGATATTTTAGTGGGAGCAGGAGCGGCCAACAGCGCCCGTGATCTGGATCCATGGCGCTGCTACATGTGTCAGCCTCTGCAGCAGTACGGCGTGTTAAAGAAACGCCACGACTGGAGCCTGAAATTACAAGAGTTTTTTGTCAATGACAACGGACAGGAGTTTGTGAGTCTTACATTAATCATTACACGGAGGGAAATACTCTGTTTGCATAGCTGTAGATTTTTAATTATACAATATATTTACTTTCATTTTCTTTCAGGAAAGTCCAAAGATTTATCCTGCGGTCCCGGCAGAGCAGAGACGTCCAATCAGAGTCCTTTCACTGTTTGATGGCATTGCCACAGGTAAATATGATCTCTCTTTGGATTCTGTATTCACCTTTTCTGCTGAAATTGTCAGTAATATGCAGAGCTGGGTAGAAACTGATTATATGTAATGTGGATTACATAATCAAATTCCAAAAAATTAAGTGCTTGTAATTTAATTAAATTCTATTCTAAATACTCAGAATCAGAGTATAGTTACTTTTTTAATAAATGACATGATTACATATTATTTACACAGTAGTAATAAATGAATCATAATTTATTGATCCTCTTTTAAATGTTCCTTTCTTAAATAGCCTACCACTTATATACACTCAGAAAGTCTTCTGGTTTTCGCACAAAGACATATATATTTTAATAATTAAGTATCACATTTACATGTTCATGGTTCGCTGACGTTGGTTAATGCTCACATGACATGCAGGTACACACATAAAATATTTCACTTCATAGTGAGTGTTTTCATTTCGTTTATGTTATTTTGACATGATTTTTATTTTTATTTTACATTTTTATAATTTAATAAATGACCATGAGTTCATTAAACTCACAACCCCCCTGTAGTTTCTTTACAAACCCCAGTTTTGAAACCTTGACATAATGTAATGTTAAATGCACTTCATGTTGTTAATTACAACAAACATACATTTTCTTACTCTTTGTATGTTTATATCAATATGGTAAAAGATTATCCTTTTTAATTCAATGTGATGAATGAGTTAGGCCAAAAGTAATCAAAAAAGAAGTTTGATTACGTTACTAACTACAGTTTTTGTCATGTAATTTGGAATCCGTAACAAACTACAATTTGTAAGTAATCTACCCAGCTCTGGTAATATGTATATAATATGTGACTTGATATGATATGATATTATGATATAAAAATGCCCGCAGAGTTTCTATCAACCTACAACACCTTTCCAGGTCTATAAATAATTCTTGAAAAAAATATATATATATTTGTGTGTACTCTGTGTAATTATTATATGTATATAAATACACACAAATTAATGTATATATTTAAGAAAAATATGTTATTTATGTACAATATATTTTATTTATATATAATTTAAATTCTATAAAAATTATAATAAATACATATATTTGTAAATATTTCCTAAATATATACATGAATGTGTTTGTATTTATATAAACATATATTAGGCAAACTCAAACTTTTATTTTGTATGCGATTAATCGCGATTAATTGTTTGACAGCCCTAATATAATTAAATAATTATTTAATTATTCATTATTTAATAATTATTCATTTTTAATTATTTTAAGTCATGTTGGGGGCCCCTTGGAAAAAAAAAAAAAAACTAAATAAAAAAATAACATGCATTTTGTATGATCTCTCTTATTTTGTTAAAATTATTCACATTTTTTTTTCACAGATTCTGCAAACTTTTGCATAAAACTGTATATACATGGTACTGGTGATTATGAACACTAATCACTCAGATTTTCTTACTTACTATAAATGTTTTTATCTTAATTTAGGTTATCTAGTGCTTCGAGACTTGGGCTTCAAGGTTGATATGTACATCGCATCAGAAGTATGTGAGGACTCGATTTCAGTGGGAGTTGTCCGGCATGAAGGAAAAATCCAGTATGTACACGACGTTCGCAACATCACCAGAAAAAACGTGAGTTAACTGTCATCTGTTTCTGGCTGCTCATATATTGTTTTGTCTTAAAACTCAACAAAACCCATTTTCGGTACCACTTTTAACTGAGGACTACACTGTTAGACATTTCAAAGGGTTTTTACAGTAACTAACCGGCAACAGTAAATTCCTGTAATTAAGATTTACAGTAACAAACTGTATTTACAGTTGCAAACTGTACTGTTTTACAGTAAAATACTATAAAAAAAGTCACATTTATCAGTACACTACTGTAATTCATTTATTTTAATATGTATTTCAGTAGATTTTATCTTTTTTTTTTATATTGAATTCATTTAAATTTTATTTTTACTCTACATAGGTACTACTGGCATTCAATTAAAACAGACACAATAATTACAAAATATCAAATTCTTTATTTAAAACAATGCATGTATAACACTTAAAAATATAGTCTTCCACTGCTGGAACAGTGCATCTTCACCATTTCTCCTGGACATATTGCAGTGCATTATATTGTATCCTCTGGATTTATCCTCACAAAGAATCTATAGGCAACAAAAACAAAATGGGGAAAAAGACATGCAGCCAAAGAATACACAGCCATCTGCAAAATCCAGGTGCTGCTCCAAAACGTGGCCACCACCTTTGCTCACCATCCACTTTGTTAGCGATAGGAATGTCTTCTCTGAAAAACAAGAAATAGAAATGGCACACTTTTAGAAGGAAAACACCACACAGAATACACAAACTTCTCAAAACCATATTGTTCTCTTACCATGAACTGTCAGCCTCGGGGTGGTTGGCATGCTCATGTCTTTCTTGATGCTTCACTGCAGTTGCCTTTAAAACACAAACACAAAGAAATGCAGTAAATCTTAAATTCCATGAAAAATGATTACAAACTAATTCTAAAACTAGAAAGGCAGCTAACAGTTAGCCATATAACTTGTTTAACCTAGTTAACATACGATTTTATTTTCTCAATAGGCTACTGGCTAACATTAACTACTAAAACCTGAAAAAAATTTCACATTAGTTAACCTAATGTTAATAAAAGATAAGCGTTGCTCGTTAAAAATAATTTTAATTCAGTAACTTAATTCAGTAAGCTGACAAAAGCCGTTTGAAACGACAGCGCAGTTTACCATAGTAAAGTTTGTAACCGCCACGTTGACGGGTAAATATTACTAGGTTAATTTGTGCAAAAATCTGACAAAGGTACATATATTTTTACCTTACTTGCTGGTCTTAATCTCTCGTAAATTGCATCGACACACAGCGTAGATGTTCTCCTAGACTCTTCCATTCTCGCGGGTTCATCCCCGGGCAAACGGCGCGTCGCTGCCCCGCGGCTTCAGCGTATTTCTCGGACACGGACACAGCGACACAAAGACAATATAGAACCCATTATATACACTATATACAGTGGATGCGGACAGTAAAGTGATGCCCCGGTATATTTCTGACTTACAGATGTACTCCAAGCGCTTGCTGTGTCTGACATGAAGGACAAACGTATTTTCCAGTCATTACAAGCGATGCAACACATCCAGTGTAGTCCTTCCCAAGCTGTTGCGGTGTTGTAGACACGGTGCAGGGCAGACCGTGTCAATCCAAATATAATAAATGAGGAAAATATGGGGCCATTCACATATCGCGTCTTTTGCGCGCTCAAGTTTTAAATGTAGACGCGTGGCAGCTGCGCTCATAACGGTCCGCGCCGCATCGAGACAAAAACATCTCAACTTTTCAGAATGCCGCAAGCGCACCGCGGGTCATGTGACAAGAACCAACCAATTAGCTTTATCCTTTCCCGAAACAACATTGAAAGTTCATCCAAGATGGAGAAACAGCTGATCACAGCTGTACAGGGATAGCCATATCTAAATAAATTTAGTAGCAGAGCTACAGCAAGCGATTTTTTTTAGTGCTGGAAATCCATTTGTCCTTCGCTGAGAGTTCCGCGTCTTCATTGAGAGCGCAGGTTATGGTTGCTTAGCAACGGCAGACGCCACGGGAGCGCAAGCTACAGAGCACTTTGGAAAGAAGAAGAAAGTGGCACGCCTAGCGTTTTCCGCGCGTTTTTTGGGTGCGACATGTGAACGGCCCCTAAAACGACCTCAATAGAACCCCACTAATGAGGCAGTTACAGCAAAAAAAAGTCTCTGCATTTGGGGTCTGACTTCACAGAAAATTCCCATGATGCAGAGGTTATTACAGTTATTTACTGCAAAGGGAATTTGCAGTATTATACTGGGTGATATACCGTTAATAAATGTAGAAATTACAGAAATGTCTAACGGTGTGTTTAATGATTGCTCAGGTTTGTGAGAACAGTTTTACTGCTGTTTTCACATAATAAGGTTTTATATTAACCGAGTAAGACCCAGACCTCAATTCCCTGTTCCCTCATCTGTTTCATTTGATAAAAGACTGCATCGAGACTGATTGGCGCCTTCACCTCGCAGGCCACACACACCTGGCCCAAAATTATTTGTTTAGTAGCGCGTTGCTTGTCCCAACAGCGCTTGATAAGGCTAATGGCCTCACCTGAGTCTGGTCTTTGTCGTCACACCTCTAAGTTTGTGTTTGGCTTCCATTATCTCCCCAGCTCACATTTAAATGCTCAGACACACACAGGGAGCAGCAAGTTGTCTTAAGCCTTAGTGACGGAACACAAAAGCGCTTTCTCCCTTCCTAAATCCCCTCTCCTCAGTTCATCCATTCACCGCCTCACCCTCCCATTTAATCACTCATTCACTCACCCATTGTTGTTGCGAAGCTGGATTGGGCGGGAGCGCAGAGAGGGATGCATGAAAGGGCTCTTGTCGTGGAAGAAAAGAGAGAAGGGATATATTGAAGGGGGTTTTTGGGGCCCTGGGCTGGGTTATTTATGAAACACTGAAAGAATGAGAAGGCCTGAATAGAGTCCAGCTGCAGACACGCTCTCGCACTGGCACACGCAGATGTGCCAAGGGTAAAGATGCACACAGGACGTTCCCACAGGTGTCTGAAGCGTGGGTTTCCTTCAGCTGAACATCTGGGAAGTCTAAATAAATGCCATCTTTGACCTAAGTGACTGGTAATTACACTAAATTACTTAGATTTGTTCAGGGAGTTTCCTTATCAACTCAAGGAAGTTCGTGTTGGAGTCTTAAGTGTTTTCTGAAAAGCAGGAATTCAAAATAAAGTGCAATAGTTGCTTTCAGAAAGATAAAAGGGGGACTGATTATTAATAATATCTTATAAACCATAATAGAAAGAAAGATTGTGTGATACAAGGTTGTTAATAGATGGTATATGCTTTTGTTAAACCCATCACTCTGCATTTTCAACTTTTTTAAAATAATTGTGTACAACAGTAGAACGCCTAGCGAAAAACTACATTACCCATGATTCTGCAAAGAAATCTCCTCCAATCAGAGATAATCGCGCCAAAAGAGCTCTCAGTGGCCTCCCGCTCCCGTGAGACAGTGCGAATGAAATCTCCCAATGCTAAGTACTTAAAGGGGCAGAATTTTCATATTTTGGGTAACCTATGTCTTGAAATGTTGGTATACACTGTCGGGGATCAGTCAGATTTTTAATGTATTTCAAATAAATATCTAATACTCATCAAAGCTGCGTTTATTTGATAAAAAATACAGAAAAAAAATGTATATTGTGAAATATTATTACAGTGTAAAACAACGTTCTTCTATTTTAATATACATTAAAAATCTAATTCATTTCTGTGATCAAAGCTTAATTTTTCAGCATCATTATTCCAGTATTCAATGTCACATGATCCTTCAGAATTCATTCTAATATACTGATTTATTATCAGTGCTAAAAACTGTGTTGCTTAATATTTTTTTGGAACCTGTGATACTTTTTTTCAGGATTATTTGATGACTAAAAAGCTAAAAAGAACAGCATTTATTTAAAATAGAGATCTTGTCTAACCATATACACTGCTGTTCAAAAGCTTTGGGTCAGTAAATTTTTATTGTTTCTTTTTTTGAAAGAAATTAATACTTTTATTCACCAAGTATGTGTTCAATTAATAAAAAATGATAGATTATATATTTACATTGTTAGAAAAGATTTATATTTTGAATAAAGGCTGTTCTTTTTAACTTGTTATTCATCAAACAATCCTGAAAAAAAAATCACAGGTTCCTAAAAAATATTTGGGAGCACATCTGTTTCCAACACTGATGATTCTAATAATAAATCATCATATTAGAATGATGATCATGTGACACTTAAGACTGGAGTAACATATGATGAAAATTCATCTTTGCATCACAGGAATAAATTATATTTTAAAGAATATTAAAATAAAAAACATTATTTTATACTGTAATAACATTTTTCAGTATTATTATTTTTTTTCTGTATTTTTCATCAAATAAATGCAGCCTTGATGAGCATAAAAGACTTTTTTTTAAAAAAAAAACAAAAAACATTACAAGACTTACTGATCCCAAACTTTTGAGCTGTAGTGTGTATATGTATATATGCATATTTTGCAATGAATTAAAAAATCTTGTTTCTATATATATAGTCAACATCTTTAATCCATAGTTTTATATCTCTCTGAAGTTAAATCAGTTATGTCATTAGCAGTGCTTCGTGGCATTGTAATTTTTCCCATCATTAAAGTCATTAAATACACAGATGATTTTCAAATACTTTTTTGCTTCAAATCAAAGGTTTGTAATGTGATTCATCTTGTAGATGGTTGGTTTGAATCATGGCTTGTAACTTTTTAATGAATACTTTTCAAAAATCCTTATGGGAAAAATAAAATCCTTATGGGAGAAAATACTTCTGGGGAAAAATACTTCCAGGCGGCTGAAAAAGTGGGTGTTCGCTGTTGCATTCTGTAATAAAACATTTGGAAATGAAACAAATGGATTCTGGTGAGGTGACTGTTTAGTGCAGCTACACTAACACTAGATGGCGCTGTTGTGTTGCTCAGATTGCTGAATGGGGGCCGTTTGACTTGGTGATTGGTGGAAGTCCCTGTAATGACCTTTCGATTGTCAACCCTGCCAGGAAAGGCCTGTACGGTAAGATATTATAGCTCTTATGAATCTTATTAAGGAAATCTTTCATTCTCCCACACAAACCCCTAGTAGATTCTATCATTTGTTATGATTACATGTTGTTTTATAACACATGAATTATTATGCTGGTGTGTTTACAGTCCGCTCTGTGGCAGGGTGTTTTTTGTTAACTTTTTATTTAAAGTTATCCAGTCATCCATCCGTTTTACAAAACCACTTTTCCTCTGCAGGGTTGCATGACAAACATGAATAATAGCTTAAGTTTTAAAGCTTTTAAGAAGATTTATACTATTACTTTTCTAAGTCATCACACATATAATATTAGCTATAATTTTGATTACTCAGACATTAAGACTTCACTCATAAAGCGTTTAGTAAAGCAATGTTTACAAAGTGCTTTAAGTATTAATATATTAAAAAGTTCTAACTTAATTGAATTGCTAAAAAAGGTGTTAACCGAAATCTTTTTTTTTCTTTTCACATTTTTCATGAGTTCTAATGTGGCTAATTAATATCAACACTCCAACTTTCAAAAAAACAAGTGTTTTTTCATAAATACAGCAGAAATAACAGTGGAAATATCTCACCCTATAATGTTGGGGGCCTTTGAGTCAAAAAGGCTGAGAGGTACTGCTTTACAAAAAAAATAAAAAGTAATAATAAAAATATGCATTTTTTTGTGTTTAGAGGGGACTGGACGCCTGTTTTTTGAGTTCTACCGCCTCTTGAGTGAAGCAAAACCGAAGGAAGGGGAAGACCGACCTTTCTTCTGGATGTTTGAGAATGTGGTCGCCATGAGTGTCAATGATAAGAGAGACATCTCACGATTCCTGGAGGTAGGAGTTTTTTCACTAGTTACTGTTGTTAGAAGGGCCATTCTACAGAATAGGTTCAAACTGCTGTCCCACAATCAAAAAACACATTTAAAAAGCATTCAAGTATTCAAATCTTATATTAATTTACTAAGATCCTTTTATTATCTATTGAAACCCACAGTAAAAATATCAGTAATCTTAATATATATATATATATATATATATAAATTAAATCTCAATTTAGTGGGTACTTGCAATTGGGAGGTGGCTGTCCTGAACCCTAAAGCCTAAATTTCAACTTATTAAAATTATATTGAAATAATCTTTGTTTTTTATGCCATTGTTGTTTTTAAAAATATCTTTCTGATTTTTTTTTTTTTAAATGTATTTTTTTTATTTATTTATTTCTTTTTTGTAAATTATGAAACTTTATGTAAAAAAAAAAAAATGTGTCCCATATTTCCATGTCACTACCGAAACAGTGTATGTTTTAGTCCATTAGCAGAGACTGATTTTAACTACACTCCTACATTTATGATCAGGAAATATTTTTGTGTCCCTCTCTCTCATAGTGGTGTGTAGATAGGCCCCATCATTTTAAGATAAATGTGTTAAAAAGTATGAAAAATCTGTGTAACTTTAAAGAATGTCACTGCCGAACACCATTTATCTATAATTAAACGCACTGTTTTGGGAGTTATTCCATAACGTTTAGTTTTTATATGTGTATAACCATGAGCTGATTAGCATCTTTGAGCTAGCTTCAAAAGTATCTAAAATTGTCACTACCGAAACATGTCATCAATTTTCAGAACTGACAAAATGGAACACATAATCCTTTATTTGGGGAAATACACAAAATTTTAGTACAGTTATGTAAATTTTTAGTGTTTTACTATGTAGGTTAAAATTCTGTAATGTGATGTGGTAACTACCAAAACATTACTGTCACTACCAAAAATGTGCAGTCACTACCAAAACATGGGATGTTTTGTCAAAAATAAAGTATACTGAATTATCAACTAAAATGTTATGATAGTGTTTGGTTTAACCCTTTAACTGCCACTCCCATTTTTGAACACAGACATAAAAATGCACTATCCAGACTTAACTTTTTATAATTCATGAATGAAAATTTTTTTTTAATATGATTTTGATGTATATTTTCCGTGGTAATGCAATGTCTGATTTTAAAATGCCTTTCAAAGGATGAATTTTTGAATTTTTTTGAACTGATATATAATTTCTTATGATTTCTAAAATGTGATAGGGAAAAAGGCAACGAAGAAAGTCTCTTGTGACAAAGGGCAGAACTCATGTTATGATGTAGATTTTTAAGTTGCACTCTTGACATATATTAATCTATTACTTTTCCTACATAATTTGTAACACAAAAATATGGTAAAATATCTATTTAGGAGTCTTAGACCTTTCCAACGATGTATAGTTTGCCATGATTAGTTTAGGATTTATTTGTAATATGGTGAAGTAAACGTAGGCGTCCCACAGGGTGGACGGTGACAATTAAAGGGTTAATGTATATTCAAACTAATGAATCCCTAAGTTTGAAATCAGTATGATCAACTTTTTGCCTTTTACAAAGAAAAATTGGATTCAAAATACAACGAATCTCATAAATCACACTTGAAATATTGTTAAAATTGTAATTGTTATGGATTTACATCTAAAAAACTTTTTAATAAAATAGAAAAATATATATTTACAATGTAGATGTAAGCAAAATCTTAATAGGTCAATATAACCCTAAATTATAAATTACTGTTTCGGTAGTGACAGATTTGGAGAGAGGACAGATATTCCAAAACTTTCTGAAAATACAATAACCGCAAAAATGTGTACCTTGGATATTATACAATTTGCATACATACAAAACTTGTGGGAAAAGACACATTTTTCAAGATGTTTCCAACTTTGACTTTGAACCAATTCTGTAGAATGGCCCAGAAATGAATTGATCTGGTCGATTCTCATTTCAATTTGTTTTTGTGTATCTCTAGTGTAATCCAGTGATGATCGACGCCATTGAGGTCTCAGCTGCTCACAGGGCGCGTTATTTCTGGGGAAACCTGCCAGGAATGAAGAGGTATTAGTCATTATCTTCCCCAGTTCCTCTTAAATAATGTCCAAACCTTTTTAACCAGCAACACAATAAAAATGAAAACGTGATACATGTAAGTTTGAAATGAATGTTCTTTCTTTCAGACCACTGTGTGCGTCTGGGATGGATAAATTGGAGCTTCAAGACTGTTTGGAACATGGTCGTGTTGCCAAGGTAACTTAAGTGTACAACTATCAGGCCTTTATTGATTTACTTTATTTATTCAATTCATGACCTTGAGCAATCTGTGCCAGGAGAAATAGTTTAAATCTAACTCTGTGTTTTCAGTTTGGTAAAGTACGCACCATCACAACACGCTCCAACTCCATCAAACAGGGCAAGGACCAGCACTTCCCCGTCATGATGAATGGCAAAGAGGACATCCTGTGGTGCACAGAGCTCGAGAGGTGTGTTTGCAGCAACAACAACACTCTGATTTTTTTATTTTATTAAAGTGCCCCTATTATGGGTTATGAAAGGTTCATATTTTGGTTATTTGGGAGTCCCCAACAACAGGCTGACATGCATGCAAGGTCAAAAAACACTTTCATTTTCTTGTAATATGCATTTATTTTTACCTTAATTGATTAACGACTAACAAACGATTCGTGCAGCGATTCATTTCTTCCTTTTTGTGGAGCAAATCTGTGGTGATTGGCCCAATGACCCAGTCTGTTGTGCAGCTCATTTCGGAAACAGAGCGCCCATCACCATTACATTAAACACCCAAACAGCCATGGTATATGTGTTGGCCCAACACAAAAACATATTGATAAAGCACAGCAGTTTGTACACCAACATATTGCTCTATTCTTTATCTGAACTCCAAGTAACAACAACGACAAACATACACTATTCATCAGCACATTTCTCGAAAATTGCGAGTGAACAGATATTGCTGTTAGCCGGTTAGCCAGAGAAAAGGCACAAGTTGCGTGGAGCGAACACAACACACGCAACTAAATATTATAAATATTTTGCATGCTACAATACAGAGTACATGAGAGCAACAGTTTTTAAAGGATTGCTCCACTTTCAGAATAAAAATGTCCTGATAATTTACTCACTCCCTTGTCATCCAAGATATTCATGTCTTTCTTTCTTCAGTTGCAAAGAAATTAAGTTTTTTCAGGAAAACGTTCCAGGATTTTACTCCGTATAGTGGACTTCAGTGGTGCTCAACGGATTGAAGGTTAAAAATGCAGTTTCAGTGCAGCTTCAAAAGGCTCTAAACAATCCCAGACGAGGAATATGCAATATGCAAATTTTTCATGTTGATGTTAACTTGAAACAGCTTGAGATTCATTTTAAAAAGGACTCGTTTTCATGACTCGGAATCGACTCTTTCTTTTGAAAGACAATAACTTTACATGAAGCTCTTTCAGATTTACAACTTTGCAGGATGTTTTCATTCACTTAGAGCTGTTACACACTGCATGAAAGGTAGTTTTCAAAAATCCATAATAGGGGCACTTTAAATATATCAAATGTCAAGTCAGGTCACCTTTATTTATATATAGCACTTTTAACAATACAGATTGTGTCATAGCAACGTTACAGTATTAAATAGGAAAATAGTGTGTCAATAATGCAAAAGGACAGCAATTAAACACTCAATTTTCAGTTAAGTGCTTTGTGTACTTATGCTGCTTTCATATGGTTTTGAAAAACCGTTAAATGTTTTCAACAACCAGTAAAATTTAATGACAAAAACTGTCAAGTAAAATGTAAAAACATTTTCATTACACGTGTATGTATCAAAATATATTTTTTCAAGATACAAATGCCATTAATTATTAATTCATAAATATAATAACAAACCTTGTCATGTCATGTTTTGAATTTTATGCCATTTAAAGGGAATACTGAGTATTAAGACTTGTATGGCTCAATATAAATGCGTAAAAACATAAATGATGTCTCT
The DNA here is from genome assembly GCA_036247105.1 of Cirrhinus mrigala. Lineage (NCBI taxonomy): Eukaryota > Metazoa > Chordata > Actinopteri > Cypriniformes > Cyprinidae > Cirrhinus > Cirrhinus mrigala. Next base: position 20,392,343 of record CM070029.1, read on the forward strand.
TACTGAAATATGTAGTAGAATGGTTGCGTTCGGTGAACTACTGCCACTATCTTTTGCTATTTTTACCGCAACGACCGAGAAAATATAATACTGATACAATGATCACAGCTACTGAAAGAGCTTACAGGTGGTGATGGATATGAGCGTAGGCTTAAACCAAATGCTGTACCATTGATTTTCCTCACAAGGAGTCTAAATGCCCTAGATATCGAGTGAAATCTGTGCTGAGAAACTTCTTCGGTGGCTGCGGCGTCATGTTTACATCCTGCCAGGATGGCATCTAGCATTTCTTGTCTCTGCTGTTTGTAAGCTTTTTCAGTAGCTATGGTCGACTAAAAGCCTCAAAGGCATCAAGGCCTAAGTGAAGAGAACAAAGACGCTTGTCTTTAGGAAGTTTTATTCATCCACAGGCATCTTCCTATTCTTTTCTCCTCTTCTTATCACTAGGAAAGTAGTGAAGGCTAACATCGCTTCGACTAAAAAATTACAACCAAAAGCTGCACAATGTGGCATCGAATCAGTATTTTACATTCCGAGTTGTGTTGCGGTAAAAATAGCAACAGGTAGCAGCAGTAGTGCGAGTGTAACCATTTCACATCATCAAAATAATGCCGTCTCCCATAGTCCAAAATATTTATAAAACTGTTTCCTACTACATATTTTAGTAAGAGACGTCATTTATGTTATATGAAGCCATAAGATTAAGTTAAATTTAAAAATCTCCTATTCATTTTTTCTCGTCAGGATTTTTGGCTTTCCTGTCCACTACACTGATGTCTCCAACATGGGCCGTGGCGCCAGGCAGAAGCTACTTGGACGGTCTTGGAGCGTTCCTGTAATCCGGCACCTGTTCGCCCCACTGAAGGACTACTTTGCCTGTGAATAACACATGTAGTCCGTGATCAGTTAGTCCAAAGTCTCACAACAAGCTTAATAACAAAGTACAAAACCAAATGTCCTCAATAAGGAGCTCTTGGAGACTAGGTAATCTTCACATTTACAAGACGATCTCAGCTTCGCAAAGACAAACTGAGACGTTGAGCTGACTTGAGGACGTGGGTAGTCTTGACCATCAGACCAAACTCAAGTTAGACGCTGTGTTGTGATGCTTAGAGCGTAGTAAAAACACAGCAGTTAGCTTTTGTACTAGAGTTTTTTAAATTGATGTGCCTGTCAAGGTGTTCGAAACTGTCAGGGTTCATCTCAACACATGCAGTTAGATTTTATCCTTTATTATCATGAGAAAAAAAAACAAATATTGTCCATGTTGCCTTACAATCTCAAACAATTTTTTTTTAAGTTTTACAGCTTATCTGGCTAAGGAATGTACAAATTTTATTGCATGTGACACATTTCCATGGTATTGTTGGTGTGAGAAAAATACTTGAAATTTATCAATGCAAACATACAAACACCAAGCTGTGAGCCCTTAGAAATGCATTTCAAAAGATGCATTAAAAAAATGCCCCTTTCGTGTCTCCTACAGCCTGCATTCCCTCTCTAACGTTGCACAATAACAGTATAACCAGAAGGTGTTTTTATTATTAGCAGAACTCGAGGGCATTAGCCTGCTAAACATTACACGATTGTTTTCTTGACAAGTAATTTTTTGTCAGATAATTACTCAAGATAGAGATCAGTGTACTGTATTTTAACCTTGAAAGTAATGTTTACACTTTAACACATTTCAACAGGTTTTTAAAGCTTTCTTATTAAACCTTGAATTTTTTTTAGATTGACCTCTACTGGTTTAGGCGTAAAATGTTAGCTCTATATGGGTTTTCCCTCAAGTAGATGCTTTCATTTGTCTTTGAAACTGTTGTTTTTATACTTACTGTTGCTGAAAACAATAACAAATGCATTGTATCGCGCATTGTAGCTTAAAAGTGATGCCTCATCTGTCTAAAACACTTTGTGTGTGATGCCTTTTGAAGAGAACAGATACAGCCTGCCGTACAGTGGGCTGCGAAGAAACTTTCTGCTTTTGTTTGATAGACCTAATGCTGTAACACAAACTGTTTTATACGTCTAATTTTATGCTTAATGTAAACTACTGTCCAAACGTAAAGCTTGAAGACTAAAGTAACCTTAATACTTCATAAGACATGGAACAGAATTATGGTTGGATACTGCATGTAAATTACACTCATTTGTCCTGTACACATCTTGACAGGCAAAAATGTATGTAAAACGGTGCAAAGATGTGCTTACTGTCGTTTTGTTTTCTTAAAGGTTTTTTACTGTAGCGAAAACACAATTTTGATATCATAGCCTTAATATTTTGCTTAGTAGATCTTTAAATTTGATATATAAAGCTGTCTTTTTACTTGTTTGTTTGGTAACCTTTGACATTAACAGTGCTTTTATACAGTCAATTTATATTTACTTTATTTTTATACTTTTTTCTTATAGTTTTTTTTGTATACAATTTGTTTTTCTTTTGGGACTTTTGGTATAAAACTCAAACAGTAGCCAAAAAAATGTTAGTATCCTGAGCAAAACCAATAAAGACCGACTCCAAAGTTGTTTGAGCTTGTGTTTTGTGTTCAGTGTCTGCTTTTAATCATGAAGATGCATTTAAATGCATCTAAATGTCTTAAAATGTCAAAAAAAAAAAAACTATTTTGTCCAACTGAATGCTTTCTAAATGTCCAGTGCCATCTGTATACATGGATATTTGTAAAAAAGATTATTTTTGTCATTCAGCTATTTTTATTAGCAATTGCCAGGCAGAGTATCAAGTGATTAAGTCAAAGGAATTTGAAGCAAATGAAAAAAAAAACCAAAACATTAGTGGTCAACATTCCAAATGAGTTTTCTTATACGTGACCCTGGACCACAAACCAGTCTTAAGTCGCTGGGGTATATTTGTAGCAATAGCCAAAAATACATTGTATAGGTCAAAATTATTGATTTTTTTTTATGCCAAAAATCATTAGGATATTAAGTAAAGATCATGTTCCGTGAAGATATTTTGTAAAATTCCTACTGTAAATATATCAAAACTTAATTTTTGATTAGTAATATTCATTATTAAGAACTTCATTTGGACAACTTTTAAGCTGATTTTCTCGATATTTTGAACCTTAAATTTCATATATTCAAATAGTTGTATCTCGGCCAAATATTGTCCTATCCTAACATCCATACATCAATGGAAAGCTTATTTATTCAGTTTTCAGATGATGTATAAATCTCAATTTCGAAAAATTTACCCTTATGACTGGTTTTGTGGTCCAGGGTCACATATATCCGCCCTTGAGCTGCAATATCTACTTTTGGCTGCTTTTATAAAACTCATTCATATAATTCAACATCATTAAACTTACATCTTGTATTACAGTTTTCAGGCATTTTAAAGCTCCACCACAAAGTCATTATGTCATGACATTTCTGTTGCCAGTAGGAAGAAGTGAAAATCAAAATATTTATTTACAACCAAAAACTCTAACAAGACTACACTGTAAAAAAACAATTTCCTGAGTCAACTTAAAATAATTTGTAACCTGGCTGCCTTAAAATTTTAAGTTCAGTCAACTCAAAAAAAGTTTATTCAACTTGAAATGTTAAATTATACTAAGTGACAACTTGAGTTGAATCAACTTAAAATTTTAAGGCAGCTGGGTTACTTACCTATCTGTTAAGTTTAGCAAACACAAATATCTAAGTTGTTACTTAGTACAACTTAACATTTCAAGTTGAATAAACTTATTTTAGTTGACTGAACTTAAAATTTTAAGGCAGCAGGGTAACATTATTTTAAGCTGACCCAACAAATTGTTTTTTATTTTTTACAGTGTACAGAGTTATTTGGGTCATTCTTAGTAGCAAATATGGTAAGGTCAACAGAGCTCTCACAAAAGCTATAGAGAAGAAATTGTTTTATTATATTAGAAAGTTTAAGGCTACATGACTTCCAAGACATTAAAAGTTTGTAGAGACACAGCTGGCAGCCTTATTTCTTAGGTTAAAGTGCGTACCAGAAAACCTTTGAGGGTGTTGAGTAAAAAAAGCACAATATGATCAGAGCAACTGAGAATAACATTGCAAGATGATCTGACGAAAAGAGGAAAACATTTCAGTGCAGAGTACACTGTAAAAAAGTTTTTACCAGTTTCAACTTAAAAACAGCTGTTTAGCAGCTTCCATAACATTTTAAGTTAAATCAACTTAAAAGTACCAAGTCATTTAAACTTATTTTGTTGTACTGAGGTGAAATGACTTGTACATTTAAGTTGATTTAACTTAAAATTTCAAATATAAAGGTGGGCCAGTCCACCTTGTTATGGGGTTGTTTTACTGTAGCAGGAAGTAGAAAACATGGCCGTATGAAGGATATCATGGATTCTTTGATGTCTCAGGCCATTTTGGCAAGAATTGTGATGCCTTTGGTGCAAAGACTGAAGCTGGTGATCAATGGACTTTCCTGCAGGACAATCATCCCAAAGAATACATTCAAAATCTACTTATGCTTGGTTCAGGGATCAGTCATAGAATGTTCTTGAGTGGCCTGTTTAGTCTCCAGATTTAATTCTCATTGAAAATATTTGGTTGAATTTAAAGAAAGCAGTGGCAATGTGAAAATCAAAGATTATCAGTGATCCGAAAGCTTTTTCAGTTGAGGAAGCATCATTTATTGGTGGTTTTAAGGAGTAAAAGATTCTGCACCAAATTTAAAATATTTACTTTTGGGGGGGTTGAATAATTTTGAACATTTACTTTTTTTTCTGGCATGAAACTCTAGATGGTGCCATCCCGATTGATCTCAATCTGACCTAACGACATCATTATCACATGGCACAGCTGATTGGTTCTCTCCTGTATCAGTAGCCAATGAGCTCATTGCTCAACATTCAAATATATGACTAGTGCTAGCTGTAAGCAGTTTTGCAGCATGCTCAGAAATCCTCCACCTTCCCCAGCTCCACCTGTATAGATCTGCTACGAGGTGATTCATGTATGCTATGGGGGTTATTCATATGTTATGTGTGCAGCAGCAGTATTTCTTACATGCTCACAGCAGCATGTTGTGGATGTATTGGCAGTAGCAAGTCTCAGTACTTGCTCTGCCGCAGCAGCATAGCAGATCAATTCCGCCAAGACCAAATACATTACATAGTACATTACCATGCCAATCCTTCCGAAAGTTGTCATGACAGAACTTACATTCTCAGAATAACTCAAATGTGCATTAATAAACTTTCTTCAAAAGTGTGCTGATGCCTTTGTTGAATTGTTTTCACAAAATTATGTTCTCTGCAGCAAAATGTCTTGCACATCAAGGGGGGTTGAATAATTTCGATCGCAACTAAATTAGTTTCGCTACCAATATGTACACACTCACTGTGCACTCTGTGAGGTCTTCTGAATAACAGGGTGGACACTAACAGATGGGACATTCTGACCTGAAGTCAGCCATTGCACCATGTCTGAGCAAAAAGAAGCTAACATTGAAGGTTTATCAGAAAAGATAGCTATCAGATGGGTTTATCATTTTTGACTTTTAATGTTACCAATATGATTTTCTACTGACTTTTTTCATATTTTCCTAAACAGAGTGGCTGTATTGAGGTTGACCACATCAGACTGGAAAGATAAAATGGAAAAAAAAAAATAATAATAAATTATAATATCTCACATTCCCAAGTTGTTTTCTGTCAAAGGAAATGATGTCAGCTTTATGATTTTATTATTTCATTTTGCCAGCTATTTTTTTAAAAGGACCGTAGTCAAAATAACATAGTAGAGAATGACTTGAGGGACACACTAAAAACATTTATTACACCTGTTAAATTTAATAACTAAAAAATTCATAGGTTAGAGAGAACTGATATACCCAAACGGGACATACCCAAAAACGGGGGGTAAATCACCCATAAAGAAGGTTGTATTTTTGATGGCGTTGAGTGGTTTAACTTCAATATGCTTAAAGTTCAAGTGATGTTATTTATGACTAAGACGGGTTTACAATCATCAAACTCTGCAGTCAGTGCTCACTTTGCTAAATGCTGAGTGACGCACATCTGTGCTTTATTCAAGACCGTAGCCTATTTCTCTGTAATTAGATGCAAACTCATTTGTAATGACCTACTGTAAGGGTCTATAATGAACTAGGTACTGTATACTGTTCACTGCTTCAATGAAATGTGGAATGTGTATGTAAAGATCTTGCGGCTCCACCTTATTTTGCAACGCGGAAGTAAGCTATTTTCTGCGAACGTTCTAGACTTCAATATCCGCTATCCACCTTTTTCCAAACGAGATTACCGCATTTGAAATTAATTTAAAATTTAAGTTTACATTAAAATTGTATTATAGGTGGCACCTGCTGTTAGGGACCGTCCAAAATGACTGAAACAAATCATTTTAAATAATGAAAAGGCTGCGCTACAACTGAGTGTTGACAGTTGACTGAATGAGCTGTACATTTTCTACCTTGCTCAGTTTGTTGTTATTAAAGAAAATAATATAACGTTTGGTATTATAATTTGGCACAAGAAAATCTGTGACAAAATCTCTGTTCAGTCCACCAGCTGCATGTGTTCTGTTCTGTTCCTCATAATTATTTTATTAGTGTTTCGCTGTATTAATATGAAAAAGAGACCGCGCGCGCGGTTGTTGTGTTCTTCTGTCACATCTCTTTCACGGTTTTTCCACACGGCGCTTTAAAACTGTCTCAATACTGTCAGCATAACACACAGGTACGTTACATAATAATATGCTGTAAGACTCACTCATTTGAACTTTTAGGATTATTCTGATAGTAATTTCTTATAGTAATTTCCTCTGATATTCGGCATTTGAGGAGGAGAATAGCAACAGTTTCGCGCAAAGCATCATGGGACTTTGAGAAAAAGAGGATAGGTAGATAACTAGAAAAATAACAAAATGCAGTGAGCTGTAAAACGATTTGCGCAACAAACCAGTGCGTTTATTATTAAAATAATATAAGAAATATTAGTTTGCAATATCAAGCAGCATAACACTGTTATGTAGCCTACAGCTAAAAATAACTGGAATCGACTGACACCACATGCCTTGCTCATTCAAGTTACAAATGGCCGCTTTCGTACGGTTAAAAATAAGGTGGATAGCAATAAAGGAGCTACTGTTGTCAGCTTGTTACGTTAAAGGTTTGCCTCTCCACACGGCATTTTGTTTTGTCTTGTCTCGGTCAACCTTTTCAAGTAACATTTTGATAAGCATGCATCTTTGTTGCAACAGTTGCGTAAATGACGGGGAATATCACTTCCGGTTCATGCATCATTAGCCACCATAAAAATAAATAAATAAAAATAACTAGCCACAATTACAAAAACGCCAGGTAGAGCCGACAGTATTGCGGGATACAGTATTCAACGTACTATTGTACTGTGTTTGAAGAAACGGTCATCTTAGCACTTTGCTGTATACTTTTCAACATCGTAATATGTAATTAGAATATATTATCTTAATCTTCCTGCTTCGTAATGATTTCTTAACCATTTATTTATGAATACATAAGGATTAGTTACTTTGACAACGTTATACATCAAGTTTGTCGATCTTTATTTGATTCACTTTCACGCTGAAATCGGAATAGACTCGCACTTCTACTGACATATAAATAAATAATAGGCCTAGGCGTGGTATATAAGCACTTTATTCCGAATTCAGACTTTTTTTCGTTCCTTTCTTTTCTCAACCGCTTTTGTGTTTTTTAAGAGCACGACAAAATAGCTTCCAAACGCGGGTTGTAAAGAAGCACTTCATTGGTTGGACCAACTGAACGAACACGCCCCCATCACTAAACGAGTCATTGTTTTGAATCTCAACGAGACTGAACAAAGATCCGCTGCCCGACAACACGAGAGAAGCACGTCGTTCGTCGAGTAAGTATAGTTCACAACAACACAAAGGAAGCGGAAGAACTTAAGTGTTGGGAAACGCATATGATACTCAAAGCTTTTTTCCAATACCTCTTAATATATTTGCAGACACAACTATAACAGCAAATTAAACGTTTCGATTGCAAATAATATGTTTTTTTTTAGCGAATCGGTTAAACTTAACTTAAAATTAATTTCTAACACATAAAAGACACGCACTGATCGCCACCTACTGGAGTAACGATGCAGTTTACGAAAATCCGCGAACAAATCTTTTTGTCAAATGATTCAAAAGATTCGAGTCACTAGGATGAATCAAAATTCCCACCACTGACAAAACAGTGTTTCCACGTTGCAAAACACCAGAACGCGTGCAACAGAACGTTTTTGGATTCAAACGCGATCGACTGCCCTACGTCAACCGACTGAAGTCGCGGCATCGTCGGAGGGAGGTCCGATAACGAAAACATCGAACGGGACGGGGTGGTGGTAAGTAGTAGTAAATGTAATAGATTTTACTCTCTGGACAACCGAGTAGATGGTGGCGCGACTTGGAAATGCGGAAATAGCTGCGTGCGCGATCTGGAAATCTGGGTATAGTTGAAGATTGTTGTGAATGTTTTTTGTATGTTTTAAAAGCGTTTGCATTGATCAACCTGTAGATGCTTCATCTGATAGAAATGTTAAAGAACAAAAGCAAGGCTTCAACAGAACGAACATTTAGATGAGCCCGAGTGCTTTGTGTGTGTTTTTAATACATAGATTAAAAGATTGTAACGTTATGCGGCATTCGATTTTTTATATATATATACAGTTACACACTGTTGACGATATAATTTTGTTTTTGCCAAAGCGTGTCTCACATAATAAACAAATATGATTACGTATTACAAGAAAACATGCCACTATATATGTAGTCTAGGAAATATATATTACTTAATATTACCTTAAAAGTAATTTCTAACTGCCTTAATGCAGTGTATGAATTTATAGCATGTTGAATAAATTAATAATTGTTTACATACAGCAGTCGTTTAAGCAACGAACAGTAACATGTTTGTTAAGACATGAACTTTTTTCGCCTCTTTGTTTCCTGAGCAGTCTGTGTCCCACCGTGCAATGTGGAGGAATGGCTGTTGGGAGGCCGCTCACGCTTCATTGGCCTCTGCAGCTGTTTCCTCCCTTTAAGTTTTCGCGCGAAACGGAGGGGTCCGCATGCGCAGATATGGGCTATAACCAATTCTGAGTGTTCTGATATTCCAAAACTTCATGTAACTTCAGACTGAATAAATCTGTCTTCATCTGAGAGGATTTTCTGTCAAGAAGAAAGTATAGCTTTGATCTTTGGTTCGTCCTTTTAAACGTTTTTCTTTTGTTGTTGTTGTTGGTTTGAATGAACAAACCAACATTTGCTGTTTTTTAGTGGTTTGTTGGGACATTAAAACTTTACTTATTACTATGTGGATTAAAAAATTAAGGAGTTATTACATACTTAATACTGTCTTTATGTGTGTGACCTGTAAACAATGATATCATTAAACTTTTCTTACTAATGTATTACAATGTCTCCACAGGTTATGGAAAAATGGTGGTGAAAGTTAAGATTGGAGATGAGAAACACAATCTCAGTGAGCTGCTGGACTGGCTCAATGACGCACTGCAAGCCACTTTCAGTCAAGTGGAGCACACCTGCTCAGGTATTTTTGTTTCCATTTTTTTTATATTTTATATTTTTTTTATATATATTTTTGTTTTTTTTTTATAATCGTATAAACATGGGTGGCGCTAAAGAGGGGCTAGCAGCTGCTGCCCAAGAAAGCACCCCCATAGCACCCACACACGTAAAAATGAAATAAAACAAAAACATTTGACGCAAGCATAACTCCTGCATTGCAATATAACGTGACGTGATTAGCAGGCACGCTTTTCAAAATGTCACAGCATTTTATTTTAAAAACAAAAAGTGCCAAGTAGGCCTCCCCTGACTAAAGATTTTTCTAGTCAACTACTCTCACGTTATTTTTATTATATTATTATTATTATTACATCTCAATTTATTAATATAATAACATACTAACCATCCTTTAATATATAGGCATATAGCCTATTCCGCGCACATAAAGCTTTCACCAGCAAAAGTAATGATTATGAGTAATGATTGAGGGAAAAGAAAACATTCTAATTATTTGTTAATAAACTAGTGCTTTCTCCTCAGTCAGTGTCGGCTGAAAAGATGAAGCTGCCGAATGCCAACGCTGCACTCGCCATCTTCACATGAACGTAGGCCTATTTAATAGAGTAATGTACCTTTTCATTCCGATTACGTAATTAAAGATTTTTTTTAAATTAGTTCTCTTAATATAGGCTACATTTTAAGCATTCTATGGATATTTTTTTTTTTTGTGAGGCAAGTAGCTGGTTCATTGCTGTGACGCACTCCATTTCACGGAGACGGCAGAAAGCACCACCTTTCTGTTTTACAAAAGCACAACCTTTTGGTGTTATCGTGAGAGTACATAAATTAGAAAGTTTTTTCCACAGCAGAAAAAATTGCAAGGGATGACGCAGGTGCCTCCATGCCATGCAGTAAGTGCCATAGGCTAATAATCAATTTGATATGGGCACATACACTGCATATTCATCTAAAAGAAGCAGCTGTGGGGATGCCTGAAACAGGACTGGGAATGTGGAACAATGGCGAATTCTCTCTTTCTCTATTTATTTTCTTTCTTTCTTTCTTTCTTGCTTTCTTTCTACAGTTCTTAATGCAACATATTTTACCGTTTAAACATAAGCATATGTCAGCTTTTAAACTGCTTAATTGGTGTGTAAATGCCTATTATATGAAAAAGCTTATTCTGGGCAGTATAAATGCAACATGCTATTTTTTCTATTTTCTCTCTCACTCTTATTTATTTATTTATTTATTTATTTATTTATTTAAATTTGTTTGTTTATTTTTTGTCGGCTATTAATAATATCCAGCAGATTGTGCAAAGTGTACCTATAAAAACTTATGACTTAATTTGTGGACCGTGTGTCGTGAATTAAGTGAAAATTAAATGAGAAGTCAAGTATCTATTGTGGCATTAAATTAGTTTGATTGTCGGTTCACATGAAATTCTGTCATTGAGGAGGGAGTTGTAGGGACGCGCGCCACGCAAGAAAAATAGGCTCATTTTAATATGTAACCTGTAATCTGTAATGTTAGTAATGCGCGTCAGATTTTTTTTTGTGCACATCAATTTGACCATAAATGTGGCACACAGTTTTTCTGAGGCACACCCAGAGTCTCTTTTCTGGCTACGCTACTGTTCTGCATGCTTATAAAAAGAAATGAGCCGCTCACATTTTGCTTCCCCCATGACGTAGAAAAGGGATCTTATTATAATATTATGGTTTGTAACTTGTGTGTTTTTAACATAAACTTGTGTGTATTTGACAGTTTAAGCACAATAAGACTGAAAGAGAACTTTTTAGTTTATTACTCAAATGCCGTGTGACAGCCACTTCCTGTGCGCGTGCTTTGGAGGTGTGCGCTCAAAAAAACCGTATATCAGAAGTTTAAACTAATTTGGTTTAAAATGATTTCAATGCAATAGACATGATAATCAAAACCAAGTATCTGAGGTATGAGCTGTAAAGGCACAGCTTTATTCTGGAAAAGCGGACATGCACTTAAATACAAACGCATGAAAACTACTTCTTTTCTGCTTCCATTCAAAATAGGTATTTTCAAAGTAATATAATAATTGATCTGTGGGGTATTTTGAGCTGAAACTTCACAGACACATTCTGGGGACACCTAAGACTTATATTACATATTGTTAAAAGGGACATAATGGGTGTCCTTTAAACATTTTAACTGGAAAATGTTGAAACATATTTTTTATTAACACTCTAATGGTGCTTTTTTTTTTTTCTTAGGTGCTGCTTTTTGTCAGTTGATGGACATCATTCACCCTGGATCTATTGATATACATAAAGTGAAGTTCTCAGCAAAAGAGAATGCAGACATCTTGGATAATTACAATCTTCTACAGGAAGCTTTCAAGAAGGCACAAATCAAAAAAGTGAGCAATTAAATTAAAATTCACACTGAAAATGTTTAAAGCAATTCAGTTAAAAATCAGATTATGTTGGCAAAATATTTTTAATTGCATGGTTATGCAGTGTTTAACGTATTATTAACAACAATGTATGTTTTTGTCTCTATCTTTATTATAGGAACTGGAGCTGAAATTGTTGGTGAATGGAGACATCCTAAAAACATTAGATTTGCTTACATGGTTCAAAGATCTTTATGATCAGAATGTTGTGAAGCTGACGTATAACCCTCAGGAGGGTTTTGTTGAACAGGAAGTGGTGTCATTAAAACCAGGCAGAGAGTTTGAAATGGGTATGTGTTTAATTTTTTTTTTTTTTTTTTTTTTAATTATTGATATTGTGATGTATGTTTATATGATTTTTTCTTTCTTTTCATTGATAGCTAAGAAGGAAGAACAATCTTCACGACTCTACAGTCCTGTACAGACAAAGTATCTACACCAGAAAATGCTAAATGTTAAAAAGGGATCACATGAGTCTTTCTTCCGGAGTCCGGCCACAATGTGTTTCATCAGAAAGTATGGCTCATCTACCTCACCTGATGCTGGATCAAACTTTGCCAGTAGCAAGGATAGTCCAGTATTAGGCCAGAAATATCAGGAAGACAATGCAGCCTTCTGCAGTCAAACTCCATACTGCCTTTATTTATACCATGGAGTGGAGCTTGAGGACAACAAAGAAGCCAGTGTGGTCTTGTTGGGCTTTTTTGACAAAGCTACTGGGGAAAACAAGTTCAGACTGCTTGATGTTCTTCAACCAGAGGAGGAGACTGCTGATGCCATCTGTACCTGCATTGTGGACATGCTGAAGAGGTTCAGAATACCTCTAATGAACTTGGCAGTATTTTATTCAGATTTCCCAGATCATGAAAATCTTCTCTCGGGTCTAAAGTCGCTGAAACCTGAGATTGTGTCTTTATGTGGACTTACAGATATGGCAGGACAAGTGTGTCACAGTGGTGTTGAGAAAATTGAAATTTCTGGCTTGATTGTGAATCTCATCACAGAGATCTACAAACACTTTCCATCTTTCCCAGCTTCTCTACAGATGTTACTTGAAGATGTTGATATATCAAACATCAGAAATGTCCTGACATCCCAATGCTCTCTCTTCTGGAGAATCGTCCAGAAAATGACTTTAGCTTGGTCAGACCTTGAGGAATACTTTGGATCTCTGGATACAGATGAAAAAGAGATCTGTCGTCTTCTTAGTGATCCCAAAATAAGACTCAACGTCCTCTTTCTTAGCCACGCTTTGCAGCCGCTTTGCGATTTTCAGGAGAATATTGACCGGGGTGTCGGCGTGACACAGCTCCTCCAAGATGCTTCTCAATTAGTGAGATTCTACACAGCAAGTTTCCTCAGACCAAAAGCAGCAGAGTTTTTTCTAAGAAGAGGAAAGACCTCGCTCATACAGGACACAGTGGGACATTTACCTAGACGAGAGGTCAAAGTCGGCGAACAGGCAGCTGATTTTCTCCAGCAACACTATGAAGAGTTAACTGAGTACTTGGAGACATTTCACAGTTCCGTCATCTCCTTCTACACGACTGTAACTGTTAATATTGTTGAACGTTTACCCTTCTCAGATTCCACCATGAGAAACTTGTCATTAGTGTTGAGTCCAGGAAAAAAGCTTGAGGTGACTGGCAAAATTGTCCAAGATTTAGGTGTCTGTTTTGGGGTTTGCCCAAGCCCTCAAAATGTCAGCTTACTCACAGATGAGTTTTTGGAGTATCAGTTCATTGAAGGGGGTGACACAGACTCAACCGACCACTCAATGGAGCAGTACTGGCAGACAGAGCTGAGGATTATGGGAAGGACATCTAGTTTTGGGAAATTAATCGTTAGCTTGTTGGCTTTGCCCAGAACGTTGAAAAAAGAGATCATTTTTGAACAGGTGAGTCACTGAAGTATGAAGAGCTTGAGAAACCAAAATATTATTTATCCGATATCTGTATGACAAGATATCATTTCTCCCTTTTAATGTGACAATGCTTATGGCAATTACATTTGTTTGAACTGTCAGGAGCATTCAGAGCATCTTACGTCCATAGCAATGTTTCAAAATCTAATCTAAAAGTTGTGTTTGTGTGTGGTTGTCTGCATCACAGATGTTTCAACAAACTGACTATCTCAGGGAGAGGAAAATGGAGGACTATGAGGACGATGCTACAGACAGCAGCTCATATAAAAGTGCTCCATCACATCTCAGTCCAGAGAATCAATCCGGTAATGAGACATACATATACTTTATAAGGTGAATGACATATTCAGGAGCCGATCTGTAATTACTCTGCATCTGCATTTGAATTTCAGATATCATTGACTTAACGGAAATGGACGACATAGTGGAAGTGGAGGACATTGCACCAATGGACGTGGATGATATTGTGCCAATCTCTTCTGATTCAGAAGCAGAAAGCCAAAATAACACTGAAGGTTTCAGACCCTGTTCAGATATTTTCTTCTACAATTCTACACCATTGAGACAGGTCTATGTAAAACTTACTTTTGCCCTTCCTTGCCAGGGAATCATCCATATGTGTCTGTAATCTTGGATGATGACGATGATGATGAAATCACTGATGATGATGATGATTACAACAACTGTGATGCCGATGATGTCACATGGAATTATGCGGTAAATGTCTGCTCATTGGTTTTTGTTTTAGGTTCAGTTTTGGATATCTTGATTGAACATTTTGCTTTCTCTGCCAGAAAAGAAAAGAAAATGCATCATCTACACAAAACAGTGAGAAAATAGAATACCAGGTAATTTTTTTTGTTATATTTTAATATTATACATCCGTGCATGTAATCAAAGCAAAAGTGTGAAGTTTATGCGCTTTTAGCTGTTTCTGTAACTAGAAAAAGACTTTAGACTCTACAGCCAACGAGTGATGTATTTCTCTTTTTAGGATGGTTACAAAGTGGGTGAGATGGTTTGGGGGCCGATTGAGGGTTTTGGTCTTTGGCCTGGACTGGTTCAGAGCTGGGACAGCAATACGCCTTGTGGCTCCATGCGTAAAGTGATTTTCTTTGGGAACAGGATGGTGTCAGAGGTAAAAAAATGACTATCCAGAGTCTTTTAGGTTTTCTTTTACTTAAATGTGTTAATATAACAAATGGTCTATTGCAGGTCCAAGCAGATTATCTCCTGCCCTTTTTTTCATTTGCCAACTGCTTCTGCACTAATTCCTTCGCTACAGTAATGGCATATAAAGATGCAATTTTCAGTTCTCTGCAGGTAAGACAAAGTTTGTTATTAGTGCTCTATAGTTCATTGCACTAGCATGCAGTTAGCAATTTACTCTGATATTTCTGATAGTTTTGGAAAGCTAAGCCTAATTTTGTTGAAAATTTCTCTGATATTTTGGCTTGCACTTTGGAAAACATTTGTTTGCAATTCCTCTTGGTTATTCTTTACTTAACCTTTAAAGGTAAAAAAAAAATCAAATAGGGCTGTAAAATCGATTAATCACTTTCAAAATTAAAGTATGTCTTTACATAACGTGTGTACTGTGTATATTTATATGTAGATATAATTGAGGTCAAAAGTTTACATCCCCCTTTCAGAATCATTAAAAATGTTCAGTTTTACCAAAATAAGATGAATCATGCAAAATGCATGCTACTGTTTTAGTACTGACCTGATAAGATGTTTTGCATAAAAGATGTTTACATATAGTCCACAAGAGAAAGTAATAGTTCAGTTTATAAATTCAACTGTTCAAAAGTTTACATACACTTGATTATTAATACTGTGTTGTTACCTGAAGGATCCAGAGCTGTTTTTTTGTTCAGTGATAATTGTTTATGAGTCTCTTATTTGTCCTGAACAGTTAAACTGCCTGCTGTCCTTCAGAAAAATCCTTCTGTTTTCCAGCATTTTTGTGTATTTGAACCCTTTCCAACAATGATTTTGATGATTTTGAGATCCATCTTTTCAGAATGAGGACAACTGAGGGACTTATGCAACTATTACAGAAGGTTCAAATTTTTTGAATTTGAAGATCAGGGTAAATTTAACTTATTTTGTCTTCTGGGAAAGATGTAAGTATCTTCTGTAGCCTCTGAAGGGGAGTACTAAATGAAAAAGTATGATATTTAGGGAAAATAAGATAAATGTATCTTCATTCTGTTTAAAAGTTTTCACCCCAGGCTTTTTTTAATTATTATTATTTATTTATTTATTTATTTTATTTTATTTTATATGATCCCTCTTATTTTGGTAAAATGATTATCATTTTTAATGAGTCTGAAAGGGGTATGTCAACTTTTGACCACAACTGTATACATGCATATACTTTTATTTTGGCAGCAATTCATCGGTTTTACAGCTCTACTCCCAAATGTTAGTACAGAAACATCTGTGCCTCTCATTGTGTGATTTGTCATTTGTTTCTAGGTGGCTTCCAGGCGCAGTAGAATGTTTTTTTCCCCTGAGACGGACACTAAGGATGAATTGCTTAGAGTCATGTTGGACTGGGCCTTTGGAGGCTTTGAACCAATGGGTCCAGAAGGACTTCAACCTCAGTCAGAATGCAGTGGTATGCAGCAAGCACCAGAGGATGCTCTTTGACCTGCTTTATTCCAATGTGTAGCATGCAGTGTCATATGCTGTATTCATTTACTATATATTTATATCTTTCTTTCCTCCTTAGACAAGATTTATATGCCTCGATCAGTGAATAGGAACAAAAGAAACCACAAAGACCCTACAGGAAAGTTATTTGAATTAACTGTATCTCTGAATAAACTCCCTGAGTCTCTGGACCTGCACAATGGCTCGATAGACCTTGGGGAAACAGATGTTTATAGAAAACGAATGTATTCAAAATGGAATCAGAGATCCTGGCAGACTGTGAAGACCCGCAGAAAACAAAAATATGTACAACGAAATAAACATCAAAATATTGCTCCAGCTGTACATATCGAGTCCAGACAGAACAGCCAAAAAAGACGTATGTACATCATTAATATTTATAGTTGCTATTAAAATTATGATGGCAAAGCAAGAATGAAACCCATATAACTTGTGTTTTTTGAAATGTGTTCATAGATCAAATGGTGCAAGAATTTCTGGAAAACAAGAGAAACATTGAAGGTGAGAAACCTTTTTATAAACACTGTAGTAACTGTTGATAATGAGTGGAGTTCATTCTAAATTAATTACTCTTCCTTCCCAGAGTTCTGCTTATCATGTGGCAGTACGCCTGTTGAAATCATCCACCCGCTCTTCGAAGGAAGGCTGTGTTCGAACTGCAGGGTACTAAATATTAAACAGCTGTAGTTCTCTCCGCACATGAGTATTGGCTATACTGACTAAACCTATTACTAAATATTGCATAAAATCAAGTATACAGTCATACAGTACAATACAGTCATTCAGTGATGTGTTTTTTTTTTTAATCAAATGTAGTATAATTTCACGGAGACGCTGTACAGATATGATGAAGACGGCTATCAGTCATACTGCACCGTCTGCTGTTCTGGCATGGAAGTCATTCTGTGTGGCCATAACAGCTGTTGTCGGTGAGTGTTTATGAGACCATTGATACAAGGTCGTGGGTTGAATGCAGTGTAAGTATGTAGTACTTTTCACTTTGACTTATAAACCCTAGCTGAATTTGGTCTTTTTCCTTTTTTCTAGCTCCTACTGTGTGGACTGTCTGGATATCCTAGTGGGTCAAGGGACATTTGACCGACTGAAAAATGTGGATCCATGGACGTGTTACCTGTGTGCACCTGAAAGCAGCTCTGGAGCCTTGAAGCCCAGGCATGACTGGAGCATCCGTGTGCAGGAATTCTTTGCCAACAACAGCGCTATGGAGTTTGTTAGTGCTTGTTTTATATTGTT
This sequence comes from Cirrhinus mrigala, assembly GCA_036247105.1. NCBI lineage: Eukaryota > Metazoa > Chordata > Actinopteri > Cypriniformes > Cyprinidae > Cirrhinus > Cirrhinus mrigala. The sequence goes on from CM070029.1 coordinate 20,410,180, forward strand.
CGTCGTTTTATAAAAATATTAGACGATATTCCAGATTTGTGTTTGTATTGGTTCAACCAATGACATTTGCCATCCTCAGGAGCCCCATCGAGTTTATCCATCAATCCCTGCTAACCAGCGACGTCCAATCAGAGTGCTATCCTTATTTGATGGTATAGCCACAGGTAAAACTGCCCGTATTCCTCACCTGCTTGTAGTTTAATGTATTGTAGCCTGTTCTTATATTGATCGTGTGGCTTAAATGCGTTTTTGTATTTCAGGATACCTTGTGTTGAGGGATCTTGGCTTTAAAGTGGAAAAATATGTGGCCTCAGAAATTGATGAAGAGTCCATTACCATTTCCATGGTCAACCATGATGGAAAAATCACTCATGTGGATGATGTTAAAAACATTACAAAAAGACATGTACGGCTGCAAAATCAGTTTTCATCTTTTTTCTTGTCTTTAAAGTGTTAATGTACCCTAAAATGAAAATTGTCATCATTTGCAAACGCATAAGACATTTCTTTGCGTTCGAATTTGAAAGATCTGAAAAGATTTTAATTTGGGGTTGAACTAACCCTTTAAATGGTAAAACCTCTTTACACATCCTGAAGAAGACTCCTCAGTAGTCTGCTCATCAAATTTATTCTTTTTTATTGTTCAGCTTGAGAAATGGGGCCCGTTTGATCTTCTCATTGGTGGAAGTCCTTGTAATGACTTGTCCATAGTCAATCCTGCCAGGAAAGGCTTGTTTGGTAAGAGAAAACTCTGGTTACTGATATTAGCACATGGTGCACACATCAAATTTAAAGTTTTGTTGAATATTCTACTGCTGAGCAGGCTCAGTGCTAGGTCTCATGTCAAAACAGATAACAGTTAACATCATTCACTGCATCTGAGATCCTCTTTTTTTTTTTTTTTTTTTTCTGTTCTCTGTAGAGGGCACTGGGCGGCTCTTTTTTGAATACTACCGGCTACTGAATGTTATGAAACCAAAGGAGGATGACCCACAGCCTTTCTTCTGGCTGTTTGAGAACGTGGTGTTCATGCAAACAGAGGTTAAAGCTGACATTTGCCGCTTTCTGGAAGTAAGTGTTCTTCTTGTTGGATAAAAATTTAATAAATACTCTCAGCAGTCTGTCAATTTGAAAAGCTCTTATAATTAGGGCCCAAGCACTAGGGCCCAGTTTCTTCTTCTCCAAAATGGATCACATTTTTGAGGCCTAAACATGCTCGAAAGCTCATGAAACTTTGCATGTGCCGAAAGTGGTAAAAATTTACGTCTGATATGGGTTTCAGAAGAAAGTGTGTCAAATGGCTTGATAGCGCCACCTATAAAAACCTATAAAAAAACAAATTGCCTCTTGATCTATATTTCACATACATGTACAAAATTTGGTAGACACCAAAACCTATGAAAAAACCTATGAAAAAGCCAGTATGAGTTATAATCATAGCACCACTTGCTTGCAACAAGAAGTGGCATATTTTGACTCTTTTCCTGTATTTTTTATTTATTTATTTTTTTTAAGTGTAACCCTGTGCTTGTTGATGCTGTGAAAGTGAGTCCAGCGCACAGAGCAAGATACTTCTGGGGGAACATACCTGGCATGAACAGGTGCGTCAGTTATATTTATATGAATAACACACCTGCTTATTTGTTTATTTATTTATTTATATCTGGAAAATACACTCAACTGCGTAAACTCAAGTATATCAGTATGATATTATACGTCATCCTTTTTATTCTGTTTTGACCAGACCAATCATAGCATCTCAGAATGATAAACTGAGTCTTCAGGATTGTCTGGAGCCTGGCCGCATCGCAAAGGTTTGTCATGAGCTTCTAAATAAAGATGTGCAGTATGTAATTATTGTGATGATATTGCTAGTGATGAGTACTGACACTGGGTTATGTACTGTTTTGCAGTATGAAAAGGTTCGCACTATCACCACACGGACAAACTCACTGAAGCAGGGCACTAACGACGCACATTTCCCCATCACCATGAATGGGAAAGATGACAATATATGGATCACAGAAATGGAGAAGTAAGTTTTACTTCTACTCTTAGCTATAAATAAAAATATTTCATACAAATACGTATTAATACTGATTCTGACACTTTTTGCAGAATATTTGGATTTCCAAAGCATTACACGGATGTGAAAAACATGGGCCGTTTGCAGAGGCAAAGAGTGCTTGGGAAATCCTGGAGCGTCCCTGTCATACGACATCTTTTAGCACCGCTGAAGGATTACTTTGCTTGTGATGAGGTCCCCTTGAAATGAACTGGCATTGATTATTTTAATCTTTTTCTGTCAGTGTGAAAAGACACTCAGGGACATGAGAATTTGTTGCTTTTAATGGTTTTACCTTTGTTTTTTAAACTAAAATGGTATAACTAAGTGAAGAAATGTTTGGAATAATGGATGCTGGGAAACTGAAGAAGGTTGATTCTGTTTTATTGAATGTTGCATCAAATCACATGTCACTTTTTAAAAATGTAATTTTCTCATTTGCAATCATGTTTAGCTACAAATAGAGTATCAAATTTGGTGTAAGATTGAGCAAAATGAATAAATGTGATTAGCAAAATGAATAAACGTTTGCAATGTTTTTTTTGAAGCACCAAGATGGTGTCTAAGTACACTACCAGTCAAATGTTTTAGAACAGTAAGATTTTGTTGTTTTTTTTTAAGAAGATCCAAAGTACAGTTAAAACATTAAAACTTAGAATTGAAAATGTCATTTATTCCTGTGATTTCAAAGCTGAATTTTTAGGAGCATTACTCCAGTCCCATGATTCTACAGAAATCATTTCAATATTCTGATTTGCTGCTCAAAATCATTTGTTGAAAACAGCTGAGTATAATTTTTTGATGAATAGAAAGTTCAGAAGAACAGTATTTATCTGAAATAGAAATCTTTTGTGACATAAATGTCTTTATCATTACTTTTGATCAATTTAAAGCATCCTTGCTAAATAAAATTTTTTTTTTTTTTTTTGTTATTTATTTTTTAAATAAGTAAGTTAATAAAATAAAATTATATGGACTCCAAACTTTTGAATGGTATAGTGTATTATGTTACAAAAGCTTTTTATTTCAGATAATCGCAGATCTTTGGATCTTTCTATTTATCAAAGAATCCTGGAAAAAAAAGGACTCAACTGTTTTAAATATTGATAATGATAATAAATGTTTCTTGAACAGCAAATAAGCAAAAATTCAGCTTTGATCACAGGAATAAATTACATTTTAAAATCTACTCAAATAGAAAGCAGTTATTTAAAAAAAAAAAAAAAAAAAATGTCACAATATTACTGCTTTTTTACTTCAAATAAATGCAGGCTTGGTGAGCAGAAGAAACTTCTTTAAAAAACAATTAATCTTACTGTTCAAAAACGTTAGACTGGTAGTGTACCTGCCTGTCGAGGTATGGTGTCTAAAGTAAAAAAAGAAAAGAAAATCATCAAATGTTTTAAAACAGTAATTCACCAGAGGACATTTTTGCCCCGCATTTTAATTATGTCAAGCTTTCTGTCACTCAATGGCATTTATGTTTTGAGCGCAGGTAAGTATTTACCCTGATAATTATTATTGTACAACGCAACATTTTTTTTTATAAATTGTTGTTATTTAGATATTCCAGATAATGATTTCAGATCATTTTAGTATTTAAAAATTCTTAAACGAGTTATTAACTGGTACCAACTGAAACGAGAAACAGAACGACTTTTATTTTGAAACGCAAAGGCATAAGCGTATTTTGGACGGACAGTCATAGCAAAGTCTTTCACTGTGTAAGTAGAACTTTAGTCCTATTTTACTATATTTAGAAGAGAAGTAAGGGATATCGGTATGTGTTACGTGTTTACATAAATGTCCTGTGTGGAGGAATGGCTGCTGTTGGAAGGCCGGTTTCGCGTAATTTGCTGCCGCATCCGTATCCGTTTCCTCTGTTTTAAGTTTTCGCGGTAAAAGGGACGATGACATGTGTGGAAATACACAGTAACGAATTCTCCACATATTCTTATCTTTAAAGTGTCGCTACTGAATTGTCGACATGCTAGTTGTCAAGACGTCTTCATTTGAGAGGGCCTCGTTCTAAAAGAGAACATCTTTTCGGTTTGTTACTTTTCCTTTCAGCATTTGATGTGGTGGGCGGGTGAATGTTGTTTTCATCATAATCAACATTCTTGCATATTGAATACTGACTGGCAATAGTGTATACAACACTAATTAATGTAAAAATCAAAGTGAAAAAGCGTTAAATGACCATATGTCCAACGTTATAGGCGAATAACGTTATATTAAACTAGTTCACTGTACTGAGAAGCAAAACAATTCTTCTTCTTATACTTCTTCTTCTTTATTATTATTATTATTTAAACACTGCGCTTCTGATATCGGCACGCACCTTTTCCTGTCATAAAAATACCGCGCGCGCGAATAATTAAAAAATAACCGTAACTTAATTAACTTACTCTTAAACGTCTTACTGATTAACATTAGTTTATCGATTCTTTATTAGATATCTACTTAAAGGTATAAGACTAAATATGTATTTGTGATTTCAAAGAGATTTTACACGTCTGAGCAGAAAATGATGTTAGTAAGTTAAGTGTAAACGATAATTCTTTTTGCTTAACGTTAGTTAAATGCAGAGAAGCTAAACTGCACTGTTGTGGTAAAAAAAAAAAAAAAAAAACGAATCTAATGTTTTCTTAGTTCAAATGTTTCAAATCAAAATCATGATTTGCTAACTAACATTACATATAATTTCTTTGCAGGCTATGGAAAAATGGTAGTGAATGTAAATATCACAAACGACGATCTTAGCGGGATTTTGGACTGGCTCAGTGACATACAGTCAAGTGGAGCACACCTGCTCAGGTATTTTTGCCTACCAGCCAATCAAAACACTTTTTAATTGGGTCTATACAGTTTTATGTTATCACTGATGTCAAACGTTTTTTTTTTTAAATTACACATTTCATCTAAATATCAGTCTACATGGTGTGTTTTCCCAGGTTTAGACTGATGTGATTCTCAGTTGAATATGTTTTATTATAGAGTGTTTTTTATTTTTAGTTTTTTATTTATTTTTTATAATAATTATGATGTATAATGAATAACATTACACTTTAAACCCTTGTATTTTGAACTCATTTTATAGAAACTGGAGCAGACATTGTTGGTGAATGGTAACATCCTGAGCACATTAGATTTGTAGTTCAGAGAGTTTGTGATTGCAGAGCTTGAAATGGGTAGGTATTTATTTTTCGAGTCAATTTTTATTTTTTTTTGCATATTACATAATGTCATATCTTGGTCTTGTAAATGGTATCTCATTTTTATGACTCTTTGTCATTCTTTTAATTATAGCTAAGAAGAGGAGACGTTCATCAAGATCCAAACGGTCAACGTATCCAAAACAGAATGTGAACAATGCTAAAAAGACATCAAATAATTCTTTCTCTTGCAATCCAGCCACAATGTGTTTCATCGAAAAGTATGGATCATCTACCTCAGCTGATGCTGGATCAAACCTTACCAATAGCAAGGACGATCTAGTATCAGGCCGAAAGTACTGGGAAGACATAATAGCCATCTGCAGTCAGACTCCATACTGTCTTTATTTATACCATGGAGTGGAGCTTGAGGACAACAAAGAAGCCAGTGTGGTCTTGTTGGGCTTTTTTGACAAAGCGGCTGGAGAAAACAAGATCAGACTGCTTGATGTTCTTCAACCAGAGGAGGAGACTGCTGATGCCATCTGTACCTGCATTGTGGACATGCTGAAGAAGTTCAGAATACCTCTAATGAACTTGGCAGTATTTTATTCAAATTTCCCAGATCACGAAGATCTTCTCTCGGGTCTAAAGTCGCTGAAACCTGAGATTGTGTCTTTATGTGGACTTACAGATGTGGCAGGACAATCGTGTCATAGTGGTGTTGAGAAAATGAAGTTTTCTGGCTTGATTGTGAATCTCATCACAAAGATCTACAAACACTTTCCATCTTTCCCAGCTTCTCTACAGATGTTACTTGAAGATGTTGATTTATCAAACATCAGAAATGTCCTGACGTCCCAATGCTCTCTCTTCTGGAGAATCGTCCAGAAAATGACTTTAGCTTGGTCAGACCTTGAGAAATATTTTGGATCTTTGGATACAGATGAAAAAGCAATCTGTTGTCATCTCAGAGATCCCAAAATAAGACTCAACGTCCTATTTCTAAGCCACGCTTTGCAGCCGCTTTGTGATTTTCAGGAGAATATTGACCGAGGTGTCAGTGTGACACAGCTCCTCCAAGATGCATCTCAATTATTGAGATTTTACACAGCGAGTTTCCTCAGACCAAACACAGCAGAGCTTTTCCATAAGAGAGGAAAGACCTCGTTTGTACAGGACACAGTGGGACATTTACCTAGACGAGAGGTTAAAGTTGGCAAACATGCTGCTGATTTTCTCCAGCAAAGCTCTGAAGAGTTAACTGAGTACTTGGAGACATTTCACAGTTCCGTCATCTCCTTCTACACGACTGTAACTGTTAATATTGTTGAACGTTTACCCTTCCCAGAGTCTTGTCTGAGAAACTTGTCATTAGTGTTGAGTCCAGGAAAAAAGCTTGAGGTGACTGGCAAAATAGTCCAAGATTTAGGTGTCTGTTTTGGGGTTTGCCCAAGCCCTGGGAATACCAGTTTACTCTTAGATGAGTTTTTGGAGTATCAGTTCCTTGATGAAGGTGACACACACCCAGCTGACCAGTCAGTGGAGCAGTACTGGAAAACAGAGCTGAGGATTATGGGAAAGACATCTAGTTTTGGGAAATTAATCGTGAGCTTGTTGGCTTTGCCCAGGACATTGAAAAAAGAGATAATTTTTGAACAGGTGAGTCACTGGAATATGAAGAGCTTGAGAAACCATAATATCAGATATCTATGTGGAAAAAAGTTAACACCTTAAAGAGTTTTTGAAAATGTATTTAGTTTACTTTGAATTAAGGGTCCTGTGATTATATGTAAAGTATCCTAGAACACTTTATATGCTTGTAATCAAAAAAAAATTAAGACTTTTAATCCAAGCATTTCAGTGGTGCTTGCTGAGGCAAACATTTTGTCTGGCAGATGAAAATAGGTGGGAAAAAAGCTACTTATGGAAGTATGCAAACCCATATCTGTGGACCAGAATATTATAAGCCTGAGCTATTTTGACATGGACAAGTTACCAACTAGCAATGACCTAGCAATCACCCTGAATACCTAGCAAATAGATAACATCATGCTAACAATCACTCAGACCGTCTTACCTCCATAGCAATGCACAATAAGCAAACATCAAGTTTGATTCGTATTTGTGTGTGGTTGTCTGTATCTCAGATGTTCCAACAAACTAATTTGAATCTGAAGAAGAGGAAAATGGAGGACTTCAAGGAGAAGGACATGGCTAAGGAAGATGCTACAGACAGCAGCTCATATAAAAGTGCTCCATCACATCACAGCCCAGCGACTCAAGGGAGCATCAGATGCGGTAATGACGCATAAGTTGTTTTAGTGACCTTTGAAGCCAAATGACATGTTAGATCTTTGGAACTTGAAAACAAGGTTATTAAAATGCAATCGAGGAACTGATCTCTATCTGCTTCGCATCACACTCCAACAAATGCATTTGATTCTTAGATGTCGTTGACTCATGGGACGTGGAAAACATTGTGGCAATGGAAGTGGAGGATACTGTGCTAGTCTCTTCTACTTCCGATACAGAAAGGCAAAATGACACACAAGGTTTCATGCCATGCTCAAACACACCAGATAGTGAAATTTTATATTTTCTAAAACTCTGGGACGTGACCTAAATCATACTCTTTGTCCTTGTCTAGGGCATCATCCAAATATGCCCGATGATGATGGAGACGACAAGTACAGCAGCAGTGATGAGAGCGACGATTGCAGCAGTAGTGATGATGATGTCATATGGACTGAGGTAAATATCCACTTCTTGTTTGCAGAGAAGGGTGTTGTTTTGTTTCTGGATATTGCGATTGAACATGATAGTTTTTCTCTTCCAGAAAAGAAAAGGAACTATCTCGCATAACAATGAGAAAACAAACAGTCCATACCAGGTAACTTCAACATTTATCAAATTAGATTTAAAGATTTTTTTTAATTATTTTTATTATATGTGTGCATTGTACTAAAAACTGAAACTTGTAATTTCTGCACCACAAGTATCACCAAATCCACTGGTTGAGAAAACAGAGTACTTTAGGTAAAATCAAGTAAAATCAAGGAAATATTAATGTAAAATTGCCTCTGTATATTGAAGTAATAGATCACCCAAAAATGAAGCCCAACACAGTGTGTGATCTTTCTATGAGTTTGAGGATTTATAGTCATATGACAATTATTATGAGATCAAAGGAGACATCGGATGCAAAATTCACTTTTACATGGTGTTTGCATATAAATATGTCTTAGCGGTGTGTGGACACAACCACCCTAAAATGATAAAGATCCATTCACTCCTTTTTTTTTTTTTTATCCCCAAAACCTTTACAGTCTCAGTTATCAAGCTGTTTTGATTTTCTGAGCGGTATGACGTCAAACTGCTCAGACCCTGTCCATGACCGCTGACGTACTGTCCTGTATTAGCATATTTTTACACTCTTTTAACTGTGTTCGAGCAGCTGTAGTAACAAGTACTTGCATCTTGTAAGCAATGCAAGTGTTTTATAGTTTGATGTAAAAGTGAAGATAAGAGTCTTCATTTTCTTTGGACATCAGAGCTGCTGAGGACATTTTGTTTTTGATGGTAATGCACCACAGAATACAGAATATCGAAGAGAGGGGTGGAAAATTGGGATTTAATGTGCCCTTTAACATCATAATTATACATGTCATCTTTATAGTAATCTGCTTTATTAGATGTCTAACAACCTTTATGTTTTTAGGGGAATTACACAGTTGGTGAGATGGTTTGGGGGCCGATTGAGGGTTTTGGTCTTTGGCCTGGACTGGTTCAGAGCTGGGACAGCAAGAAGCCTTGTGGCTCCATGCGTAAAGTGATTTTCTTTGGGAACAGGATGCTGTCAGAGGTATAAAGCTTACTATACAGAGTCTTATATGTGTGAGCGTTTGGGTTTTGCTTGTATTTGCTCAGTGAGAAAGATTATGTTATGTATATTTTTTTATTATAGATCCAAGTAGACGATCTACTGCCCTTCTTTGCATTTGCTAAGTGCTTCTGTTCTAATTCCTTCGCTACAAAAGCAACATATAAAGATGCAATCTTCAATTCTCTGCAGGTAATATAAATTATTTTGCTAGTACCATGTTTTTGGTACCATATGATCTATTTACCTTGCAATTTAGTGTTTCAGTCTGGAAAACCAGTTCTGGCAAGCAATCCCAGCATTTTGCTGTAATAACTTTTTTTTGTTTATCCTTCAAAAATATTGTGATTGCTGTTCCTAAGACCTCTAAGGCCTAATCATTTTCCATGCAAGTACGTGGATACGAATATAAACACTTAAACATAGATATGTAAGAAAGGTTTTATACATGTTATGGTCTAGGTGGCTTCCAGACGCAGTAGAATGTTTTTTTCCCCTGAGACGGACTCTATGGATGAGTTGTTCAGAGTCATGCTGGACTGGGCCTTTGGAGGTTTTAAGCCATCAGGTCCAGATGGACTTCGACCTCAATCAGAATACAATGGTATGCAACAGATAAGACACTCTCTGACCACAGTGCTGTATTTCAGTGCATTTACTGTTGGATTAAACTTTACATTTGCTGTATATTTACTGCATATTTTTTTCTTTTTTCCTTCCTTTAGAACAGGCGTTTATGCCACGATCAGTGAATGGGAACGTTGGGTCCTCTCCAAACAACAAAGACCATCGAGAAAAATTATTTAACCTAACTGTATCTCTGAATAAACTCCCTGAATCTCTGGACCTGCACGAAGGTTCAGTAAACCTTGGGAAAACGCATGTTTACAGAAAATTCATGCATCCGAAATGGAATCGGAGATCCTTGCAGACTGTAAGAACTAGTCGAGGGCAGAAACGTACTTACTGGAATAAGCATTGGGAAAGTATGCAGGTTGAGTCCAGACAGAACAGCCAAACAAGATGTATGTATACCATTGATTTTCATTGAAGCTATTTACATTGCCATGTCAAAAAAACAACTTAACCTCTTGTTTATTTAAATGTTTTCACAGATCAAATGGTGCAGCAATTTCTGGAAAACAAGATAGACATTGAAGGTAAGAAACCCTTTCATAAGCATTGCAGTAATTGTTGATAATGAGTGGAGTTCATAATTAATTTCTTGTCACTTTCAGAGTTCTGCTTATCATGTGGGAGTACATTTGTTGACATCATCCACCCACTCTTTGAAGGCAGCCTGTGCTTGAAATGCAAGGTACGGTGTAATTGCACTGTTGTAGTCAAAAAGCTAGTCCAACTAAAGCTTGCGTGCATAAGTTAAGAGTTAACAAACAGGTGAATGGCTGTATGATTCTGATTGTGAACGGCATTAAAGGAGAAGTTCACTTCCAGAACAAAAATTTACAGATAATGTACTCACCCCCTTGTCATTCAAGATTGTGTCTTTCTTTCTTCAGTCATAAAGGAAGTGTTTCTTGAGGAAAACATTCCAGAATTTTTCGCCTGCGAGTTTAAATTCCAAAATACAGTTTCAATGCAGCTTCAAAGGGCTCTAAACGATCCTAGCTGAGGAAGAAGACTTACCTAGTGAAACAATTGGTTATTTTTCAAAAATTTCCAAAAGAAGAATAGAGAATAGACAAGACAAGCGTTTGGGGTTGTTTTTTTTAGAAAATCGGTCGTTTCGCTAGATAAGACCCTTCTTCCTCGACTGGGATCATTTAGAGCCCATTTAAACTGCATTTTGGAAGTTCAAACTCGCAAGCACCATAGAAGTCCACTATATGGAGAAGAATTCTGGAATGTTTTTCTAAAGAAACATAATTTCTTTACGACTGATGAAAGAAACACCAACATCTTGGATGACAATGGGGCGAGTAAATTATCGGTGTAAAAACTCCCCTTAGATCCCTGACAAAGCTTTGTTTGCCTGTTTGTCACATCTAGTTTAATTTCACGGAGACGCTGTACAGATATGATGAAGACGGCTATCAGTCGTACTGCACTGTCTGCTGTTCTGGCATGGAGGTCATTCTGTGTGGCCATGGCAGCTGTTGTCGGTGAGTTTGTGCTGATCACAAAAAAAGACTTTTATGATTTTAAAACAGAAAAAAATTATTATGCATTACAAGTAAATTGAATTAAGCAAAAGGCAACATTCGAGATATGTTAAGATGCAGGATCTTTGTAAATTAAAGTTAATATGCAGTTGTTAAAGGTACACTCCACTTTTTTTTGAAATAGGCTCATTTTCCAACTCCCCTAGAGTAATACAGATGTGTTTTACCGTTTTTGAATCCATTCAGCCGATCGCCGGGTCTGGCGACTTTTCTAGCACTTTTAGCATAGCTTAGCATAAATAATTGAATCTGATTAGACCATTAGCATCTTACTATAAAATGACTAAAGTGTTTCGATATTTTTCCTATTTAAAACTTGACTCTTCTGTAGTTGCATCGTGTACTAAGCCTGGCGGAAAATGAAAAGTTGCAATTTTCTAGGCTGATATGGCTAGGAACTATACTCTCATTCTGGCGTAATAATCAAGGAATTTTGCTGCCGTACCATGGGTGCAGCAGGCGCAATGATATTACGCAGCGCCTGAAAGTGACCGGCACTAAGTTTGTGTAGATGCAGAGTTGCTGCCAGCAGAGTTGATGGCTGCGTAATATCGTTGCGCCTGCTGCACCCATGGTACGGCAGCAAAGTTCCTTGATTGATTCCTTGATACGCCGGAATGAGAGTATAGTTCCTAGCCATATCGGCCTATAAAATCGCAACTTTTCATTTTCCACCAGTCTTAGTATACGATGCAACTACAGAAGAGTCGAGTTTTAAATAGGAAAAATATCAAAACTCTTTAGTCATTTTATAGTAAGATGCTAACGGTCTAATCGGATTCAATGATTTATGCTAAGCTATGCTAAAAGTGCTACCACCAGACCCGGCGATCAGCTGAATGGATTCAAAAGCGGTAAAACACGTTTGTATAACTCTAGGGGAGTTGGAAAATGAGCCTATTTTCAAAAAAAGTGGAGTGTTCCTATAACATTGCAGGGTTATTAAAAAAATGTTATTATAAAGAAGTGAAGTGAAATCATTTTTACAACTTTTGAACCCAATCCAATTTGGTCTCTTGCCCTAGCTGCTACTGTGTGGACTGTCTGGAAATCCTAGTGGGTCAAGGGACATTTGACCAGCTGAAAAATGTGGATCCATGGACGTGTTACCTGTGTGCACCTGAAAGCAGCTCTGGAGCCTTGAAGCCCAGGCATGACTGGAGCATCCGTGTGCAGGAGTTCTTTGCCAACAACAGCGCTATGGAGTTTGTAAGTGCTTGTTTTATATTGTTCATCATCTTATAAAAATATTGAATCATCTTAGAATTGTATTTGTATTGGTTCAACCAATGACATTTGTCATCCTCAGGAGCCCCATCGAGTTTATCCATCAATCCCTGCTAACCAGCGACGTCCAATTAGAGTACTTTCTTTATTCGATGGTATAGCCACAGGTAAAACTGTCCATATTCCTCATCTATGTGTAGTTCAATATATGCTTATTGGATCATAGTCTGTTCTTGTATTGATCATGTGACTCATTTAAATACATTTTTGTTTCAGGATACCTTGTCTTGAGGGATCTTGGCTTCAAAGTGGAAAAATATGTGGCCTCAGAAGTTGATGAAGAGTCTGTTACGATCTCTATCGTCAACCATGATGGGAAACTCACTCATGTGAATGACGTTAAAAAAATAACAAAAAAGGATGTACGGTTCTAAAATCATTAAATATTAAAATCTTTGTACACATGCACTTTAATTGCACTTCTGAAGAAGACTCTTTAACAGTCTCATTTGAGTTTTTTTCTTTTTCATTGTTCAGCTTGACAAATGGGGCCCATTTGATCTTCTCATTGGAGGAAGTCCTTGTAATGACCTATGCACAGCCAATCCTAACCGAAAGGGCTTGTTTGGTAAGACGCATTTTATGCACGTTTCACAAAAAATAACAAGCAAAGTATAATCTAATTGCCTGTCTTTATTGACAAAAAGATTGGGAAACCTTGTCTTGATGAAGCTGCATAATCCAAAATTTGTATAATCAAAACAAAAACACATGGTTTACACATCATATAATAATGTTTTTGTCCATCTACTGAGCACATTCAACTCAGGTTTTATAATTCATTGCATCTGAGATCCTCTTTACTCCCTGCAGAGGGCACTGGACGGCTGTTTTTCGAGTACTATCGGCTTCTGAATATGTTGAAGCCAAAAGAGGATGATCCACGGCCGTTCTTCTGGCTGTTTGAGAACGTGGTGTTAATGGAAAACAAGGTTAAAGCCGACATTTGCCGCTTTCTGGAAGTGAGTTTTCTTCATTATGTTGGATAGAGGCTTGCTTAAGTCTGTGTGATTTTACTTGAGTCTTGGCATAACATTTTAAAAGAATGCTTAGTCTCATGGTGTACTAAGTCTGTGTGCTTTGTTTTTAGTGCAACCCTGTGCTCATTGATGCTGTGAAAGTGAGTCCAGCGCACAGAGCAAGATACTTCTGGGGGAACATACCTGGCATGAACAGGTACGTCAGTTATATTCATATGATTATCACACTGAGTTAAGGCACTAAATTAAATAAATATGATTTTGTGATCTTGTTTTATTCTGTTTTGACCAGACCAATCGTAGCATCTCAGAAAGATAAACTGAGTCTTCAGGAATGTCTGGACCCTGGCCGTACTGCGAAGGTTTGCCATTAGTTTCAAACCAAAGATACACAGTACATAGTTAATTCACATCTGATTGTGAGTGCTGACGCCATCTAATTTACCATTTTGCAGTATGAAAAAGTTCGCACTATCACCACACGGCCAAACATACTAAAACCGGGCGCTGATGACCGACATTACCCCATCATCATGAATGGGGAAGATGATAGTCTGTGGATCACTGAACTGGAAAAGTAACTTTTACTTATTCTGCTATTTGTTTTCTATCCTATCAAAATGTATGCACAATTCTTTTTTATTTATGCTGACTCTCACACTTGTCTTTATCAGGATATTTGGATTTCCGAAGCATTACACAGATGTGAAAAATTTGGGGCGTATGCAGAGGCAAAGAGTGCTTGGGAAGTCCTGGAGCGTCCCTGTCATACGACATCTTTTAGCACCACTGAAGGATTACTTTGCTTGTGACGAGTTCCCTTTGAAATGAACTGAAGTTTGTGGATTTCTAATCTTCACGAGTGAAAAAGACTCAGGGACACAACAGTTTGTCATTTTTCATTGTTTTAACTAAAATGAATAAACCTGGTAAATGTGTGTAGTGCTCTGTGAAGTGCCAAGATAATCTGGTTTTGTCTTGATTTCAGAACTAAATTAATGTTGACCAGTTGAACAGTATTCTTTAATATTTAATTTAGTTTTTTTTTTGTTTTGTTTTTTCTGTTGTCTTGTTGGAAATTATTTTCTATGAGGATTGTAGTACTTATGTAAAATAAGTGAAGTGTGTGTTTGTATCAAATGTTAGGTAGGAGAATAAAAATAACATTCACCATGGAACTTTTTTTTTTTTTTAACTCGACAGAAGTCCTGGTTTTTCAGTGCTGTTCACGTATGTGTATTTTACTGGTTTGTTATTTTCACTTAAAAAAAAAAATTTGCTTTTTGCGATGGCGTTTGAGAGTCTTTACTTGTGTTTTAAAGCAAACGCTAAGTGTTGCCACTACTAACACTAGCCGCGGGTTGTTTTTGATGTCGGCAGGTTAAAGCGACCCAGATAACGTCATATTTAGCTCCTGAGATCTGAAATTTACCAGAGGAACTTCGACAAAAAACGTGTACTTTATCCCCCAAAACTTGATTTTTAACGAGGGACCCCCTCGAAACGCGAATGGGCTAGTTTTGAGTAGCAATTGGGCAGGTTTTGTTGTGTAAACGTGGCAACCCTGTCAGAACTTTTATTTTGAAGTGTGATTGGTAGAAGCATGTTCTGGATGGACACAGCCATGGCAAATTCTCACTCGTTGTAAATTGTTCATTCTTAGTTTACAATGTTTTGGTTAAAAGTAAAAAGCAGTTGCATTTTTGAACCGTTTACATAACTAACAGTAGACAGCTCATCCGTTGTTCAAGCATGTTTCGTCAGGCTGTTAAGAAACTAGGTATCTACCATACAGTCAAAATTCGGTCGCTGTCAACACAATCTGAACACTTGCGAGTTTTATGCTATGATTTAAAAGTTCGTATGATGGCATTTCAATTAGAAGTCATGCTTTTGTTTATATTTCATGCCGTAACGTGGGTCATTATCGAAATTGTTGACTTCCCGACATTAAAAAAAAAGTGTTACAGAAGTTTTTAATTAAGTATATGGTGGTAAGTATTTATCAGCATAATGGAATTATTACTATTCATAAGGACAATATGACTGTTTCTCTGTTTTATTTAACAAAAAAAATTATTTATATATATATATATAGAGTGCCAGTGACATTCTCATGAAATATAACATTTCTAAGACTGTCATCTCAAAATGAAATTTAATTAAACAGGTTTTTCAGTCTGGGGCACTTGGGAAAATGTGTGAAATACTTTTTTTTTTTTTTTTTTTTTTTTTGATTTCCTGATATTTCTAATGAGCTGTAAAGCTTGTTAATACTCTCAATAAAAGTTATTTTAACGAATCGACACATTCAAATATTCAGCAAACGTATACAGAATATAGTGAAGACACTGTATTTTAACTAAAATACTATAGACTGACTCCCTTTTCTTAAATACTTGACTGCTTTTTATATCTGAAAAGTTTGTCACCATATTTTGAAAATGACATCTACATCTTAGTGGAACTTGTGTGCATGAAAAGCATTAGCTTATACAGTAAAGCTATTTCTTTTAGCTTTAAGTATTTGACTCCCACTGAAAACGTAATAGTATTTATTAATAATTACAGACACTTTGATGCCAGATGCTGGAAAACAACTCGTGACAACAGCAATGTCTACAATTAAATGTATGGTAGTTGGAGATGGAGCCGTGGGTAAAACTTCCCTTTTGGTTTCATTTACAAACAAGTTCCCATCAGAACCAACAGTAAGGATTTTTTTTTTTTTTTTTTACATTTATGCATGCAATGTTATTGCTCTCCTTGGTTTGTTTATCTCAGCTGGCTTAGGAAAGAAAAAAAATACATCCCATGTATTCATTATCAGTGATAACTGCCAGTTAAATCCTATCAGTTGCAACACACATTGAAAAAATTGTCCTATCAATGTAATGTCAATTTACTTTTTTTTCCTCTCAGGTGTTTGACAACCAAACTGTGACTGTAATGGTTGATGGTGAACCGTACACCATTCGATTATTTGATGCTGCAGGTATGATAATAACTCTATTCATTAAGCACTGTCAACTTCCAGCACTGTGGGAGAAATATCTAAAACGTGTCTCAGCATTTGCCACAAGAATTGATTCTAAATATATTCAATATTTTGCAGGTCAGGATCAATTTCGACCCCTATCCTATCCCCAAACAGACGTCTTCTTAGTTTGTTTCTCTGTAGTTTCTCTTTCCTCCTTTGAAAATGTAAAAGAAAAGGTGAGTCTGTCAGTGATCGGTCAATCATGTGGAATAATGTGTTTGTTGCTAACAGCAGATTATTTGTAATGCAGTGGGTGCCTGAGATAACCTATCACTCCCCGAAAACCCCTTTTCTGCTGGTTGGAACTCAGATTGACCTACGAGATGATCCTGTAACTATTGCAAGGCTTGCAAAAAACAAACAAAAGCCAATCAAACCAGAAACAGCTGAAAAACTAGCCAGAGACCTAAAGGCAGTGAAATATGTTGAATGCTCTGCTCTAACACAGGTGGGTATGCTGTCAATATGTTTGGTTTATAAAGCCAAGTTTTAAATGTTTTTCTTTGTGACCCTGGACCATGGTCATAAGGGTCAATTTTTTTAAATTGAGATTTATACATTATCCAAAAACTGAAAAAATAAGCTTTCCATTGATGTATGGTTTACTAGGACAGTATTTGACCAAGATATTGACGACTATTTGAAAATCTGCAAGGGTGCAAAAAAATCAAAATATTGAGAAAATCGCCTTTAAAGTTGTCCAAATGTAATTTTTAGCAATGCACATTACTAACCAAAAATTAAGTTTTTATATATTTGCGGTAGGAAAGTTACAAAATATTTTCATGGAACATGATGTTTACTTAATATCCTAATGATTTTTGGCATAAAAGAAAAATCAACAATCAAAGTGATTCACTTTTTTTTTTTTTAACAGAAAGGACTGAAGAATGTATTTGATGAGGCGATATTAGCAGCTCTGGAGCCCCCCGGATCCCAGAAGACATGCAAATGTGTGATTTTATAAACTGGACACAACAGCAGCAGTATCAAAGACAAATCTGGGTGTAAACCAACATGGTAATTTTTTTTTTGTACAGGTTTTTATCGGGAAAGTAACAATAGCTTTTACTTAACAGTTTTTCCCATTACGTACTATGGTATTCCTATCACATGATATGATGACGTGTGCAGCTTCTACTCTCTTTTGTGATAGTAAAACACAGTGCCTTTAAGATTTACACCTTGTCCTATGTTAGGGGTAAGTTGTGTTATGTCAAGATGAGTCATTGAAAAATATTTGAGAAAGTGTTATTTTGAATAAAATATGAAAATATATTTATGAACCTTCCATGTTTTCCAATGAGTATTTCAAGGTGGTAAAAAAATATATGGTTTTATATACTGCCGCTTTACCAAAAAGCATGGAATGCTTTTCAGACTAAGATAAACCTGTTATATAGAAAATTTTAATGAAAGACAGAACATGTCTGAAAAGTTGTTAATAATGGCCCTCCTTATTACCACAAAACATAAATGGTTTTGTTTAAGGTACTAAGTCTTGTTGTAATACAGTGTTTGGGAGTTAATAATGAGAATTCATTTATAACCAAGAAGGGAGGACCAAGGGGCATTTTATAATATAGACAGCTAAATATTTATTTTTTGTACTACATATGAATAAATAAGATCATATACAACAAGAGAGGCACTTAGAATTTTCTTGAGGCTTTTAAAGGGATGGTTCACCCCCCAAAAAAACTCTGACATCAATTACTGACCCTCATGTCATTCAGAACCGGTAAGACCTTCATTCACCTCCAGAACACAAATTAAGATATTTTTGATAAAATCCAAGAGCTTTCTGACCCTGCATAGACAACAACACAACTGACACGTTCAAGACCCAGAAAGGTAGTAAAAACATTGATAAAACAGTGACATCAGTGGATCAACTGTATGCAACAATTTCTTTCATATTAGTCCAGTTTTGGATTTCATCAAAAATATCTTCATTTGTGTTCCAAAGATGACCAAAGGTCTTACAGATTTGGTAATGACAGAATTTTTATTTTTGGGTGAACTATCCCTTTAAGTTCACAGTTATGCATAACAGTGTTTCTCATAACAGAGAACAAATTCAGACAGAGAAACACTATCTCTCTTCAGCTGGACAGATCTCCACACTGCTGTTAGTGACCCGTATCCCATACCAGCCTGCCCAAAACTGTGTATCCTTTCCGCCATGAGTAAAACGAATAAACCGAACCCCAGGTCCATAATCCTTAAAGACATGTGTCATCTGAAATTATTGTAAAAAATATGCATAGTTAGAATGACAGTTATTTGATCAGGCTCGATGGTTAATTTTCTTTTCTTCTACTCACTTCACACCACTGCGCATCGTTCCACTGTGGAAAGGATATTGGTTCGGGTTCAAAGGTATGGATGGGTTTCTTCTTCTGATCAAGCAACTCTACACAGATGTGATACACACTCCCACAGTCACAGCGCGGGGCGTACCTGCACCAGACAAAACATTTTCAAATAAAATACATTAACTGGTATAATAAATAAACTCTGAGTGAACGCTCACCAGTCGGATATTTTGATAGGAGGTTGCAGTTGATCCATGAAAGCCGCGCTGTAGCCTTCGCTTTTCAAATCAATCACCTGTTCCTTCAAACATAACCTGAGGATAAAGTTTATGGGTGAACACCTGAGCTATTTAGGTTTGACTTTTCAGCTAAAGAATAAGTCAACTTACCAGTAAGAGGTGACAAAATATTTTGAGACTCTGCAATTTGGGATTTCAACAGAATTATCTTCTACTGACCAGCAGTCCCCACCATTCTGTACAATATTCCATCCACTGAACTCCTCTGATCAGACAAGCAGAGAAGAGCACATATAAATGGAAGCAAGTGACACTGGCATTGCATATTTAAAAAGGAACAAGGTGGCCGGCTCACCTTCTGCTCTGGGATTCTTGATCAAGTTATGTCGTTTCTTAGACAAGAAGTAAAACAGGCGCCAGTCGTCTGGGGCTCTGGAAGCATTATGTGGCTGAAATCCCTCTCTCCGAGAGCGCTCTCTCCAGTGTGCATTACTATCCACCAGCTCCTTCCATTCATGACAAACCAGCCGACAGACTCGCACCACCTGATGAGCAGGCAGGTTCAGTAGGATCTCCTCAACCACAGGCTGAGGAACATTCGAACGCAGACCTGACCACTGACAGAAGAAGAAAGATTCAGATCTAATTCTGTTGGAAAATCCACCTGTGGAGCATGGCTGCTGGTTTTTAGCTGGTCATCAGCTACCATGTTCCATCCGGAGCTTTTTAACAAAGTATGACCATCGTGTTTTATTGCTGCTCCAAGCTTTTTTTTTTTTTTTTTAAATGCTAATTAACAGCTTGCTACAACGCAAACCAAGATCTTAACAACTTACTGAGTCTGATTTGGTTATAAAGTCCCTCGAAGAAACATGCCTCTGCCCACTGCCTGACTGACCCATTCTTGTTTTTGAAAGTAGGGATGGGTAGATCGACACCTAGTGTCGGCACACGTTTCGGGTTTTCGACACACTAGTGTTTCGAAACAATGTTCCGAAGCCTTGCTCGAAATGAGGCTGTCACGTGATCTGTGAAAACGAAGCTTCGTTACCTCACTGACACGTCACGCCAGGCTCAAATACAAAGCGTGTGGATCGCGCTGTCCCATACCCGCTATTAATTTAGTGCAATGTTATAATTATATCGGTCATCATGCCTGTATTTGTTTTTTTTTACGTGGTGTATCGTTGTTAAAGTACTACTATTAAAAAAAAAAAATACAATGACGTGTGATTAAAATGGCTCTTGTCTGAAGATTTGATAAAAGGATCAACCATATAATTAACAAATAATTGGATTTGTATTTGTGCATTTTTTTCTCCTTCATTAGTGTTTTTTTTTTTTTTTTTTTACCAAAAACATGTACACACAAACCATGTATATGTCAAAAGACTACATGTGATTGTGATAAACATCAATCAGAGCCTAAAATGCATGTCAAAACACCTACTTACATTTGGTTATATGCAGTTTTCATATTATATCAGATTCAGCTGTCCAGGAACTTCAGGAGTGGGCTCCATATTTTTTCAAAAGTGGACATTCTATTCCTGAGTGAGGAAGTTAACCTCTCAAGTGTAAGAGTGTCTGCTAACAGACTGAGCCAATGAGTAATAGAAATTTGTAATGAGTAATAGAAATATATATATGAAGAGTTCTGATGCAAAACCAGCTAAATCCAGCTGACGTCTTTCTTTAAAAAAAGCATTTTTATCAGTCTCAAATGTATAGGTTTCTATGTAAGTACCGTTACTTCTGATTGGGCTGAGGCTGGTATTTTAGCGAGTTTGAAGAAAAAGTATTTGATGGAGGTATAATATGTGTCAAGAGCATTCAATCAGTATCATTATCTCATTTTTGACCAAGATGGCTTTTATCTGGTTTTGCATCTGAACTCTCTCTCTCTCTCTCTTTCTCTCTATATAGAATTATTATTATTTATTTTTTTTGCTAATACAGATGAAATAAAATAAATATCTTGATTTCTTTTGGGAAAGATCACCTAGCAGTAATAATAAAGGAGATAGAGAGATAATATTTCAAATCTCTTCTAATTCATCCACAACTTCTGTCCAAAATGTCAGTATTTGTGCATTTTTTAACAATGTGCATGTTGTTTGTGTTCTATTATAAAGAAGACATAAAATGGTGTAATGAAAAATTACATTGGTCTAATTTATTGGCGTATTAAACATTCTATTTAGGAGGTGAAAAGACAGAAGCTTGATGCAACATAAAGTCTTTGTCATTGTTTTGTGTAAAGTACACATTTTGGAAACTCTATCACTGCACACATGTGCACCTTGCTAATGACATATATGCTTATAAAATTCACAAATAAACCTTACAATGACACCACAATGAACAAAATATCTGAATGACACATTTTGTGTAAGAATTTTTATTGACCAGCAGATGGCGGAGTAGAGAACTGTATCAAAAGCTTTGAAGCATCAACGCAGTTTGTTGTAAAAGCCTCACAGCTTCAAAAGCCTCGTTCGGCACATCCCTATTTGAAAGTAATCTTGCGCGTCAGGACCTACGAGTGGAAAACGTAGGTTATGTCTCCTAGTTTGACGATGTTGCAGTAAAAACTGAAATACAAATAATGGTAGCTACCTTCACATTAGTTATATGCCAAATGACGTTCTTCCAACTAGTGATAACGACTCTTTTAATGCGGTGTTATGGATCAACTGGGGATCATGTTGTTATCTGGAGATATGCGCGTGCACGCAAATAGTTTTACCTGTGATTCCAGCAGGTGTTGGATGGCCACAGATTCGTCAAATGGAATTTTCTACGGAACAGATTTCAAAGCTTTCCACATTTTTTGTGAATGTTTGTATCATTATTGGACTCTGTTGTTTTCCCTTTCGCTATTCCAATGTATCAGACGCCGTTTAAGGGACGTTTAATGCGTTTTCATGTCGCGTCTCAGACCCAGATTGATTTGTTTAGGCTATATTCGTGGATTGAATGGATTTTATTTTTCTAATAACAATTAACAATAAGGTATTTACTTTGTAAAACGCCTGTATGTGCAGTAGTTAAAAAAATCTTTAATTTGTGTATTAATTTTAAGTAGGAATATTGCTGTGGTTAAAGGGACGTCACTTTAACTGCATTTATTTCTTTTTTTTTTTTTAAATATTGATAAAGAATAAGTGATAAACAATAATCAATGTGTTTTTGGAATCTAGTCCTCTGTTTGTGCCACCCGATTTTTGTGTAACAAACAGGGCATAAAATTTCAGGCAGGCCACAAAATCTATAGTTTTGCATTGTGCCTATAATTTCTAATTAGTGACACAGATAGGCTGCAGTGAATTATCTGTGCTTATTTAAATTCAACAAATTATTTAATGTTTAACAAACATTTATTTAATATTTATCAAACATACAGTACTGTGCAAAACAAAACTGGAAGTGGATGAGACCGGAAGCCAGACAAACAAAATGTACAAATGGCTGCACCCACTCTTATGGGAAAAATAAGGTGGATACATAGGTGTTAAAACAAAATCACAAAAAGCACTTTTAACAATACATATACCATAGCTTCAAAGCAGCATTACATAAAATGCATGTTTCTATTACCAGGAAGAGAAATCTGCTATGTCAGAAATGACACATGTCAGTGTAATGTCCATATTTGACCCTGGACCACAAAATCATAAGGGTCAATTTTTTGAAATTGAGATTTATACATCAGCTAAAAGCTGAATAAATAAGCTTTCTATTGATGTATGGTTGTTAGGATAGTTATTTGGCTGAGTTAAAACTACTTTAAAATCTGTAATCTGAGGGTGCAATAAGTAAATAAATAAATATTGAAAAAAATACAGAAAAAAAATGCAGTTAAAGCAGTTCTTAGCAATGCATATTACTAATCAAAAAACAAACAATATATTTGATATATTTACAAAATATACGAATATACCCGTGCTATTTAAGTTTTTTTTTTTTTTTTTTTTGTGGTCCAGGGTCGTATATGGCAGAAATGTTTTTTTTAACAAAGGTCTATCAAGTCAAGTCACCTTTATTTATATTGTGCTTATTACAGTAAGAGCAGCTTTACAGTGCTAAACAGGAAAATATTGTCAATAATGCAAACAAAATTGAATTATCCTGAAAAGCAGCTCTAAAAAAGAGGACAACAGTAAACAGTACATTTTTTCTGTTAAAGCCAGCTCTTCATAGAGTCAGTGAAGTCATCGTCCAGCTCAGTTCAGTTGTGTTGATGGCTGTCTTGTGACAAGGTGGATCTGTCTCTAGGGCACATCTAGTTGTCATGGTCTCAGCTGACATTCAGAGAGGTTGTGGTCGTCTCTAGGTTCTGATCCATCATCTGGTCTGGATACAGACTGAATCTGTTTAATTAACATCATTCAGTTAAGCAGAAACATTTTAAGGCATTGATTACATATTGTGATCATAATGATAATTTTGCAGTTTTGCATGATAATTCAGAGTTGGGATCATGTTAAGTTTTTGCAGGGGTTGTTGTCATCTCTTTACAGGTGTTAGTGAGGTTGTTACCACTGAAATGAAGATAACTGCCATAATTCAAAGGTATATTACATATAAAGAGGCCCTCGCTCATTACATTTCACTTATAAAATTGAATATGTGTCATATTTTCAGTTTAATAAGTCTGCAATAAAGTACATAATAAAGCTTATCCTATTCTAATTGATGTTTAGGAGAGAGGTATTCTATTCATGTGAGATGCCAAATGATTATGAGGTTAGTGATGTGTACCGTCTCTTGGAATATTAGCCATAAATGTAAAAATTCATCATCACAGTATCATATGTTTAACATGGAAAAAGTTGTGGTGGCCACTGAGTGGTTGTCACAAGACAAAAGACAGTATGGAAACTGAAAAAGGAACCTCGGTCGGTAATAAAGTTCCCTACAGCATGGTTCATTTTTAATTGTTAAACACTGGTCAAAAACTTTGTCAGCTTGTAAATGTAAACATGTCACAAATGTTACATACATATAGCTAATATGAATTGTATAAAAATACCTTCCTGTGTTCATCACACATATTATAGAGTTTGGCTTTTGAATCTGTTCATCATGTTTTCTACTGTTAGAAACACAAGTAGTCTGGCGAGAGCCCAGGATGTAGTATGTAAAAAACGAGAAGCAGGAGTCATTAATTGGTCTAAACAGAGATCTAAGCCTATGCAAAATGTTGATTTCAGATCAGTCATATATCCAGGGAAGACGATACAGAGGCATCAGAGCAATCAAGAGATCTCAGAAAATAATACTAATAATAAAAAAAAGAAGTGTAAAATCACTTAAACTCAAGCCAAAGCATCTGTTCTTTTTTATTATTTTCTTTTCTTTAATATTAAGTAATAACTCAGAACATTAATAATTTGATTAGGAACAATAGTAAACTTAAGATCAATTAACAAGACTTGTCAATAAAATAATCTTATTAAAATAAGCTTAATCTATATTTGTTCATTAGAACACATATGACAGCACACTACAGGCACAATGCTTTACAGAGATATTGAAAAGACAATACTTACAATTTCACTTCAGTTCTTTGAGGAGTTTGACCTTTTTAGTGATGGGAAGTTCGGATCATTTTACCGACTCGGTCCTTTGAGTCTCGTTCAGCAAAATGAACGAATCTTTTTTCGAGTCATTTCGTTCATTTTGTTCATTTTAGCAAAACATAATTAAAATGTCACGTTTTACTTCCCTAACACATCTACTGCTTACACAAACGTTGATCACACTACAAACAAAACAAAACTATAATGCTATAAGAAACAGAAAATATTAATTCATTGTTTACCTGTGTCTTTAGTCTATGATTAGCTCACCTCACCTCTTATCTGACAAGATTTCGGTTTTGAGTCGTTCGTTCATCACCTGACAGCCCAATTAGCTTAACCAACGCAGCCTGAGCCGGAAAGAGAATTGATTAGTTCATTTCTCGAGTCCTCGGGTTTGAGTCGTTCGTTCATCACGTGACAGCCCCGTAATGTTAACCTATGCAGCCTGAGCCGGAAAGAGAATTGATTAGTTCATTTCTCGAGTCCTCGGGTTTGAGTCGTTCGTTCATCACGTGACATCCCCGTAATGTTAACCTATGCAGCCTGAGCCGGAAAGAGAATTGATTAGTTCATCTTTTGAGTCTTCGGGTTTGAGTCGTTCGTTCATCACGTGACAGCCCCATAAGGTGAACGAACGACTCTAAAACAGGTCAACTAATTCCAGTACAGGACCTAATAGGATGTTGCGCATGCGCGACTGAACGAATCACTCGCCGAGACGACTCGTTCGTCCCGAGTCACATTAAAGATTCGTTCAAAATGAACGAATCGTTCAAGAACGACCCATCACTACCTTTCATTGCAACGATTGTCCCATGTTAACGTGGGCGTGGTTTGTGAGCGTGACATGGGAGCATGGTAAACTTCCTTAAAACTGGGTGAAATACGCAAACACGAACACGGCGAAATCAAATCGCTTTATTTTGCATACCAAATGTATACTACTGGTGAAACACGTTTTCAATTCTATGATCTGTGCAATTTCGCATGTGACGAATCTGTCGTCGTCTAACATCTGCTGGAAATCCAGGTAAACATACTTGCGTGCACGCGCGCATCCCCAGTTGATCCATAATAGCGGCAGTACGACACTAGAAAAGTGTAATATGTCTGGCAGTGGAGCGCTTTGGCGGCTCACTTCAGCAGATGCGGTATTTGTACTTCTTTTCGGTTTACCGAGTGGCAGCACTGGTTTCAACGTGAATGCTGCGACAGAACACACAAAACACTCCTAAATCCAGAATGAGCTTTGCGTTTGACTGTACAAAGAGATTTGACAAGAAAGCTGAGGTATATTTTTACTGACTGCTGAAAGCTACTGAGAAGAGAAGCAAATTAATCGCTGCAATTCAAAGAAACAAATGGTCTCCAGGCAGCGAAACACGGATTTGCATTTATTTCATGTAAATGTGTTGAATTGTGCAATAAAATCATATCCTATATATTGTATTATAGTATATCGTATTGACAAGTAATTAACTAAATTTTTACCATCTTAAATTATGCATTACTGAATGTTTTTAAATAAACACTGACAAGACTAAATTTGCTTTATTTTCCCTTTATTTTCAGACACATATAAGTGTTAGAAAACACAATTCCTGACTGCTTCAATATCCATTGACCACTGGATATGTGTTAAGTTATTGGGAACATTATATCAAGTTCAGCAACCTTTAGTTTAAACTGATTATCGTTTGTTTTACTCTAGTTTTCGCATCTTCCTATTAAGTCCATTCACGCTGAAGGGCGGCTCTTTTGCCACTCAGTCCGGCTGAGGGGGCGTGTCCCGGCGGGAAAGTGACGTCAATGCATACTCTTTATATCAGGGGTGCTCAACCCTGTTCCTGGAGATCTACCTTCCTGCAGAGTATAGCTCCAACCCTGTTCGAACACACCTGAACCAACTAATTAGGATCTAAAGGAGCACTTGATAATTACAGACTGGTGTGTTTGATCAGGGTTGGAATTAAACTCTGCAGGAAGGTAGATCTCCAGGAAAAGAGTTGGGCTCCCCTGCTCTGTATGAGCGCAGCATAGTCCACAAAACCAGTCATAAGGGTCCTTTTTTTTACATTGAGAGCTCAATATATAATCTTTCCATTGATGTATGGTTTGTTAGGATAGGACAATATTTGGCCGAGATCTGTTGACTGACCGAAATCTGAAATCTGAGGGTGGAAAAAAAAATGTAAATATTGAGAAAATCACCTTTAAAGTTGTCCAATAGAGTTCTTAGCAATGCATATTACTAATCAAAAATTAAGTTTAGATATGTTTACGGTAGAAAATTTACAAAATATCTAAAAGGAACATGATCTTTACTACTTATCCAATTGTTTTTTGGAATAAAAGAAAAATGGATCATTTTACAATGTATTTTTGGCTATTGCTACAAATATACAAGTGCTACTTAAGAGTGAGTTTTGTTGTCCAGGGTCACATGCCTACACAAGATGGGTTCAAAAACTTTGTATTATTACCTTTTGACAAGATAGCTTACATTTGATAAAGTGAATGATCTTTCTCACTCTCATTTGAAGATATGAAATATAATATAAAGAAATATGAATGAGTACACTTTCCGAAAAATATATAATAGCCTACAGTGCTTGCATAATTATTATGCAAGTTGGTATTTTGGTCATGTTAGTTACTTTTTTAGGGAGTAACGCAATATTGTAAAATTACTTTTAAAAGTAACTTTCCCCAACACTGCCAGTGGTCATGATGCAATTTCTGTATTGCATTAGTTTTGAATATTTCTTATAGCCATTTAATAATTTATTTATTTTTTTTTACTTTTCAGTGTGAATTAAATCTCTCTCTTTCTTTCTTTTTTTTTTGGTGCTTTTTACACCTACTTTTGCTCGGCAGAGAACTCTTAAATTAAATTTATTAAATTAATAAAATAATAATTAAAATATGCTGTAAGCGTTGGAATTATTATTTTTTTAAACAAATTTAACTGACTTTACATTTTATTTTACAGCTTCATCGGGGGCCTCCCTCAGCCTGGGGCCCTGGGCTTAAGCCCAGGTAAACTTATGCAATAATATGGCTCAGCGGGTCAGAACTGTTTGATTTGTTTGTAAAGTATAATTTGGTGAAATATTATTGTTCTTTATTTTCCTTTTTTTCTATTTTTATGTGTTTTTCTATACATATGCTGTAAATCTATGCATGTCAATCAAAAACAATTAACAAAATAAGTAAATGCGTTTTGGAGTTAGATCTGCAGAGGTAATCTTATATGAAAATCTCTTCATGGAGGCACCATGTTTTATCAGACACTTCTGGCTGCAGAATAAATGAAACACATGACATGTACTCCTTTAAACATGGTATTTTTACTATGGCTTCGGTGATTGGAAACGTTTGCAAAGATCGCAAAAATCCTTAGCTTTATTCACATTCTTTAAAGTGTATACATTTCTTACATCCTTGTACAACTATTACAAACTGTTAACATATGCACATGGAAAAAAATTCTATACAATAATTAATCTCATCAACTGCTTTCAACGTGATCTTCTTGCAAAACTTTAAAATGAACCGCACTTCACGGTGATTTCATTTTGATCAACAGGGAACCATAAACCTCTTAATTTTTAAATAAAATATTAATAATTAAAAATGTTTTGAACAAACAAATAATGTTTGGATTTTAGTTAGGAGAGGGGGTTCAGTCTTCAGATGGCTGGCAGGTAGGGCTGTTCGATTCCGAAGATTTTGGAATCGACTCCCATTCCTGGTTCTGGAATCGATGATATTTGATTCCAAGAATCGATTCCTCACTGTTGTTTTCGATTCCTGTTTTTTTTTTTTTTTTTTTTTTTTTTTTTTAACAGTGGAGGAACCTAATTTCGCCATGACTGTAGAATATAGGTCTTAGAAAGTAGCATTATCATAATATTAAGTTTTATTTTTAAAAATTATGAAACATTTCTGTATTTAAATTGTAATTTTGTCTGCATTGCACATGAAATTAGTCATAGCCCACAGCGCAGTTCAGCTGAATGATGTGCTTCAACGGTATGCTTTGCGCAAAATTAACAAACTGTACACTAAAACAAAATAACCAGAACAAGCTCGTTGTTTATCTGTCAGATGCGCTCTCGGCCACTGATTTGTGCTCTCAGCGTTTTCTTTCAGAATTAGCATTGGCTGTTAGAAAGGTTAATAAACAGCAGTTTTTTTTAAAGATGGAAATAGGATCAAGACCATCGATCACGATTTAATCTGTCGTGCAGCGCTCAAAACTGTGGACAAAATAAGGCCGTTCCACCGTAAAATAACTTATGAATCATTTTGAACTGATTCATTAAAACGATCTATCCGATAGAACCTTTTCGTGGAAACGAATCAGACTTCTAATCACTATTAGCGAGCAAGGCTGCATCCTCAAACGAGCTCAGTACCGACTCTTTTCATTCAGTTTATTTTTGTGAATCGATGTTCAGCGACGTTTGATGACAGCAGCCGAGATATGCAGCCTTCGTATGATGCAGCCGTTCGTTAAAGAGGCGCCCATAGATAAGCTTTGTTGAACTGAAAACGGCTATGAATGGGGAGTCGATTCCCCTTGATAGGATCGATTCAAACCATTGGAATCGACTCTCGATTCCCAACGCCTCGGAATCGAGGAATCGATTCTTTTTGGAATCGACACCCAGCCCTACTGGCAGGAGCCGCAGCTGGTGGCAGCTGCCAGTCTGATTCCAGTGGCGGGCTGACTTGCAGCTGGCTGGCAGTATGCCTCAAGAAGTTTCAGCAATAACAGATTTTCGGCATATTTTGTGTTTTGTGCTTAATTTCTTATTTTGAACCTGTTCAGTTCTTTACTTTTAGCGCGATTAAATTGTTTAAATGGCGGTGATTCCGATTGGTTGGTTAATGCCGCTTCTACTGGTCGCTCAGTCATCCAGCCGCGAGAGCGCGAGAGTTCAACGCGTTCTCTACCACTCTTGCTACAAGGAAGTATATTATTTCATGATCGTTAATATCTTCTTATGGGTCTAAGTCTTTAAATTGCCGACGTTTAATGGAGTTTTATTATGAATAAAGTGTTTAAATGGCCGTGATTTCCACTGGCAGCTTTTTGTCGCTTCCACTGGCAGTTCAGTCAGACAGCAGCGAGATGCGTTCTCTGCCACTCTTGCTACAAGGAAACAGTGTTGGGAATGTTACTTTGGAAATGTAATAGGTTACAGATTGCAAGTTACTTGATTTAAAATGTAATAAGTAGTGTAACTTTTCAATTACTTTATAAAAGTAATGTAACATTACTTTTAATTACTTTTTGATTACTTTTCTAAATTTTGAATATTTTCAACTGTTAGTCATTTTGAAACTTTTAAACCAGGAAGAGTTAACCTTACAGTAGCACTCAACACTCATCACTGTCAGACTTTTTAAATCCTTCATCACTTGAATTAAGATTATAATAAGTAAGGGATAACATACATCTTTATTTTGCGATAACAACTGGCTACATTATCAACAACATTATCCCACTTATTACACAACTGCTTGATAGATTATTTAGATGTTTCGTGTCAAAATAATTAGACACGAAACACTGATACAAACAGTGGTCACTGAGTTGAAATATTTGAACGCAAAGCTTCCATTAAGAAATCAGTTGCTAGCAAATGGCAAGTTCAAACTAGACATTTTAGGGATACGGTGCAGTCATACCACTTTTCTTACACAACATTTCACCACATAAATAATTAGGCAAGTAGTAATAGTTATCTAACTGGTTAGTTACTAGTGTTAGTTATCTTATAATCCATTACAATGTACAAAAAAAAAAAAAAAAAATGGCAGCAGCTGCGTTTGTATGAAACAATACAGTGAGTCCACGATACCAGGATGACAGAATTAAGAAATTGTCCACACAATATTGAATTAAGCTTTAATATTTTATTAGCTAAGCAAACACAAATCTTCCGCCAAGAAAAATTATCAAGCATATAGCACTGACTTAAGTTGCCCCGAATGAGTCTGAGTTATTAGCTCCTACCAGTTGTTATTGGGGAATAACATACCTTGGAATGTCATGACTGACCAATCAGAATCAAGCATTCCACAGAACCGTGTAATAATTTAATTTAAAGCACAGCCACCACAAATTCAGACTATTTTTTTTTTTTACTTTCTATGCCTTTTATTGTGATAGGACAGTAGAGAGATGACAGGAAAGAGCTGGGAGGAGAGAAGTAGCAGGATCGGCAAAGGACCTCGAGACGGGAACCGAACTCGGATCACAGTAAGCGCAGTTGCGCTATATGTCATAACAAGATCATAACATAAATAACATCATAAGAAATAGTTAAATAGCTATGATACTGGGTTTGAAATCAAATGTTTGCATAGTTATGACAGAAAACACTAGCATCTAACAATGCCTTGGAAAAAACAATCTTAAAAAATAAAGTTTATGCGTAAACCCAATGTAATAATGGGAGTGAGACGAGAGGCGAGCGGATCCAAATACAAGCTTTTATTTACAGGACGAGACAAAGACATGGTCGAACAGGCAGGGTCAGAACAACATCAAACAGGCATATACGGAGCGAGACACAAGAATAGTCCGAGAGGCAGGAGTAGGTCGATCCGAGGCGAACGTAATCCAGGGGGAAAAAGCGAGGGGATAATCCGTACAAACAAGCGAGTAGTCCAAAGGCAGGCGGCGAGACAGACAAGACAAAATGGCCAGGCGAGAAAGCACAGGGAACTAGGATACTTGGAAACGAGGGAACGAGGAACATACATGAAACAACCTTAAAAATAAACACAACAATAACCACAATACTCCGTGAGTCACAAGGGGAAAGTCCGGGGCTTTTATAGCGCGCCTGATTGGCCACAGGTGTTGGCGCGATGTGTGGTGGGAGATGTAGGCAGGGGTGTAGAGCAACAGTCTGTGTGATGTGACACACAATGTCTCGTGACCTGCCAGAATCAGACTGGCAGCTGCCACAAGCCACTGACAGGTCACATGACCTGTCAGTGGCGGCTCCTGCCAGCCAGTTGAAGATCGAACCCCTACTGTTAGTTAGGCTAGTAGGTTTAGGTGTGGCAATCGAGAATTGTACAATTTTATTTGGTATGTAAAATTTTGGTGTCATATAAGCTTATTTATTAAAATAAACCTTCAGCAGCTCCAATTTGAATTTATTTATTTATTTATTTCACTTATAGCTGCTGACTAAGGTCCTTCATTTTAACAGTTTAACATGCAGCGTTATTGCCATTAAATACATACACAGCAGAGCTTTGTACAGTTATACTTGTGCAGTAAATCATTATCTCGCTTCAGCTGGAAAGATCTTCACACTACTGTTAGTGACCCGTATTCCATAATGGCCCGCCCAGAACTGTGTATCCACCCCTCCATGAGTGAAACGGATAAACCGAACCCCAGGTCCATAATCCTTAAAGACATGTGTCATCTGAAATAAAGCAAAACAAATACAAAACTATGACACC
Organism: Cirrhinus mrigala; assembly: GCA_036247105.1. NCBI lineage: Eukaryota > Metazoa > Chordata > Actinopteri > Cypriniformes > Cyprinidae > Cirrhinus > Cirrhinus mrigala. The sequence goes on from CM070029.1 coordinate 20,442,415, forward strand.
TAGACTGTTAATTTGATTATAGGGGAATAATTAGACTGCCAGTATTATGCTACTCACTTCATGCCACGGCTCATCGTTCCACTGTTTAAAAACAGCTTTCTCTGGCTTAAAAATACAGATTGTTTTTTCTCTCTGATCAAGCAACTCTACGCAGATCTCATACTTACATCCACAATCAAAGCGTGGTGCATACCTGCAGAGAAGACAACACATAAATGTGCTTTCATACTAGAACCTGGTTTGTAAGTAATGCTGGTACTGCATTTAAAGGGACAGTGTACCATGAAATGAGTTTGAGCGAACACTCACCAGTCTGATATTTTGATACGAGGTTGCTCTTGATCCATGAAAGCATCACTGTAGCCTTCTTTCTTCAAATCAATCAGCTGTTGCTTCAAACATAACCTGAGGACAAAGTTTATGTGTAATTCATGTGTGGACTGGCTTGATGATTGATAATTATATGTTAACAAATAAATAAGCTATAGGATCTAAAATATGTACCCATAAGATGTTACAAAACATTTTGTGACTGTGTTATCTGGAAACGCTTTCCTATTTTCCTCTACTGTCCACTGGTCACCTCCATTCTCTACAATCTTCCATCCTTGAAGTTCATCTATTAAGAACATCAGAGATGTTAGCTGAAGCAAAAATTCACATGTTATTAATGACACTTATTGTTCAAACTTTATGTGATCCAGGGTTATTATTAACCAAAACTAAAACTACTCAAAATATAATAAACATTGACTGAAATAAAATATAATATAAAAAAAACTGATACTGGTGTGAATCACCTTCAGCTTTGGGATTCTCGAGCAAGTTACGATACTTAGTAGAGAAATAAAACAGGCACCAGTCATCTGGTGGTCTGGAAGCATCACTTGGCTGAAATCCCTCTCTCCGACAGCGCTCTCTCCAGTGTGAAGCACTGTCCACCAGCTCCTTCCACTCATGACACACCAGCCGACAAACTCGGACCACCTGATGAGCCGGCAGTTTCAGTAGAATCTCCTCAACCACAGCTAGAGGAACATCTGTCTGCAGACATGAGCACTAACAGAGAAAAAACAATTACCTTTTAGATCTAATTCTGTTGGAAAATCCAGTTTTGGAGCATTGTTGTTAATTTTTTAATGGTTATCAACTATAATCTTCCATAAACCAGTTTTGACCACTTTAAGCTGGTAACTGGTTCTATTGCCAGTCTATCAGCTTGAAACTAGAAAACTAGAAATGAGCTATCACGTTCTGCTAGGGGAAGAACCAGCTAAAGAAGTGGTCAAAACGGCTCTAAAATTAGCCTGCAAACCAGCTATGACCAGGCTGGAAGAGCAGCTAAAACCAGCCAAACAGCCTTTTTCCCCAGTAGAAAAAAAAAAAGTCTGTTTCTTCATTTGTCTGGAACAGAGTGATGTTTTAATTCTCTATGACAACTCAATTTACTGGGTCTAATCTGTGTTTCCTTAAAGGAACACTAATGTGCCCGCTCTCTGACTGACCTGTTCTTGTTTATTTGTTATGGCATTTCAGCCACAGGCTGAGGAACATTTGAACGCAGACCAGAGCACTGACAGAAGAAGAAAGATTCAGATCTAATTCTGTTGGAAAATCCACCTGTGGAGCATGGCTGCTGGTTTTTAGCTGGTCTAAGCTGGTCATCAGCTACCATGCTCCATCCTGAGCATTTTAGCACGGTATGAGCATCCGTTTTTTTTTTTTTTTTTTAATGCTAATTAACAGCTGGCTATTACGGAAACCAAGATCTTAACAACTTACTGAGTCTGATTTGGGTATAAAGTCCCTCGAAGAAACATGCCTCTGCCCACTGCCTGACTGACCCATTCTTGTTTTTGATAGTAATCTTGCGCGTCAGGACCTAACGTTACCGGTAGAAAACGTAGGTTATGTTAAATGACGTTCTTCTAACTAGTGATAACGACTAATGCGGCAGTACAACACTAGAAAAGTGTATTATGTCTGGCAGAGGAGCGCTTTGGCGGCTCACTTCAGCAGATCCGGTATTTGCTAGGGATGGGTAGATCGACACCTAGTGTCGGCACACGTTTCGAGTTTTCGACACACTAGTGTTTCGAAACAATGTTCCGAAGCCTTGCTCGAAATGAGGCTGTCACGTGATCTGTGAAAACGAAGCTTCTTTACCTCACTGACACGTCACGCCAGGCTCAAATACAAAGCGTGTGGATCGCGCTGTCCCATACCCGCTATTAATTTAGTGCAATGTTATAATTATATCGGTCATCATGCCTGTATTTGTTTTTTTTACGTGGTGTATCGTTGTTAAAGTACTACTATTAAAAAAAAAAAAATACAATGACGTGTGATTAAAATGGCTCTTGTCTGAAGATTAAAACACCTTGATAAAAGGATCAACCATATAATTAACAAATAATTGGATTTGTATTTGTGCATTTTTTTCTCCTTCATTAGTGTTTTTTTTTTTTTTTTTAACCAAAAACATGTACACACAAACCATGTATATGTCAAAAGACTACATGTGATTGTGATAAACATCAATCAGAGCCTAAAATGCATGTCAAAACACCTACTTACATTTGGTTATATGCAGTTTTCATATTATATCAGATTCAGCTGTCCAGGAACTTCAGGAGTGGGCTCCATATTTTTTCAAAAGTGGACATTCTATTCCTGAGTGAGGAAGTTAACCTCTCAAGTGTAAGAGTGTCTGCTAACAGACTGAGCCAATGAGTAATAGAAATTTGTAATGAGTAATAGAAATATATATATATGAAGAGTTCTGATGCAAAACCAGCTAAATCCAGCTGACGTCTTTCTTTAAAAAAAGCATTTTTATCAGTCTCAAATGTATAGGTTTCTATGTAAGTACCGTTACTTCTGATTGGGCTGAGGCTGGTATTTTAGCGAGTTTGAAGAAAAAGTATTTGATGGAGGTATAATATGTGTCAAGAGCATTCAATCAGTATCATTATCTCATTTTTGACCAAGATGGCTTTTATCTGGTTTTGCATCTGAACTCTCTCTCTCTCTCTTTCTCTCTATATAGAATTATTATTATTATTATTTTTTGCTAATACAGATGAAATAAAATAAATATTTTGATTTCTTTTGGGAAAGATCACCTAGCAGTAATAATAAAGGAGATAGAGAGATAATATTTCAAATCTCTTCTAATTCATCCACAACTTCTGTCCAAAATGTCAGTATTTGTGCATTTTTTAACAATGTGCATGTTGTTTGTGTTCTATTATAAAGAAGACACAAAATGGTGCAATGAAAAATTACATTGGTCTAATTTATTGGCGTATTAAACATTCTATTTAGGAGGTGAAAAGACAGAAGCTTGATGCAACATAAAGTCTTTGTCATTGTTTTGTGTAAAGTACACATTTTGGAAACTCTATCACTGCACACATGTGCACCTTGCTAATGAGATATATGCTTATAAAATTCACAAATAAACCTTACAATGACACCACAATGAACAAAATATCTGAATGACACATTTTGTGTAAGAATTTTTATTGACCAGCAGATGGCGGAGTAGAGAACTGTATCAAAAGCTTTGAAGCATCAACGCAGTTTGTTGTAAAAGCCTCACTGCTTCAAAAGCCTCGTTCGGCACATCCCTAGTATTTGCACTTCTTTTCGGTTTATATATCCCATTAGTTACACATAGAAGCATTTTAGACTTCTAAACCCGCTGAATCAGAACATAATTGTCTTTATAATCACGTTTACCGAGATTCCAAACCGAAAGTACTGTTACCGGAAGTATCGCGACCCCGCCCACAACTCTGACGAATGCAATATGAGCGCAGCATGGTGCACAAAATCACTCATGAGGGTCCTTTTTTTTTTTTTTTTTTTTTTTTCAAATTAAGAGCTCTCAATATATAATCTTTCCATTCATGTATGGTTTGTTAGGATAGGACAATATTTGGCCGAGATACAACTTTGAAAATCTGAAATCTGAGGGTGGAAAATTTTTTTGATATGATTTAAAATATCGAGAAAATCGCCTTTAAAGTTGTCCAAATGAAGTTCTTAGCAATACATATTACTAATCAAAAATTAAGTTTAGATATATTTACGGTAGATCCCAAAATATCTTCATGGAACATGATCTTTACTTACTATCCAATTGTTTTTGAAATAAAAGAAAAATTGATAATTTTACAAGATATTTTTGGCTATTGCTATAAATATACAGCTACTTAATATTGAGTTTTGTTGTTCAGGGTCACATGCCTACACAAGACGGGTTCAACAACTTTGTCTTGTTACCTTTTGACAAGATAGCTTACATTTGATAAAGTGAATGATCGTTCTCATTCTTATTTGAAAATATGAAATATAATATAAAGAAATATGAATGAGTACGCTTTCCGAAAAATATATAACAGTTGATATTCTGGTCATGTCCCCATGATATGTTTGTAAAGTATAATTTGATGAAGAATTACTGTTCTTTATCTATATATATTTTATGTATATAGATAAAGTGTTTTTCTGTACATACACAGTATATATATGCATGTCAATCAAAACAATTAATAAAATGAGTAAATATGTTTTGGAGTTAGGTCTGCAGAGGTGATCTTATATAAAAATCTCTTAATGGAGGCACCGTATTATCAGGCACTTTTGGCTGCAGAATAAATGAAACACATGACATGTACTTCTGTAAACATGTTATTTGTACAATGGCTTCAGTGATTGGAAACGTTTGCAAAGATCGCAAAAGTCCTAACAGCTTTATTGACTTCTTTTACACTGTATACATTTCTTACATCCTTTTACAACTGTCACAAACTGTTAGCATATAGAGCAGATGCATTAAAAAATTATATACAGTAATTCATCTCATCAACTGCTTTCCACATGTAATCTTATTGCAACACTTTAAAATGAACTGCACCTCATGGTCATTTCATTTTCATCAGCAGGGAACCATAAACCTCTAGATTATTATGATGTTACTGTACTGGAGTGGCTTAAACAAAGAACTCAAGTGTATAATAATAGGTCTCTTTTAATATTTCTCTCTTTTAACCAAGCACCAAACCTTCAACAGCTCCAATCTGAATTTATTTATTTATTTATTTCACTTATAGCTGCTGACTAAGGTCCTTCATTTTAACAGTTTAACATGCGGCGTTTATTGCCATTAAATACATACACAGCAGAGCTTTGTACAGTTATACTTGTGCAGTAAATCATTATCTCGCTTCAGCTGGAAAGATCTTCACACTACTGTTAGTGATCCGTATCCCATACCAGCCTGCCCAATACTGTGTATCCTTCCCTCCATGAGTGAAACGGATAAACCTAACACCAGGTCCATAATCCTTAAAGACATGTGTCATCTGAAATAAAGCAGAACAAACACAGGGACAGTTAAGCATTTACTATTAGTCTGATTACAGACTGTCAGTATTATTCTACTCACTTGACACCACAGTTCATTGTTTCCATATGGAATTAGAGCTTTCTCAGGCTGAAAGTTACGGATGGGGTTTCTCTTCCAATCAAGCAACTCTACTTGGATATGATACTCACTTCCACAATCACTGCGTGCAGTATACCTGTGCCAGTAGAGAAGTCAAATCAGTTGCGCAATTGTTGCTGCGTTCATGTCATGTAATTACTGTAATTAAAAAAATGACAACATCATCTCGGAATTATGTGTACGGCAAAACTATTGACACATTGTCTAAACTAATTTGTGACAGCAGTTACATTGTACAAATCGGAGCTCTGTTTATAATTATGAGTTCTACAGGGATGTTTTACAAGTTGGAATCTCGTAATTACAACGTGTCGTTTTATGCGAGAACATGACTTGTACCTAACACTGGTTAGGCCACTGTGTTATTAATGAGAAATTCAATTTCTGTTTTGTGCATAATACATGCAGAATCATCCAATAAAATGAAAATAATCCACCATAGCATAAATGTAATATTTAAATGTGAATATATAACATAATTAGAGTGAGCATAAGGCACATGTGACCCAGATGGACAGGTCATAAAAAATAATAAATAAATGAAATCCACAACCTAAGATACTACAGAACGAAATGAGAGTTTGAGCGAACACTCACCAGTCCGATATTTTGATATGAGGTTGCAGTTGATCCATGAAAGCGTCACTGTAGCCTTCTTTCTTCAAATCAATCAGCTGTTGCTTCAGACATAAGCTGAGGACAAAGTTTACAGGTGATTCATGTGTGGATTGGCTTGATGGTTAATTTATGTTCATGCTGTATGGACTGAAATGAAAGGGGCTCAAAACTTTCTTGAAGAATCTAAAATATGAAACGTACCTATAAGATGTCACAAAACATTTTGTGACCTTGTTGTCCGGAAACTGACGTCTATTTCCATGTACAGCCCAGCGGTCATCTCCATTCTGTATAATATTCCAGCCTTGAAATTCATCTAACAAGAGAGACATTGGCAGATGCATAAATGCACTTTTTTTCTAGTGACACTTATCTAAACAGTGTGTACTCATTGTCTTATCATGACTGTGTAATCTTAATTACGTGTCTCACCATCAGCTCTGGGATTCTTGAGCAAATTACGACGATTCTTAGTTAAGAAGTAAAACAGGCACCAGTCATCTGGTGGTCTGGAAGCATCACTTGGATTAAATGAATTAATTCCTTCCATCCTTCATGCATGTTCTACTTAACTGTTCTACTTATTTCAGCATACTTTAACAAATGTCATCTGAAAAAAAAAACAACAATATTCATGTATTTACTCAATGAATTCACTGCTTCCATTCTTCATTAATTCATTCCTTCCCTCCCTCAGTCTCTCTCTCTCACCCACTCATTCGTCTACTACAATTTCTGACTGAGGAACATGGCATTGACCTTCAGGCCTTGTTCATCGACACAGTATGACAAAAATGTTTCCATGTCACATTGAGACTGAAATATAAACAAAAAGGCATCCTTTGCCTCAGGGAATTCACTCCCCTGGCCCTTCCTGAGCGCATTTTGTTGATCTTCACTGTTCATCTGTAGAAAAGCAGGCTCTGTCACCTCACCACGGAATAAGTCTCTGTGATCGTTTACCCAGTACCAAGCTTTATGAAGGTCTCTTACAATGGTTGGCTGTTGCACCTGGTGAAGAGTATTAAGCTGGTGAACAATATAATATAATATAAATAATGGCACAAACAAATTAAACTATTTATCCAGCTTGTATTCCAACCGCTTGATATATGACCACTAAAATCATTTACTTTATCAGTGTCCTTTTTAACCACAACTCTTCTGCTGGTTGACTGTCTGGTGGTGGATTTTGACACTCTAAAAACAGGCTCAAGGGTTCCCTGAAGGAGCTGGGATGCGTCCATGCCTTAGTAAAATAAGTAAATGTATACACTCTATTTAATTTATACATCATCTGAAAGCTGAATAAATACACTTTTCATTGATGTATGGTTTGTTAGGATAGGACAATATTTGGCCGAGATACAACTTTGAAAATCTGAAACCTGAGGGTGTAAAAAAATTTGATATGATTTAAAATATTGAGAAAATCGCCTTTAAAGTTGTCCAAAAGAAGTTCTTAGCAATGCATATTACTAATCAAAAATTAAGTTTAGATATATTTACGGTAGATCCCAAAAAAGAAAAAAAAAAAAAAATCTTCATGGAACATGATTTTTACTTACTATCCAATTGTTTTTTGGAATAAAAGAAAAAGTGACAATTTTACAATGTATTTTTGGCTATTGCTATAAATATACAAGTGTTACTTAAGATTGAGTTTTGTTGTCCAGGGTCACATGCCTACACAAGACAGATTCAAAAACTTTGTCTTATTACCTTTTGACAAGATAGCTTACATTTGATAAAGTGAATGATCTTTCTCACTCTTATTTGGAGATATGAAATATAATATAAAATATGGATGAGTATACGCTTTCCGACAAATATATAAATATAGCTTACAGTGCTTGCATAATTATTATGCGAGTTGATCTTCTGGTCATGTTTTTTTTTTTTTTTCCCCAAGCATATTTTACCAATTCTAAACCACATCAATCTAAATAACTACTATTAATATTGTGCTTAATCATTTATAAGTGATATATAAAATTGTTCACAAGGGCTGGGAGGGGAAAAATGCCTTATACTCAGCTGTGCATTATTAGCCATTTTTACTTTTACAAGTAAAATGCGCCAAAAATAGATTAAACTCAGCAATGAAAAGTAAAAAAATATTATTTCTCCATGAGAAATATTTAAGACTTTAGCAATACACAATACACAAATTGCTAAATTAAATCATGACCACTGAACAGCAAAATGCTAATTGGGTCAGCAGGGTCACAAAAAAAAAAAAAAACAGGTGGAGTGGAATAGATGCATGCAAAAGACTTTTGAAATGTTTTTCTTTATTTGTATAACAACGCAATTCATTTGTTTCCTTCGTTACAGAAAGGACTGAAGAATGTATGTGATGAGGCGATATTAGAAGCTCTAGAAGACATCATCCCAGAAGGGGGAAAATTATTTTTGTACAGGTTAAATAACAATAGCTTTGTCTCATCAGTCTTCATGTAATTCATAACACCTCAGCATGTCATCCTTATTAAGTGGGGGTTATATTTTAAGATTTTTATCTTAGTAAAGTCCCTGAGAACCTGACACCTTGTCTTCTGGAGACTCCAGGTAGTTTGCAGCTCTGGAAAATAGTAGCACTGGAGACCAAAGAGTTCCTGGCTGGTGGTTTCGCATCTAATTCGCCTTAATTCTTATTTCTTTTACAGTTAATGAACAGATTCAGTACTCATCAAAATGAATTAAAACAGTGAAATGCAAACCTGCAACAATATGTGAAATAACACAGATTTCCTTCATGTATTTAATGCCATTTTATTAACCAATTTCTTTGGTACTGACCTTTGATGATCCAGTTTAACCATACAAATAAGCAAAAAAGACTTTAAATAAACTAACATTTGTGCTTTATTGGTTTTTTATTGCTGAAGAGTGTCAAACCTTCTTCTCCTGTGTTCTACTGTACAGACGTGAATTTATTTTAGCCTGAGGCTTATTCATTTCACTTTTTGGTGTGAAAGCCAGGGCTTTAACATTTGCTAAAAATAGAACTTTTTATATATATAAAAAAAAATCAAGCAAGCCCTGCCCAGATTTAAAAAGTTATTAATACTTATATTAATATTCAATTCAATTCAATTCAAATTTATTTGTATAGCGCTTTTCACGATACATATCGTTGCAAAGCAGCTTTACACCAAATTGACATTTTTACAATATATGTAGTAGTAGCTTGATGTACATATGGTAGAGATGTGTGGTAAAGATCAATTAATGACGTAATCAAACAGACAAAGAACACTATAAATTAGTAGCAGAATTCGGTAGTGCTGTATGTTTTCAGGGTTGGCATCATCTGAAGTCCTCTGTGGGGTTGGCATCATCTCTTCTTAAGTGTTCTGGATCCACACTGGAGCTTGTGAATTCCTAGTTACCATGGGATGTCAATCCCATGGCAAAAACAGAGAACAAATAGGAACATAATTAGCGTAGCTGCTGTTCAAACTAAGAAAAGGAAGGTTTGTTAAACCAGAGCTAAAAGATTAAAATGAACATTTGATCAGATATAGCTGCAGAAAAAGTTTATGAGATGCATTATTTGAATGCTTGGCTAAAAAGATGTGTCTTTAATCTAGATTTAAACCGAGAGAGTGTGTCTGAACCCCGAACGTTATCAGGAAGGCTGTTCCAGAGTTTGGGTGCCAAATGTGAAAAAGCTCTACCTCCTTTAGTGGACTTTGCTATCCTAGGTACTACCAACAGTCCAGAGTTTTGTGACCTTAGGGAGCGTGATGGATTGTAGCGTGGTAGAAGACTAGTTAGGTACGCAGGAGCTAAACCGTTAAGTGCCTTATAGGTAAGAAGTGCTATTTTGTAGCTGATGCGGAATCTAATAGGCAGCCAGTGCAGAGACTTTAAAATTGGGGTAATATGATCATATTTTCTTGACCTGGTAAGGACTCTAGCAGCTGCATTTTGGACTATCTGTAGCTTGTTTATTGAAGATGCAGGACAACCACCTAATAGTGCATTACAATAGTCCAGTCTAGAGGTCATGAATGCGTGAACTAGCTTTTCTGCATCAGAAACAGGTAACATGTTTCGCAGCTTGGCAATGTTTCTAAGATGGAAGAATGCTGTTTTTGTAACATGAGAAATATGATTTTCAAAAGACAAGTTGCTGTCTAATATAACACCCAGGCTTTTGACTGTAGTGGAAGTAACAGTACATCCGTCTAGTTGTAAATTGTAAGTCAAAAGATTCTGTGTATTGTTTTTAGGTCCAATAAGTAATATCTCTGTCTTATCTGAATTTAATAGCAGAAAATTGTTGGTCATCCAATCTTTTACATTTTTAACGCACTCTGTTAACTTTGATAATTCAGAAGTTTCATCTGGTCTTGTTGAGATATATAGTTGAGTATCATCAGCATAACAATGGAAATTAATCCCGTGTTTTCTAATAATATTACCAAGGGGCAGCATGTATATTGAAAATAGTAGAGGACCTAGAACAGATCCTTGTGGCACTCCATACTTCACTGGTGATAACTGAGATGACTCCCCATTTAAATAAACAAAGTGGTAGCGATCAGACAGGTAGGATCTAAACCATTTTAAAGCCTGCCCTTGGATACCTGCATAATTTTGTAGTCGATCTATTAGTATGTCATGATCTATAGTGTCAAACGCAGCACTAAGATCAAGTAAAACTAGCAGTGAGATGCAGCCTTGGTCTGACGCAAGAAGCAAGTCATTAGTGATTTTAACAAGTGCAGTTTCTGTGCTGTGATGGGGCCTGAAGCCTGACTGAAATTCTTCATAGATATCATTTTTTTGCAAGAATGAGCACAGTTGAGCACATATAACTTTCTCTAAAATTTTAGACATAAATGGAAGATTAGAAATGGGTCTATAATTTGCCAGTTCACTAGGGTCTAGCTGTGGTTTCTTAATAAGAGGCTTAATAACCTTAATAAATATCAATGTAATACTTATGCACTGTGTATTTATATATAAACATACAGTGCACAGCATAAATGAGTACACCCCCTTTAAAACTTAACAAATTGAGCAATTACTCTTCACTTGAAAGACATATTAGGATTCTATGGAGATATAATGTTCCAACAAGCCTGCTTGATCAATTACCAAAGAAGAATGTCAAAATTATTTAGCAAATTAAGATTTTCCTATCAAAGTGATAAAATGTTGTGTTGCAAAAATGAGTACACCCTCCTGAAAGTTACTAAATAAAACTAAAAAAAGAAAACAAAAGTGTAGGTTTAAAGCTATTTTTGATCAACAGGTAAGTATACTGAACCAGAAACTTTTAAAGACAAGTAATTTCCTGACAGTTAAAGGCGTTTTAAAGCCTACTGAATCATACACAGACTTAATGCTGTCAACAGTGAAACCACTTGGGAGAGAACTGCCAGGTGACTTATTTCTTAGCATAAAAGAGGACAGTGGTACAAGAGGAATACCAAATTATTGTTTTAAGTGTGAAAATATAGCAGAAGTAGCACTGACATTCAAAAACAATGGACTTGTGACAAGGCTCCTGAAATAATCAGGTCTTCACTTTAAGTTTTCATTTAATGATGAGTGAATTTTTGCTACAAAATGAGGCAGAGAAATACCATGCAAGAGTATCAGAGCCAGCAAAAGCTATGAAAAGAGTGACACTTTATCTCACAGAGTACGAAGCAGCCTGCAGAAGTGACATGCATGGTTAACTCATGGTAAACTCATTTAACCTCTTCTAAGGCCCATATTTACAAAATATAGACTTCTGGGAATCCATACTCTGGTGTCAAGAGACCAAGTCAATCATTTTGGATCCAAAGTATCCAAAATGTTCTGGTGTTGCTACAGGAGGAGTACAGGGAGAAGTGCCTGGTACCTACAGTGACGTTCAGTGGTAGTAAAGCTCTTCTACAGGGATGTATGAGTGCTGAAGGTGTGAGGGAGCTGTGCTTTAGCAGCGCTGTCATGAATTCACACACCACTGTCTGATGTAATACAAAAAACTGAAACTGCAGATGCTACCCTCTCCTCATTCCCTGCATTATTGGGCATTTTTTCAGCATGACAATGAGGATATTTATTCTCCCAAGGTGAAAATCCTTCAGTGGACATGTATTTCACTCAATATTAACACTCTTGAGCAGCTGTGGGGGATTCTGTAGAGATGAGCTGAGCAAAACTCCCCATTAAAGACCAGGGCATTTAAGGAGGTCGTCCTCCAGGAGTTAAAAAGGACAGATGTGAAAATTTGTCATGAACTTGTACACTCAGTGCCAAGAAGGGTCAGAGCAGTATACTTAAAGTTCTGGAGGACATATTAAGTACTAGAATATTATACATTTGCTGAATTACATCTAGGGTGTACTCATTTCTGCAATCCTTTATTTAAACAAAATCGGCTAATTTACTTATTTTACAGGAAATATTGGCATATATTTTGTTGTTTTTATTACGTATATGTTTAATACATTTAAATTTTGCCTTCTTTCCATGAATTATATTAGTGATCATTAAGAAAATACATCTTTTATATATATTAAGAGGGGGTGTACTCATTTATGCTGTGCACTGTATAAATGAATTATAAATTATATGTAAAATATATAAATTCATATAAAAAGATTTCTCACATCACATCTAGGCTACATTGTAAACCGCACTGTTTTTTCATTCATGCATTCGCTATAATCAACATCAGCATCAAGGCATAGGTTCCAAGGTCTCTGGAGGAAAGTAATGGGAGTTACCAGACTGGAGGGCGGGGCCAAAACAGAGGGGCGTTTTCAACCATGTTACCTGATTGGTTCACGTCATAGTGATGGTTATGTTTAGGGGTGGGATCAAGTAAGGGGATCACTTTATTTTCTGGTTTCATCAGGGATCTCCCTCAGGTTGGGGCTTACGCTTAGGTAAACCCATGCATTATGGCTCAGCGGGTCAGAACTGTTTAATTTGATGAAGAATTATTGTTCTTTATCTATATATTTTATATATAGAAAGTGTTTTTCTGTACATATACTGTATATCTATGCATATCAATCAAAAACATTTAACAAAATGAGTAAATATGTTTTGGAGTTAGGTCTGCAGAGGTGATCTTATATGAAAATCTCTTCTTGGAGGCACTGTATTATCAGGCACTTCTGGCTGCAGAATAAATGAAACACATGATGTACTTCTGTAAACCTGTTTTTTATACAATGGCTTCAGTGATTGGAAACATTTGCAAAGATTGCAAAAGTCCTTACAGCTTTATTGACTTCTTTTAACACTGTCACAAACTGTTAGCATATAGAGCAGATACATGTAATCTTATTGCAACACTTTAAAATAAACTGCAGCTCATGGTCATTTCATTTTGATCAAGATTATTATGATGTTACTGTACTGGTGTGCTTAAATATATATATATATACACAAAAATTATGCAGTAAAACACTATCTCTCTTTAGCTGGAACGATCTCCACACTACTGTTAGTGACCCGTATTCCATAATGGCCCGCCCAGAACTGTGTATCCACCCCTCCATGAGTGAAACGGATAAACCTAACACCAGGTCCATAATCCTTAAAGACATGTGTCATCTGAAATAAAGCAGAACAAACACAGGGACAGTTAAGCATTTACTATTAGTTTGATTACAGACTGTCAGTATTATTCTACTCACCTGACACCACAGTTCATTGTTTCCATATGGAATTAGAGCTTTCTCAGGCTGAAAGTTACAGATGGGGTTTCTCTTCCAATCAAGCAACTCTACTTGGATATGATACTCACTTCCACAATCACTGCGTGCAGTATACCTGTGCCAGTAGAGAAGTCAAATCAGTTGCGCAATTGTTGCTGCGTTCATGTCATGTAATTACTGTAATTAAAAAAATGACAACATCATCTCGGAATTATGTGTACGGCAAAACTATTGACACATTGTCTAAACTAATTTGTGACAGCAGTTACATTGTACAAATCATAGCTCTGTTTATAATTATGAGTTCTACAAGGATGTTTTACAAGTTGGAATCTCGTAACTACAACGTGTCGTTTTATGCGAGAACATGACTTGTACCTAGCACTGGTTAGGCCACTGTGTTATTAATGAGAAATTCAATTTCTGTTTTGTGCATAATACATGCAGAATCATCCAATAAAATGAAAATAATCCACCATAGCATAAATGTAATCTTTAAATGTGAATATATAACATAATTAGAGTGAGCATAAGGCACATGTGACCCAGATGGACAGGTCATAAAAAATAATAAATATATGAAATCCACAACCCAAGATACTACAGCACGAAATGAGAGTTTGAGTGAACACTCACCAGTCCGATATTTTGATATGAGGTTGCAGTTGATCCATGAAAGCGTCACTGTAGCCTTCTTTCTTCAAATCAATCAGCTGTTGCTTCAGACATAAGCTGAGGACAAAGTTTACAGGTGATTCATGTGTGGATTGGCTTGATGGTTAATTTATGTTCATGCTGTATGGACTGAAATGAAAGGGGCTCAAAACTTTCTTGAAGAATCTAAAATATGAAACGTACCTATAAGATGTCACAAAACATTTTGTAACGTTGTTGTCTGGAAACTGACGTCTATTTCCATGTACAGCCCAGCGGTCACCTCTATTCTGCATAATATTCCAGCCTTGAAATTCATCTAACAAGAGAGACATTGGCAGATGCATAAATGCACTTTTTTTCTAGTGACACTTATCTAAACAGTGTGTACTCATTGTCTTATCATGACTGTGTAATCTTAATTACGTGTCTCACCATCAGCTCTGGGATTCTTGAGCAAATTACGACGATTCTTAGTTAAGAAGTAAAACAGGCACCAGTCATCTGGTGGTCTGGAAGCATCACTTGGCTGAAATCCCTCTCTCCGACAGCGCTCTCTCCAGTGTGAAGCACTGTCTACCAGCTGCTTCCACTCATGACAAACCAGCCGACAAACTCGGACCACCTGATGAGCCGGCAGGTTCAGTAGAATCTCCTCAACCACAGCTAGAGGAACATCTGTCTGCAGACATGAGCATTTTTAATGGTTATCAACTATAATCTTCAATAAACCAGTTTTGACCACTTTAAGCTGGTAACTGGTTCTATTGCCAGTCTATCAGCTTGAAAATCCTAGAAATGAGCTATCACGTTCTGCTAGGGGAAGAACCAGCTAAAGAAGTGGTCAAAACGGCTCTAAAATCTAAAAAGCCGTCCTGTCAATTTAATCAAGGGATTATAGCACGAGCGCTCTAAAATCTTTGGTTTTTAGCTGTTTAGTAAACTGTCATATCAGCAAAAACCTTAAAAAAAAAAATACAGATCCGGGTAACCCGCGATAGACACCAAAAGTTTCTCATCCATCACTGCAGTCTCCGGACTTTTTAGGCAATAGTGATGGGTCGTTCTTGAACGATTCGTTCATTTTGAACGAATCTTTAATGTGACTCGGGACGAACGAGTCGTCTCGGCGAGTGATTCGTTCAGTCGCGCATGCGCAACATCCTATTAGGTCCTGTACTGGAATTAGTTGACCTGTTTTAGAGTCGTTCGTTCACCTTATGGGGCTGTCACGTGATGAACGAACGACTCAAACCCGAAGACTCAAAAGATGAACTAATCAATTCTCTTTCCGGCTCAGGCTGCATAGGTTAACATTACGGGGATGTCACGTGATGAACGAACGACTCAAACCCGAGGACTCGAGAAATGAACTAATCAATTCTCTTTCCGGCTCAGGCTGCATAGGTTAACATTACGGGGGTGTCACGTGATGAACGAACGACTCAAACCCGAGGACTCGAGAAATGAACTAATCAATTCTCTTTCCGGCTCAGGCTGCATAGGTTAACATTACGGGGCTGTCACGTGATGAACGAACGACTCAAACCCGAGGACTCGAGAAATGAACTAATCAATTCTCTTTCCGGCTCAGGCTGCGTTGGTTAAGCTAATTGGGCTGTCAGGTGATGAACGAACGACTCAAAACCGAAATCTTGTCAGATAAGAGGTGAGGTGAGCTAATCATAGACTAAAGACACAGGTAAACAATGAATTAATATTTTCTGTTTCTTATAGCATTATAGTTTTGTTTTGTTTGTAGTGTGATCAACGTTTGTGTAAGCAGTAGATGTGTTAGGGAAGTAAAACGTGACATTTTAATTATGTTTTGCTAAAATGAACAAAATGAACGAAATGACTCGAAAAAAGATTCGTTCATTTTGCTGAACGAGACTCAAAGGACCGAGTCGGTAAAATGATCCGAACTTCCCATCACTATTAGGCAACGGTAAAACTTTCGTCACCACAATGGAAGGCCCGCCTCTCCATTCATTCGATTGGACAATGAAAAAACCCGCGATGACGTCGGGCGCTTTTCCGCTCTTTTTTTTTTTTCTAACTTCAGGCGCTTAGAGCAGTCCAGCAAAAACGCGAGGCGCCCGCGGCGCATAAACAGCGCGCATAACGCTCACTGCCAATAGAAAACAATTCAAAATATAGCTGCGAGCAGCGATGACGGGCCCTCGCCGCCAGCGCAATCGCCATGCCGGTGTTACGGTTTAACTGGTGACCGTGTTATCTGGTGACCAACTTCCTGTTTCAGGTCCTCCGCACCAGATGTGATGGAACGACCGTGGCAGATTCGCCGATTCTGAAAGTACAAACTGACGTGGTATTAAGCTGTCTAATAAACGCACACTTGATCATTACATGATTGTGGTATTCTTGTAAAGATTACAAATGATTGGTATGATGGCCCGTAGCGGCAGAACTACGGAAATAATAAAAAAAAGCTTGTTTGGCATGGGTTTCGAACACGCGCAAAAAGCAGTTGCGCTATGAAACGACAGTAACGAACGCAGTGAGCTATTGAACTACCTTGATTCAGTTACTGATATCTGGATTCAAGTAGGATCTTACTCTCAGCGTGACATTATGCAACTGGCTGAATCAAGAAAATGTGCCCGTGTTAACTCAGACAACTGTAAATTTGTGGCTACTGTGGTTTAATTACAAACGCTATCGTTGAACTATATTTACTATAGTAAAAACGTGGTACATTTTCTTCAGAGACTAGCTGATGTCTCCTTTAAATAATATACAAACTTGACCTTATTTCCACGTTGTTTTTCCGTTTTTCTCGTAGAAATACTTCGGAGACTTGTGATTTGATTTCTCGATTGTAGTGAATGACATGTAACGTTAAATTCTAGTTGAAACGCTGCTTAGAAATTTTACTTTATAAACGTGTTAACTTGTTATTTGCGTTCAATAGGTGGTATGTTATTCGATTAACAGTATATAAAATATAATAGCCTTTTCTGTAGTCGAAAAGCTGCAAATTAGTGCTGCTCTTTGTAACGTGTTACATTGTGGCTTGTGTTCACTAGCAGAATAATTCTGAAAGTATGACATAAACGTTGTTTTCTGCTTGTGAATATATTTGCAGTCGACATGTAGGCTAAATGATCACACTGTTTAATTCTACAAAAATGAAAAAAAAAATCAACAAAAAAATTCAAACGGAAACGTTAAAGTATATTTACTATAATTAAAACATGGTACATTTTCTTCAGAGACTAACTGATGTCTCCTTTGATTAATATAAAAACGTGAAGTTATTTCCACGTTGTTTTGCGGTTTTTCTCATAGAAGTACTTTGGAAACTTGATTTCTATTTCATTGTAGTGAGTGAAATGACCCACAACCTCGGTGTCGCTTTAGAATTACTCAATTATTAGATCTAAAGCGATAAAAAAAAAAAAAAAACATTTTCATGGGGTTATTAAATATAGTTGGGCCCCTTGAAGTGTAAAACATGCTATAATATGTACCAGCCGCTGGATCACAATTACTGTAGTAGGCTATGTTTGGATTGTATATATTGTTATTATCAAATGTGATATCTAGTGACAAGTTTACACGTTTACAATGTAATATTTGTAATTTGACTGTAAATAACGTTATTGCAACAGAAAAATTAGATTTTGGCTATAGCAAACGCAGAGGTCACAAGTAAACACAGACACATTCAGCTAACGCTACCTTAATTCACAGCAAAAAAGCGGCTTACTGTTTACAAAGATCGCCATATATCTGTGCGGTTGAATAGCTCGCCGTGATTGTACTTGTCGTACGTGCTGTTTTATATGGGTTCCTATGTCATGCTGATACTGTATGTGTGTGTGTTTTTTTTTTTTTCAGTTATTTCATTTTTTTATGATAAAACTGTGCGATCATTTAGCCTACATGTCGACTGCAAATATATTCACAAGCAGAAAACGTTTGTCATGCTTTCAGAATTATTCTGCTAGTGAACACAAGCCACAATGTAACACGTTACAAAGAGCAGCACTAATTTGCAGCTTTTCGACTACAGAAAAGGCTATTATATTTTATATACTGTTAATCGAATAACATACCACCTATTGAACGCAAATAACAAGTTAACACGTTTATAAAGTAAAATTTCTAAGCAGCGTTTCAACTAGAATTTAACGTTACATGTCATTCACTACAATCGAGAAATCAAATCACAAGTCTCCGAAGTATTTCTACGAGAAAAACGGAAAAACAACGTGGAAATAAGGTCAAGTTTGTATATTATTTAAAGGAGACATCAGCTAGTCTCTGAAGAAAATGTACCACGTTTTTACTATAGTAAATATAGTTCAACGATAGCGTTTGTAATTAAACCACAGTAGCCACAAATTTACAGTTGTCTGAGACTCAATGAAAGGTACTTTAACATCATAAACCATAAAATGTAATATACTTTTCCTTTAATATTAGTTTTCATAACAAGTAAACACAGGTCACAAGTTAACACGGGCACATTTTCTTGATTCAGCCAGTTGCATAATGTCACGCTGAGAGTAAGATCCTACTTGAATCCAGATATCAGTAACTGAATCAAGGTAGTTCAATAGCTCACTGCGTTCGTTACTGTTGTCTCATAGCGCAACTGCTTTTTGCGCGTGTTCGAAACCCATGCCAAACAAGCTTTTTTTTATTATTTCCGTAGTTCTGCCGCTACGGGCCATCATACCAATCATTTGTAATCTTTACAAGAATACCACAATCATGTAATGATCAAGTGTGCGTTTATTAGACAGCTTAATACCACGTCAGTTTGTGCTTTCAGAATCGGCGAATCTGCCACGGTCGTTCCATCACATCTGGTGCGGAGGACCTGAAACAGGAAGTTGGTCACCAGATAACACGGTCACCAGTTAAACCGTAACACAAAAAGCTTAATAAAAAAAAATAAATTTGATAAAATAAAAAAAAGCTTGTTTGGCATGGGTTTCGAACACAAAAAGCTATCGCGCTATGGGACGACTGTAACGAACGCAATGAGCTATTGAAATACGTTGATTCAGCTACTGATATCTGGATTTAAGTAGGATTTTACTCCTACTTGAATTTTAGTCAGCGATAACGACACCTTTTGTGACAGTACAATGGCAAGGCAACATTAATGTTCCCGCTCTCTGACTTACCTATTCTTGTTTTTTTGTTATGGCATTTGTCTTTTATAAAACACTTTTGTTAATCTGGACCTACGGGTGCAAACACGGAAGTTACACCACCTCAGTCTGGCGTATAGTTACACTAACTGAAACAGAAACAGTAGTAGCTACTTTGCATTTGTTACAGTCTCAGTCAGACTCATTCATGTCAGACTCGGACATCGTTCTTTTAATCGACAAAGAGATAAGTGTTGTGACAGTACACTAATCTGCTTCTGGAATATGTCTGGCAGTGTAGCCTCTTGGCGACTATAAAGCAGATCCGTTATATACTTCGTCCCGATTCAAATATCGCATAAGTCACACATACCATGATTCTTGTCAGAATGCCAATACTACCCGATCCGTACCGGCAACACGATTTGTAGTAAGTAGGTGCGTTCGAGATGCACTACACTAGCAGCCGCTTGCAGTCGGGGGAGGAGTAAAGAGACGGCCGTCAGGTCGGACACTTATAGGTTTCCGTAGTGCGCTGAATCATTATGGCAGAACACGCGATTTTTGCCTTGATCGTAGCGGAAGAAGTGGATGCGATTGAAATTCCCATGTTTTTGCATGAAAATCTTTATGGACAGCAAAGGTGTTATTTAAATATTATTAAGTTGTATTTCAGTGTTACTTTTACACATGTACAATTTTGTTTTTAAGTTTTTAGCGCATCGTCTGTGTATAATTCCTTAAGATGAACATGCTGTGTCATTATAGTTTTGTTACAGCTTTTAATTGGGTAACTTTTGTAACAATTTTTGATAGGTGACTTTGGACATTCATTCTTCACATACCACTATTGTGCCGAATTTACAATAGAAAATGTAATAATAGTGTGAAATTAGAGTCTCATCTAAATATTTGGAGTCATGAGTTATATGCTGTATATGGATACATTCTGAGTACAATTATTATTATTGTTTTTTTTTTTGTTTGTTTTTTTGTTTTTAGAGATGTTCCCAAAATACGCAATTTTGTGGAGGAAGTTGTCCCACTCTACAGTCCCTCAGAATTTCAAAGTCACTTTAGACTTCAAAAAGGACATGTAGAGGTGTGTAAGTAACAAGCCACATAAACATTAGAACTGTTTTTCACCACCAACCATCAAGAGCACTGGTTGGTGGTGGAGGCCTGGCAGCAGTTGCTGTAAAGTTGGTAATGGGTTGAGAGGAACCTGCAGATGCAGTCAGTGTTACTTACAGAAATAATCCCATTCTATGAAGGTTCATTATTTGGTTTAAAAATATACCTGTTAATTTTTCAGCAGTTCTTAGTTGCTCCATTACAGAGACAAGGAACTGTTGATCTGGAAAGTAAATCAACATTAATAGCGTAATACAGGTCAGATCACTACAAATTGAACAGCTCTGCTGTTTGCTCACCATTTTTCATTTTCTCAGCAGTGTCTTTTGGGACAGCTAGGGTGAAGATGCTTCCCTTGCTGTCCTTCAAATTAACTGTCACAATTGTGTTGTCCATTTGTTTGATGCAGGGTCATGAAGAGCTTTTATACCCAATGAAATCAATCAGGTCTTAACAACATATAGACCTTTTCCAGTCATGCCAGGGAGGTTTATTGGTTCATTAATTAACAGTTTTGTTTCTTTTTGCCTACTCATTAAAGTTGTGTTTAAGTGTGCAGCGTGTCAGTGCATGTATATGTGAAGTAATGATACCATTAAGACACCTTTTAATACTTTAAGTGGTCTAAACCTTACTCCCTTTGTTTTCTGTGTATATGAAGTCTCCATTTATATACAGCCACAGAAGGAAAAAAAAATAGATCATCCCAAATGTTCATATAATCAGCATTTCTAGGTGCATCTGTGTCATTTTACCTGTCTATTGATTAAAAAAAAACAAACAGAAGGTTTTTAGTAAGTGCATGTAGTTAAATTTATACAAGGTTACTGCATATAATTGTAATTTAAACTTTTCCTTTATATCACTATTGTATTGCTTAAAAGTGAACCTGTTTTCTTTGCAGTATTTATTTGAGGTCTGAAAAAGTACAGAGCATCTTGTTTTGACCAGTTTCATACTGACATACTGTCAGTAGTTAATATAATCACACCAAAACAATCCTTTTACCTAAACACAGAACAAGCTATATTCAGAAAAACAAAATAATTTTGAAATGGTGTCTTAATTTGTTATGTGGCTTTGTATATAATCAACACAAAGCAGTATGTGTATTCATGAGTAGATATGTCACACAAACATGTTAAAACAATCATTACAAGATTGCATTGGTATGGAAATAGATCATATAAAACACAGACCTCGTAAAAGATTTTTTGATGTTTATTGTATCACAAAACCATATACAGCACATATAGGCCTATAGAGGATGACACTGTAGGCTGTTCCAAACATACAAAAAGAAAGGAAAAAAGAAACAGAAGAAATGAAACTACTTAAGATATATTACAACAAATCAATAAAAGAAAGAAGCCAATCATTTATTCTATACAATCGTTTTGCTTTTTTATTGATCATATCTTTAAGTGTCAAATTAGTTTGTTAGTTACTTTTATGTAATGCAATATGACGTTTATTATTTGTATCTTGGTTTTGTAGTTAGCTATAGGACATTTTTCAAATATAAGCAGTTTATTCAGTGTAGTGAAGCCTCTCACAACATCCATTAAAAAAACGGCCTCTGGTTGACCAGCTTTTTTCCAAACTTTAACTCTTATACAATAAGAATATATATTTACCATATCGCCTAATCTTCATTTTCATCATTAATGTTTTGTTTGAATATCAGACATTCGA
This sequence comes from Cirrhinus mrigala, assembly GCA_036247105.1. Lineage (NCBI taxonomy): Eukaryota > Metazoa > Chordata > Actinopteri > Cypriniformes > Cyprinidae > Cirrhinus > Cirrhinus mrigala. Next base: position 20,464,839 of record CM070029.1, read on the forward strand.
TATAAAATTTGATTGCATACAGGAACTTTTTTTTTAAGAAAAAACACGCAGCACACGTCGTGCTTGTCGTCACATAATCTGACCAATGAGAATAAAGTGTGTCGCCATCAAGGCTTTCGCAGCCGATTTTGAGCAACTGCAGCGCCTGACCTCTGCGACTGCTCTCGTTTTGCTCTCACGGTACTTTGATGGCACATGTGATCGAAAGGCGGCTGCAGCGCCGATCAAAGTCGGACAAATGATCTTACCAGAATGCATTGTTTTGTAAGGCGACAGCCGATTTCTTGCGGCGCCGCATGAAGTCGAACGCACCTAGTGTCACTACCCGATCCTGTCCGCATGTGCGGAAATGCGTCAACTGCCGGTCTGGAGTATGACGAAACACTTTACGGCAGTTCCGCGTATATATACTGCCGTAATATGGATGAATGACCAAGATGGCGCCGCGTATGGCTGCTACTGTGCTAAGCTCCCCAGCTGTTTTAGTGTTTTTGTTAGTTTTTCCTGTTTTTTGTTTCGCAAACACGATCAGTTTTACCCGGGACGAACTGCTGAACCTTCGGCAGTACACACCACAAAACCTCCTACCGGATTTCAATTATTCGGACGTTTTGCTGAAGGTTGTAGTTGGCGGTGCAGCGGCACTGATCAAACGCTTCAGGACGCGCAGACGGGGGAAGCGAGCTGGCGCGCTCGTGAAGCTTCGACAACGCGGATTCCGAACGGCACTGCCCAGCATACATCTGGCGAATCTACGCTCTCTACCCAACAAAAAGGACGAACTCCTCCTGCTCTCCCGGTTAAATAAGGATTTCTCGCACTCTGCTGCTCTGTGTTTCACGGAAACCTGGCTGAACGACGCGATACCGGACGGCGCGCTTCACCTGCCGGGCTATCAGCTGTTTAGAGCGGATCGCGACGCAGAATCAACGGGGAAATCGCGTGGCGGCGGGACGTGCTTTTACATCAATGAAAGGTGGTGTACAGATGTAACGGTGTTAAAGAAGATGTGCTGTTCCGATCTTGAAGCGCTCTTCATTGACTGTAAGCCGTTCTATTCGCCGCGAGAGTTTTGCTCGTTCATTCTCATAAGCGTCTACATTCCACCGCAAGCGAACATAAGCCTGGCTTTACAGAAACTCGCCGATCAGATCGCAGACATGGAGCAAAAACACCCGGACTCTGTTTTAATCATTCTTGGGGATTTTAACAAAGCAAATCTCTCCCGTGAACTGCCTAAATACAGTCAGCATGTTACATGTCCCACCAGAGACAGTAATATATTGGATCACTGTTACACCACAATAAGGAATGCATATCACTCTGTCCCCATTCCTACCAGGAATTATTTAACTTACAACAACGACAAACCATGGTTCACTGCAAAACTCAGACAGCTCCGTCAAGCCAAAGAAGATGCTTACAGGTATGGGGACAAAGTCTTGTACAAACAGGCCAAGTACACACTGGAAAAGGAGATTAAAGTGGCAAAGAGGAATTATTCCGAAAAGCTAAGGAACAAATTCTATTCCAGTGACGTTTCATCAGTGTGGAAAGGTCTGAAAGTCATTACCAACTACAAGACACCATCCCCCAGCACTGTAGAGAACCAACAACTGGCAGACGATCTGAATGAGTTTTATTGCAGGTTTGAAAAAACACCATTGACACCTCCAACAACCCTCCTCTCCCCCACTCCTGCTCTTCAGATCAGTGAAGATGAGGTGCGCCAGGTCTTCAGAAAGAACAAAAGAAGAAAGGCACCAGGCCCAGACGGCGTGACACCAACCTGTCTGAAAACCTGTGCTGACCAGCTGGCCCCCATCTTCTCACAGATCTTCAACAGGTCTCTGGAGTTGTGTGAAGTCCCTTCGTGCTTCAAACGCTCCACTGTCATCCCCGTTCCAAAGAAACCCAAGATAACAGGACTTAACGACTACAGACCTGTGGCGCTAACGTCTGTCGTCATGAAGTCGTTCGAAAAACTGGTTCTGGCTTATCTGAAGGACATCACCGGACCCTTACTGGACCCCCTGCAGTTTGCTTACTGAGCAAACAGGTCCGTGGATGATGCAGTAAACATGGGACTGCACTTCATCCTGCAACATCTGGATAAATCAGGGACTTATGTGAGGATCCTGTTTGTGGACTTCAGTTCGGCCTTCAACACTATCATCCCAAACCTACTCCTGCAAAAATTAACTCAGCTCTCCGTGCCTACCTCCATCTGTCAGTGGATCACCAGCTTCTTGACAGACAGACAGCAACTAGTAAAGCTGGGAAAATTCTCATCCTGCACTCGCACAATCAGCACAGGTGCTCCTCAGGGCTGTGTCCTCTCCCCACTGCTCTTTTCCCTCTACACCAACGACTGCGCCCCCAAAGACCCCTCTGTCAAGCTCCTGAAGTTTGCGGATGACACTACAGTCATCGGCCTCATTCAGGATGGTGACGAGTCTGCCTACAGACAGGAGGTTAAAGAGCTAACTGTCTGGTGCAGCCATAACAACCTGGAGCTTAACACGCTCAAAACAGTAGAGATGACAGTAGACTTCAGGAGGAACCCCCCTGCACTACCCCCTCTCACCATCATGGACAGCACTGTAAAGACAGTGGAGACATTCAGATTCCTCGGCAACACCATCTCTCAGGACCTGAAGTGGGACATCCACATTGGTGCAATTGTCAAAAAGGCCCAGCAGAGGCTGTTCTTCCTTCGCCAACTGAGGAAGTTCAACCTGCCTCAGGAACTACTGAAACAGTTTTACACTGCCACCATCGAATCCGTCCTCTGCACCTCAATAACTGTCTGGTTCAACTCAGCTACCAAATCTGACCACAGAAGACTGCATCGGACAGTCCGGACTGCTGAGCGAATTATTGGCACAACCCTTCCTACTCTCCAAGAACTGTACTTATCCAGAGTGAGCAAAAAGGCTGGCAAAATCACTCTGGACCCCTCACATCCAGCACACTCCCTCTTTGAACTGTTGCCGTCCGGTCGACGCTACAGAGCACTGAGCACCAGAACAGCCAGGCACAGGAACAGTTTCTTCCCTCAAGCAATCCATCTCATGAACACTTCACAATAAACGTGGAACACACAACACTATTATACATTCACTTATCCAGTTATTTATTTAACACACATACTTATTTATACTTCTAATTGCACCTTACGTACATAGTAAATTGTTTATTTTGTATTTTGTATATTGTAAAAATGTTATTGCTATTTTTGCACATTGTATGTCTTGTATAATTGTATATTGTTCTTTTTATTATGTCTTTTTTGTGTCTGGTACTGTCACTGTCATTCTATTGCACTGTGGAGCTTCCGTCACTACAACAAATTCCTAGTATGTGTAAGCATACATGGCAATAAAGCACATTCTGATTCTGATTCTGATTCTATATATATACATATATATCAAATCGCCATACTTGCATTTATGTATACTAAACTTTGCCAGCAAAAGTAAATATATGGCGATTATAAACCATTGGTTCTTATTTTGAAATCAGAAGTTAAGCAATACCTAAAATCTATTTACAATCTGACAAACAAGAAAGATGTTAAATGTATTAATGTATGTAAACATTTTCATGTTTTTATGTAATTTTCTTTCTTTTTTATTTTATTTTATTTTATTACTATTATTTATTTATTTTTTATTTTATTTTTTTCCTAATTCACTGTAATTTTGTATCTCCTTTTCTTTGTGTTCACCTCCTGGCTACTGTAAAATTCAGAATTTGAATGACTCAATAAATAATAAATATATATATATATATATATATATATATAATTAACATCTTGCAAACAGCATCTGACTTTACAAAACAAATTAAGGTACAGTGACAATTGTAAGTGACTAAAACAATCTATTGCGAGGGATTAAGTGTAAACAAAAAAAAGTGTAAGTTAAACATAAAATAAATGAATAAATAATAAATAAAATAAAATAAATTAAAATACAACACTAAATAAAAACAAAATAATGATAAATAATGTTGTAGAAAAAAATATATATAATACTGTTGTCTTAATACTAATTAACCTTAATAATAGTATAATTAGTGATATAAATACACGTTTTTTGGTAAAGTATATCAATTAAATTATATTGATTAAATTGAGTAATTTATTAAATTGGCACAATAAAATTGATTATATAAAACTGAATATATAAATAAAATTTAAAGTTTACATTTGCCAGACCCATTTGGGTAATCCAGACGTGTATATAAATGTTTTAGTTTTCTAAAGATATGTTCTTATGTACTTAATTCAGCATGCTTTATAAAAATGTCTGCATTTAGGAAACACACAAGATACTTATTTATTCATTCAATTTATTTATTCATAAATGAATTAATTCCTTCCATCCTTCATGCATGTTCTACTTAACTGTTCTACTTATTTCAGCATACTTTAACAAATGTCATCTGAAAAAAAAAAAAAACAATATTCATGTATTTACTCAATGAATTCACTGCTTCCATTCTTCATTAATTCATTCCTTCCCTCCCTCAGTCTCTCTCTCTCACCCACTCATTCGTCTACTACAATTTCTGACTGAGGAACATGGCATTGACCTTCAGGCCTTGTTCATCGACACAGTATGACAAAAATGTTTCCATGTCACATTGAGACTGAAATATAAACAAAAAGGCATCCTTTGCCTCAGGGAATTCACTCCCCTGGCCCTTCCTGAGCGCATTTTGTTGATCTTCACTGTTCATCTGTAGAAAAGCAGGCTCTGTCACCTCACCACGGAATAAGTCTCTGTGATCGTTTACCCAGTACCAAGCTTTATGAAGGTCTCTTACAATGGTTGGCTGTTGCACCTGGTGAAGAGTATTAAGCTGGTGAACAATATAATATAATATAAATAATGGCACAAACAAATTAAACTATTTATCCAGCTTGTATTCCAACCGCTTGATATATGACCACTAAAATCATTTACTTTATCAGTGTCCTTTTTAACCACAACTCTTCTGCTGGTTGACTGTCTGGTGGTGGATTTTGACACTCTAAAAACAGGCTCAAGGGTTCCCTTAGTAAAATATGTAAATGTATACACTCTATTTAATTTATACGTCATCTGAAAGCTGAATAAATACACTTTTCATTGATGTATGGTTTGTTAGGATAGGACAATATTTGGCCGAGATACAACTTTGAAAATCTGAAACCTGAGGGTGTAAAAAAATTTGATATGATTTAAAATATCGAGAAAATCGCCTTTAAAGTTGTCCAAAAGAAGTTCTTAGCAATGCATATTACTAATCAAAAATTAAGTTTAGATATATTTATGGTAGATCCCAAAAAAAAAAAAAAATCTTCATGGAACATGATTTTTACTTACTATCCAATTGTTTTTTGGAATAAAAGAAAAAGTGACAATTTTACAATGTATTTTTGGCTATTGCTATAAATATACAAGTGTTACTTAAGATTGAGTTTTGTTGTCCAGGGTCACATGCCTACACAAGACAGATTCAAAAACTTTGTCTTATTACCTTTTGACAAGATAGCTTACATTTGATAAAGTGAATGATCTTTCTCACTCTTATTTGGAGATATGGAATATAATATAAAATATGGATGAGTATACGCTTTCCGACAAATATATAAATATAGCTTACAGTGCTTGCATAATTATTATGCGAGTTGATCTTCTGGTCATGTTTTTTTTTTTTTCCCCCCAAGCATATTTTACCAATTCTAAACCACATCAATCTAAATAACTACTATTAATATTGTGCTTAATCATTTATAAGTGATATATAAAATTGTTCACAAGGGCTGGGAGGGGAAAAATGCCTTATACTCAGCTGTGCATTATTAGCCATTTTTACTTTTACAGGTAAAATGCGCCAAAAATAGATTAAACTCAGCAATGAAAAGTAAAAAAATATTATTTCTCCATGAGAAATATTTAAGACTTTAGCAATACACAATACACAAATTGCTAAATTAAATCATGACCACTGAACAGCAAAATGCTAATTGGGTCAGCAGGGTCACAAAAAAAAACAAAAAAAAAAACAGGTGGAGTGGAATAGATGCATGCAAAAGACTTTTGAAATGTTTTTCTTTATTTGTATAACAACACGATTCATTTGTTTCCTTCGTTACAGAAAGGACTGAAGAATGTATGTGATGAGGCGATATTAGAAGCTCTAGAAGACATCACCCCAGAAGGGGGAAAATTATTTTTGTACAGGTTAAATAACAATAGCTTTGTCTCATCAGTCTTCATGTAATTCATAACACCTCAGCATGTCATCCTTATTAAGTGGGGGTCATATTTTAGGATTTTTATCTTAGTAAAGTCCCTGAGAACCTGACACCTTGTCTTCTGGAGACTCCAGGTAGTTTGCAGCTCTGGAAAATAGTAGCACTGGAGACCAAAGAGTTCCTGGCTGGTGGTTTCGTATCTAATTCGCCTTAATTCTTATTTCTTTTACAGTTAATGAACAGATTCAGTACTCATCAAAATGAATTAAAACAGTGAAATGCAAACCTGCGACAATATTGCTGAAGAGTGTCAAACCTTCTTCTCCTGTGTTCTACTGTACAGACGTGAATTTATTTTAGCCTGAGGCTTATTCATTTAACTTTTTTGCTAAAAATAGAACTTTTTATATATATAAAAAAAAAATCAAGCATAATACTTATATTAATATCAATGTAATACTTACGCACTGTATATTTATATATAAACATACAGTGCACAGCATAAATGAGTACACCCCCTTTAAAACTTAACAAATTGAGCAATTACTCTTCACTTGAAAGACATATTAGGATTCTATGGAGATATAATGTTCCAACAAGCCTGCTTGATCAATTACCAAAGAAGAATGTCAAAATTATTTAGCAAATTAAGATTTTCCTATCAAAGTGATAAAATGTTGTGTTGCAAAAATGAGTACACCCTCCTGAAAGTTACTAAATAAAACTAAAAAAAGAAAACAAAAGTGTAGGTTTAAAGCTATTTTTGATCAACAGGTAAGTATACTGAACCAAAACTTTTAAAGACAAGTAATTTCCTGACAGTTAAAGGCGTTTTAAAGCCTACTGAATCATACACAGACTTAATGCTGTCAACAGTGAAACCACTTGGGAGAGAACTGCCAGGTGACTTATTTCTTAGCATAAAAGAGGACAGTGGTACAAGAGGAATACCAAATTATTGTTTTAAGTGTGAAAATATAGCAGAAGTAGCACTGACATTCAAAAACAATGGACTTGTGACAAGGCTCCTGAAATAATCAGGTCTTCACTTTAAGTTTTCATTTAATGATGAGTGAATTTTTGCTACAAAATGAGGCAGAGAAATACCATGCAAGAGTATCAGAGCCGGCAAAAGCTATGAAAAGAGTGACACTTTATCTCACAGAGTACGAAGCAGCCTGCAGAAGTGACATGCATGGTTAACTCATGGTAAACTCATTTAACCTCTTCTAAGGCCCATATTTACAAAATATAGACTTCTGGGAATCCATACTCTGGTGTCAAGAGACCAAGTCAATCATTTTGGATCCAAAGTATCCAAAATGTTCTGGTGTTGCTACAGGAGGAGTACAGGGAGAAGTGCCTGGTACCTACAGTGACGTTCAGTGGTAGTAAAGCTCTTCTACAGGGATGTATGAGTGCTGAAGGTGTGAGGGAGCTGTGCTTTATCAGCGCTGTCATGAATTCACACACCACTGTCTGATGTAATACAAAAAACTGAAACTGCAGATGCTACCCTCTCCTCATTCCCTGCATTATTGGGCATTTTTTCAGCATGACAATGAGGATATTTATTCTCCCAAGGTGAAAATCCTTCAGTGGACATGTATTTCACTCAATATTAACACTCTTGAGCAGCTGTGGGGGATTCTGTAGAGATGAGCTGAGCAAAACTCCCCATTAAAGACCAGGGCATTTAAGGAGGTCGTCCTCCAGGAGTTAAAAAGGACAGATGTGAAAATTTGTCATGAACTTGTACACTCAGCGCCAAGAAGGGTCAGAGCAATATACTTAAAGTTCTGGAGGACATATTAAGTACTAGAATATTATACATTTGCTGAATTACATCTAGGGTGTACTCATTTCTGCAATCCTTTATTTAAACAAAATCGGCTAATTTACTTATTTTACAGGAAATATTGGCATATATTTTGTTGTTTTATATTACGTATATGTTTACTACATTTAAATTTTGCCTTCTTTCCATGAATTATATTAGTGATCATTAAGAAAATACATCTTTTATATATATTAAGAGGGGGTGTACTCATTTATGCTGTGCACTGTATAAATGAATTATAAATTATATGTAAAATATATAAATTCATATAAAAAGATTTCTCACATCACATCTAGGCTACATTGTAAACCGCACTGTTTTTTCATTCATGCATTCGCTATAATCAACATCAGCATCAAGGCATAGGTTCCAAGGTCTCTGGAGGAAAGTAATGGGAGTTACCAGACTGGAGGGCGGGGCCAAAACAGAGGGGCGTTTTCAACCATGTTACCTGATTGGTTCACGTCATAGTGACGGTTATGTTTAGGGGTGGGATCAAGTAAGGGGATCATTTTCATCGCGCGATTTAGAAACACCCACCAGTTTGAAAACACCCACTTTTGCTCAGCAGAGAACTCATTCTCGCTAGGTTTGCGTTCATTAATAATTTAATAATTAAAATATGCCATGAGCGTTGGAATTTTTTTTGTAACAAATTTAAATGAGTTCACACTTTATTTTGTGGTTTCATCAGGGATCTACCTCAGCCTGGGGCTTACGCTTAGGTAAACCCATGCATTAATATGGCTCAGCGGGTCAGAACTGTTTAATTTGATGAAGAATTATTGTTCTTTATCTATATATTTTATATATAGAAAGTGTTTTTCTGTACATATACTGTATATCTATGCATATCAATCAAAAACATTTAACAAAATGAGTAAATATGTTTTGGAGTTAGGTCTGCAGAGGTGATCTTATATGAAAATCTCTTCTTGGAGGCACTGTATTATCAGGCACTTCTGGCTGCAGAATAAATGAAACACATGATGTACTTCTGTAAACCTGTTTTTTATACAATGGCTTCAGTGATTGGAAACATTTGCAAAGATTGCAAAAGTCCTTACAGCTTTATTGACTTCTTTTAACACTGTCACAAACTGTTAGCATATAGAGCAGATACATGTAATCTTATTGCAACACTTTAAAATAAACTGCAGCTCATGGTCATTTCATTTTGATCAAGATTATTATGATGTTACTGTACTGGTGTGCTTAAATATATATATATATACACAAAAATTATGCAGTAAAACACTATCTCTCTTTAGCTGGAACGATCTCCACACTACTGTTAGTGACCCGTATTCCATAATGGCCCGCCCAGAACTGTGTATCCACCCCTCCATGAGTGAAACAAATAAACCGAACCCCAGGTCCATAATCCTTAAAGACATGTGTCATCTGAAATAAAGCAAAACAAATACAAGAAAATGACACCTAGACTGTTAGTTTGATTAGAGGAGAATAATTAGACTGCCAGTATTATGCTACTCACTTGACACCACGGTTCATCGTTCCACTGTTCAAAAACAACTTGCTCTGGCTTAAAAATACCGATGCTATTTCTTCTCTGATCAAGCAACTCTACGCAGATCTCATACTTACACCCACAATCAAAGCGTGGTGCATACCTGCAGAGAAGACAACACATAAATGTGCTTTCATACTAGAACCTGGTTTGTAAGTAATGCTGGTACTGCATTTAAAGGGACAGTGTACCATGAAACGGGTTTAAGCGAAAACTCACCAGTCTGATATTTCGATATGAGGTTGCACTTGATCCATGAAAGCATCACTGTAGCCTTCTTTCTTCAAATTAATCAGCTGTTGCTTCAAACATAACCTGAGAACAAAGTGTAATTCATGTGTAGACTGGCTTGATGATTGATAATTATATGTTAACACATAAATAAGCTATAGGATCTAAAATATGTACCCATAAGATGTTACAAAACATTTTGTGACTGTGTTATCTGGAAACGCGTTCCTATTTTCCTCTACTGTCCATTGGTCACCTCCATTCTCTAGAATCTTCCATCCTTGAAGTTTATCTAATAAGAACATCAGAGATGTTAGCTTAAGTAAAAATTCACACGTTATTAATGACTACTTGAAATATAATAAGCATTGACTGAAATAAAATATAATATAAAAAAAGCTTTACTGATACTGGTGTGAATCACCTTCAGCTTTGGGATTCTTGAGCAAGTTACGTCGATTCTTAGTTAAGAAATAAAACAGGCGCCAGTCATCTGGTGGTCTGGAAGCATCACTTGGCTGAAATCCCTCTCTCCGACAGCGCTCTCTCCAGTGTGAAGCACTGTCCACCAGCTCCTTCCACTCATGACACACCAGCCGACAAACTCGGACCACCTGATGAGCCGGCAGGTTCAGTAGAATCTCCTCAAACACAGCTAGAGGAACATCTGTCTGCAGACATGAGCACTAACAGAGAAAAAACAATTACCTTTTAGTTCTAATTCTGTTGGAAAATCCAGTTTAGGAACATTGTTGTTAATTTTTAAATGGTTATCAACTATAATCTTCCATAAACCAGTTTAAGCTGGTTACCGGTTTTATTGCCAGATCTTTAAACTCCTAGAAATGAGCTACCACGTTCTGCTAGGGGAAGAACCAGCTAAAGAAGTGGTCAAAATGGCTCTAATATCCTGCAAACCACCTATGACCAGGCTAAAACCAGCCAAACAGCTTTTTCCCCAGTAAAAAGTCTTTTTTTCTTTTTTTGGGGGGGCCTATGTCTGGAACAGAGTGATGTTTTAATTCTCTATGACAACTCAAACCAATGCTAAGCTATTTACTGTGTCTAATCAAGCAACATTAATGTTCCCGCTCTCTGACTTACCTATTCTTGTTTTTTTGTTATGGCATTTGTCTTTTATAAAACACTTTTGCGAATCTGGACCTACGGCTGCAAACACGGAAGTTACGCCCCTACAGTCTGGCGTAGTTACACTAAATCCAACTGAAACACAAACAGTAGTAGCTACTTTGCATTTGTTACAGTCTCAGTCAGACTCATTCATGTCAGACTCGGACATCGTTCTTTTAATCGACAAAGAGATAAGTGTTGTGACAGTACACTAATCTGCTTCTGGAATATGTCTGGCAGTGTAGCGTCTTGGCGACTATAAAGCATATCCGTTATATACTTCGTCCCGATTCAAATATCGCATAAGTCACACATACCATGATTCTTGTCAGAATGCCAATATATTCCTGGGAATCACATTTTAACCGAGACACAAATCGAATGTAGTAATACCGGAAGCTTGTTATTTACGTCTTGGCTATGGCAAGCGGTTTTAGCTTAAAATATTCCCAGCGTTACTCGTCGTAATTGCATTTTTACTAGGAGCAATGGTATTAGAGAGTAATGCCAATTCAGTGACGGATTACGGCGCAGCGGTGGCCTGGGCACGGACTGATTAAATTGAAATCGCTTTATTAGTTTGCACTTTATTGTTTTTGAGCATGGTTGTCATGTGACACAGCAGTCACGATAGCTTTATAACTGATGTAGGCTTATTGTTTTTTTTTAATAACACTTCCCTTTTTTATTCGAAATATTCCCAAACGTGTTAACTAAATCTTGAAATATCACAATTGTCAAGTAATGCATTTTGGACCTTAATAGATCATGTTAGTTGATCTATTATGGGCAATGGGCAAAGGAGCCTAATGTTATGTTATGTGTTATGTCATACATAATTTACATCTTTATCATGAATTTAATAAAAAACATTATTTAAGCAAAGAACATACATTATCAAGGAACATTATTAATGACTTCAGTCAAGCCAGAGTTCAAGCATTCTCAAAAACTTCCATTATAATCACTGAAGCTGTTTACACTGTGAAAATATTATCTTACTTACATCATATGCACATCTGCACTTTGTCAAAGTCAAGTCAAAGTCAAAGTCAACTTTATTGTCAAATCTGCCATATGTACCGGACATACAGAGAATTGAAATTTCGTTACTCTCAGACCCTAAGTGCATACACGTAACATTAAATACAAGGTAGAATTAGAAATGCAAATAAATACAATTATACATATATATATATATATAAAATAAAAATAAAAATATGGCACAAAAAGAGCTTATGAGTGTAATAAAGTGACATAGTAATAACAGACAAAAGTCTTTAGAGGTAGTCTGAGGGTAGTAAGTGGGTAGTAAGAGGTAGTTAGCAGAGCACCAATACTACACAAAGTGACTGGTGCCGGTCGGTGGGGGTGTGTGTAAGTGTTAGTGCGTGAGTGTTTTGTGTGTGTGTGTGTCACAGTTCAGGAAGTTTGTGGGGCAGAAGAAGGGAGTGGGGGCAGAGCCGGGAGAGAGTTTAGCTTCCTGACAGCCTGATGGGTGTCACAGTTCAGGAAGTTCGTGGTGCAGAAGAAGGGAGTGGGGGCAGAGCCAGGAGAGAGTTTAGCTTCCTGACAGCCTTATGGGTGAAGCTGTCCTTCAGTCTGCTGGTCCTGGCCTGAAGACTCCGCATTCTCCTCCCTGATGGCAGCAGGCTGAAGAAGCTTTGCATAGGGTGGGAGGGATCAGCTGCTATGCAGAGGGCTTTTTTGGTGAGACGGGTGCTGTAGATGTCCTGGAGGGAGGGGAGAGGGACACCAATGATCCTCTCAGCTGCTCGCACTATGCGTTGGAGAGTTTTGTTGTTTCTGATGAGAGAATTCGCCAGAGAGTAGAATTCAGTCAGCGTATGCGCACACTGAATAAAACACCGGCGTTTCAGCAATGACTCGTCTGAATGCCTCTGATTGGCCATTGCCTTCAAAAGCTCAACAGATCACGTGTGAAAGTAGTTTATAATGTGCAGCGCAGTAAAAACGCTTCTGTCTCTGGCTCAGTGCCAGCCAAAGTAAGAAGCAAGTTTGAATTTATCAGCTGGTGATGTGCCACACTAAGTGTTCTAATTACACTGGTGTGATCGTATCAAACTTAAATATATATTATTCCACTATTTTTTTTTTTTCATCTTTTGGAAGCTACATTCAAAATTCATTTAGCTCAAAAATCCAACTATTTCGGCTGCACCCCCTCTGGTCTAGTGCCCTGGGCACGTCCCTGTGCCAATTAAAAGTCTCTAAATCAGTTTTTACTAGTTACAGTTATAATTCGAGAGCTCTCTAATTGTATTTTTTACTAGTAAGAACTGAATTAGAACTCCGCAATTTAATTCTTGCTAGAAAAAAAATGCTAAAATGGCTTGCCATACATGGTTCCTCCTACAACACTGACGAATGCACTTACAACACGTCATGGAGAAATGTATTAATGTACCAACAAATACACATTAAACCTTAGCTTTATTGAAAATTTGATCAGTTAATACATTTGTTAAAGTGTATGGTAGCCTATCTTTAAAGAATAAATGTGTACGTGAACTGTATTCAGATTACACAACAGCTACCAAAGAATTATCTGGGAACTTTAATAGCGTTCAAATTAAGTTACGAACAATGTACAAATAATGTTTTATTTCTTAACGTTATTAAAGAGATAGTTTTGAACGAATGTATATTAGGTTACTGGACAAACGTTTATTCATTTTTTTAATACAATGGCATCAGTTATCTGGTGCCACACTAATTAAGTTTGTAATACTGTTATACCTTAAAAGTTAATCAAAAAGAGTTGATATATGAAGATATTCATAATCAATGATGTAATTATCAGCGGGGAACCCCTTATTGTTTGCTGGGGATAGGATATAACGTTAAACCTACTCATGCAGCTTAAACAATATCGAATTTCAAGAGGAGAAATCTTGACTATATATTGTTTTATCAAATGTTTATGCTAAAATTAAGTTTCCTTGAGCAACGAGGCTGGATATTGAAAATTTACATTTGGTTCATTACTCGTTACTGTCATCTGGTGGTCAAAAAGATAGGAGTCGATGTAGCAACTAGACTAGAATAAATTACATCAGGCATCGAATTGTGATATTTACAAAGTTTCAAAGGTTTGATGAAAATAACATTATTTATACACAGGAAGTAAGTATTAGTATTATAGCAAATAATTGATCATTTAATTTCATACTTATATTCGCCAACTTCATTTTAACAGTGTAATATAAAATGTTAATTAATATGTTTATTCTATATTGCATCATTAGAATTCTTATTTGAAGGTCACTTTTGATACAACTTTAGAGGGGGCCTTACGTAAAATTTCTACTGAGAGGAATTGTTTACGTAATTTACTTAATTTGTGCTTGCTTTCTGGTTAAAGTTTTGCAATAAAAAATGATTGTTCAGACCTCAGTACTTTTTTTTTTTTTTTTAAACCTTCATTCAAGTCCTTCATTCGGTACATATTGTATTTCATTTGTATCAGAACTGCAAATCCATTGCTCATTCTATTATTTCTATCCCCATTTTAAAATAAAAAAGCAATCAAAAACAATGCAAATTAATACAATTAAGGCTGGGAATTATATAGTGGCCAAAAACACGTTAATGTGAAAAATCTTTTAGATATTATGGCCAAATGACCATACTGAGATAAATGGCAATAATAAACTACTATCACAGAATGCAATGCCATATAATGTTTAAGCCTGCTTTCTAGGAAAGAAGATAAAGTTGCTTATAAGGAAAGATGAAGGTTTAAAACACATGACAAGATGCCCCAACATAATATCAGAAATAATACGCAACTTAAGTAATATTGCGAAACTTGGCCAATGTTTTGCAGTGAACTAAAGCCACGCCTACTTGTCAATAAGCATAAGAAGAGACAGAAAAACTAACGGGTAACTCTGTTACTCCATATCTGAACGATGGACGACAATAGTGGGAATATACTGGACAACAGCACAGATGAGAACATAGCCTGCGCGACAGAAAATGACGACACTCAGTCGGTATGATATAATATTTTTATTCTTTTTAAACATCAGAGGGTTTCTTTTGATGGTGTAAATAACAGTAACTTAAAGCACTTTAAAACTTTCTAAAAACAGTCGAACAATAAGACTATGCTCATTTTGCTGGTGATTTTTATCATTTTTACATAAAAATATTAAAATTCAGCATTTTTCGTGTTAACATTGAAATATAACACTATTAACGAAATCATTCACATGAAGTGACACTGATGCTACACTTGATCCGCTGCAGAAAACTCCAGGCATCCCTTTATCCAGAAAACTGTGCTATGCCATCGGAGGGATGCCTTATCAAATGACTGGAAACGCCAAGGGCTTTTTCATGCAGATCTTTTTATTGGATGTTGTTAAGGTACGTATAAATAAACAAAAGATGTGGGTTTTAGCAGATGTCAGTAAGGAATACCATATAGTATACCATTAGTTGTGTGTACAGATTTAGCTTTGGTGGCCTGTCACAAAGACATTTGTGACCCTGGACCACAAAACCAGTCATAAGGGTCCATTTTTTGAAATTGAGATTTATACATAATCTGTACATTAATTCAAAATATTGAGAAAAGTTGTCCAAATTAAGTTCTTAGCAATCAGTGTTGGGGAAAGTTCCTTTTAAAAGTAATGCATTACAATATCGAGTTACTCCCTAAAAAAGTAACTAAAGTTACTTAGTTACTTTTTATGGAAAGTAATGCGTTACTTTACTTTTGTGTTACTTTTTAATTTTGGGCAGGGCTTGCTTGTTTGTTTTTAATATAAAAAGTTCTGTTTTTGGCAAATGTAAAAGCCTTTTCACACCAAAAGCCTCAGGCTTTGAGAAAAGTAAATACATCTGTACAGCAGACTGCAGAAAAAAAGGTCAACTCTTCAGCAATAAAAAAAAGGAAACCAAATGTTAGATTATCCTGAGTAATTTTTGCTTATTAGTATGGTTGAATTGGATCATCGAAGGTCGGCAACAAAGACATCGGTTAATAAAATGGGATTAAATGCATAAAGGATTGAGTTGAATTTCACTGTTTTTATTCATTTTGAGAAATACTGAATCAGTTTTTGTGAGTGAGATGAATTAATGCATGTTGACATTTATTCTAGAACTAACTTCTTACTCCCGATTTCTCTCAACATGGGGACAGGAAAGCTTTTAGTCAATAAATGGGGACAAAAGTAACTGGCGTTACTTATTTGAAAAAAGTAACTCAGATATTTTCTTGTCAATTAAAAAGTAATGCGTTCCTTAACTAGTTACTTATTACTATAAAGTAGTAATATTACGTAACTCGTGTTACTTATAATGCGTTACCCCCAACACTGTTAGCAATGCATATTACTAATCAAAAATTAAGTTTTGATATATTTATGGAAGGAAATTTACAAAATATCTTCATGGAACGTGATTTTCGCTTAATATCCTAATGATTTTTGGCATAAAAGAAAAATCGATACATTTGACCCATACAATGTATTATTGGCTATTGCTACAAACCCATGCTACTTACCACAGGTTTTGTGGTCCAGGATCACATTTGGTAAAACATGAATACAGAGAATATGTTAAGGATATGTTAATCTGTAGGTGTGAAGAGACTTCGTAATATACTTTGACTTTAATTTTAATTTAATTTGTTAATTTTTTTTAAATCAGTCTTTAACGCAACAATATCAATGTTATTTGTTTAATAATAAAAAAGAAAAATAAATAATTATAATATGTTACTCACATAATTTTAATGATTTGTTCAATTCAATTGTGTAAATGTGCCACATGACATTTTGTGATTAAGCTGAATATAATCTGATCTGCTGTATCACTTAACTAAGCTTCACCTTCCATTAAAATGTAAAAAAAGATAGTTAATAAAAAACAACTGATGTTTTTCCTTGTCCTATTTGCTTCAAATGGTTTCAAATGTCCTTCTGATGATGGTGGTCTATCCCTAGAGGTTAAAGATCTAGGATGGTGAATGAAAAGTTTCGCGGGATGCGTGAGAGATAATCACTGTGCAATCTGCGACAACTGAGTATTTATAAAATGCATGACGTTCCATCCTCAACACTTCCTCACTTTGCATGTCATCTTGCATGCCACGTTCAACACTATTTTACTAAACTGTTAGCATAGGAAGCATGTGAAAGTATGTTAAAGGTAATGTGACAGATTGTGTGAAAGTTAATATATTACAGTATGACTTCAACAGCTTGGTAGAACATTGTTTAATATGTAACAGCATTTTATACTACAAAAGAAATTCTGTTACAAAAATGGTGCACAGTAAATAATAGAAGAGACAGTCATTTTCTGCTACCTATATGTTTGTTATAGATGGGCGCTTTCTCTGCATCCATCATTCTTTTTCTCGGTCGAGCCTGGGATGCCATTTCGGATCCTCTGATTGGATATGCTGTGAGCAAGAGTGGCCGGACCAGATTTGGGAAACTTATTCCTTGGTGAGTGTACTGGTTAATATCAGACTGGGTGTGAAGCACTTCCTAAAATCTCATTTGGATAATTCACAGCTAGACCTCATGCTGCTTACGTTTGTTGTGAGCATATAAATGGTAACAGACAGTGTACCCATTCAAAGTCAGTCTTTAAGATGCCAAATGTTGTGCCACTCTGCTCATCCATGCTCTTTATGCAGGATTGTGTTCACAACGCCACTTGGGGTTCTGTCATACGTTATGCTCTGGTATACCCCACAGGACACCATGTCCCCTGCCTTCAGTTTCGGCTGGTACTTCGTATGGTGCTGTCTGTTTGACACTTTCATGAGCGTAAGCCCACTATTATCTACCTAGAATTTTCTGTTTGTTTTTGAAGATGTTCAGCTGTTAAGGACATTTCCTGCATAGGGGGAAGACCAAATTTAAATTCGTTTGGAATTGCAAACAAATAAACAGTGTCACTATAGTTCCCACGTATTATGGTGAGTAAATGTAGTACTCACCACTGCAGTTTCCAAACAGGTGTTTTTGCTTATATATTGTGTTATATGATTCAGAACTGACTCCAAAACATTTTATTCTCTTTCTGTCTTGTTCAGTGCTACCATGTGCCATATTCTTCCCTTAACATGTTTCTGGGGGGGAATGAGAAGGATCGAGACTCAGCCACTGGTTACAGTAAGAAAATATTAATGCAAAATCAACTTAAATCTCCAGTTATATTGGATGTGAGGGTTTGATAACACAGCTTATAGAACCACATATTAGTTCCAACAGAGATAACTGACTGACTGAAATCTGAAAATATTTAGTCATTGTCCTGTGACTCTCTAGTGTACAACATTAGTATTATAGCAGTCATTCTGTCATTTGCAGTCACAAACAAATGACTCATCTAATTGCTGTTAGCCCTACAGTATTCATGAGATTTGGCATGCTACATAAGAATATCCCGTTGAACATGTTCACCCGAAATTGGCCGGTTAGATATTCTGGGCCATATTAACAAATATATTAGCCAATATCTGCCAAACTTATAAATGCATCATGTGATGCAGACGAGAGGAGTTAAAAAGGGGGCAGAAAACTTTGAACTTTGAAACTTTGCTTCACTGATTAGAGCCCTGACAATCATTACTGCTACAGTCAGATCCTCCTCAATCTTTTTCTATCAAGCACAGATCTAACAACAGATCAAAATCTCAAAATATTCTAATTCAAATAATCAGCTGTCTAAGTAACACGATTCATGCGCGCCATTCATGACCGAATTGATGGAATACTTTTCATACTCCTGAATTTGAATTTAATTTGAATAGTCATAGCAAACGGAAGAATTTCTATTTACGTTTTCATAAGGAAGTTGAATTAAAATGAATTGCCATTCAAAAAAGAAAAATTATGAATGTTTCTTTGTCAAAGTCTTTGAATGTTTTGAAATAACGTCTTGACGTTTGAAGGTCTATATAGCTTACAGACAGAGAAGAACAGCTAGATAGATAATACTTCCTCTCATCATCCTTTTTTATTATAATTTGTAAGTGGGATACAGTGGAAATAATGAGCTAAAACTATTTCCTGTAAAAAATAAAGCTATTTCCTGTATAACAAGGAAAAAAATGCAAGAACTTTGTTCTCTGTCACGATACAGGAATGGGCATGGAAGTGTTCGCTACACTGGCAGGAGCTGCCATTCAGGGTCAGATAGTGGGGGTGCATCATGCCAAGAAGACACACGTCTGCAGTTTACAGAACGACACAGAAGGGCCTTCTGGGAACCACACAGACTCACTGGATGACATATCTGACACTCTACAAAATACAGTGAGGCACAGAAAACATCCCATTACCACTGTGTCAAGCACATATGGATAGTGGAATTTGTTATTGGTTATTGCTTGTGAAATGGCCGCACATATTGACTGTGAACTATCAAGGCGGTGTTAGATTTTGCTGTATTTGACTGAGCAGTGTTTTAGGTGGCTTGCCAGTGTATTAGATAGGGCTGCCCTCGACTAAAGGTTTTCTGGTCGACTAGTAGTCATTCATTTTAAGCATTAATCGACTATTAGTTGCACGTTTATTAATAAACCATATAAATCATAATAATGAGCTTTTAGTTGTCTACATAGACTAATAACCACCTAAAAAGCCTGCCACAGCGCACCGGCAGATATAACAATGAGCGCGCTACTGTTCAGCTTCCACACTCCCCACAGACCCTTCAATAGCGCAATTTAACTTTAGATTAAGTGGTCATGTAAAGTTGCTACTATTTACATATTTCAGATGAAATGCCATATTTGAAGTCATTGAATGATAGATGAGCGTTTGGATGTCCTGCCCGATGTACTATATTACCACATAGACCCGCCGTTAAAGGCACAATATGTGTTTTCACCACTAGAAGGCGCATATTCAAAACAAACAAAGAACCAAAGGCATAGTTTGATTATGGCGTGATTGAGTGTGGAATCATGGGAGTTCTTCATCCCCACAGCCGATGCAATCCGTTTGGACTCGGGCAGAAATCATGTTCATGGATGAGCTAATGTATTAAAGACTTATTAAGGTCGCTGTAGTATGAAGCATGGTGGGGCTGAAAGTCGTGGAAGCGAAATGAGGAAGCTGGAGCAATTGCTAATGAAGGATGAGCATGACACATGGCTTGAAAGCAGCGGAGCTTTTATTATACCTGTGTAGTAAAATGCATAACATATTAAAGTGTCTTTGGGGTTTCCATGTTTTCTACAAAATAAAACCGAAAAATCAAGGGTGTATAACATCATTGGCAAGCAACACAATGGCACGGTGCCCGTTACACTAGTTAAAATTGCTTATTTCTCTGAATTTAAACATTCTTCGAAACATTTGGAATAATGTACGTTGTCATGAATTTGGCCGGTGGCCTTCGGTCCACTCAACACCAGATGTCGCCCTCTCATTACATTGACATTCACCTTACACAGACTGTTGCACCGCACTCCAGACTATGTTTCCCATCATCCATTGAACTGATTAGCTTGCACAGCTGCATCCAATCAGGCACACCATATAAGCCTTGGACTTCCTTCTCATATTGGCGAGTATTGCATTGCGTTTAGCACTCCCATTGTGTTAGCAGCTGTTAGCAGATTCGTGACATACGTACACGAGTCAGCAAAATATCTAACACTGTTCTAGTGGTTTTTGAGTATTTTAATAAAAAAAAAATCGTACATATTGTGCCTTTAATGATCTGTCCGTCACAGACTTTGTGACTTCACCACTTCCTGTGGAATTTTTTTTCCGGTGACTAAGCGACTAATAAAATTTAGGTCGACCAAGCCTCTTCTCATCGACTAATGGTTAGTCGACTATTAGGGGGCAGCCCTATTATTAAATTTCTCTAGGACATAAAGTAAGTAAGCTCTTTTGGAGAGCTGATAAGTTTCACTCACCAAATTAGGATCTTTGAGAAAGGATCCAGTTGATTCAAAAACGTGTCCACGGACACTGTCTGTTGATCTTCAACATAAAAACTGTAGAATCTTCTAAACTCTTTTGTTCACATCTTGTTGCAGTTGGTGAGATCTCCTCTTGTCAGTTTCTCCTGGCTGGCTCGCCAAATTGTTAGATTTTGCTGTATTTGGCTGAGCAGTGGTTTGGATGGCTCTCTGATGTATTATATTGCTCTGATACGCAAAATAAGTAAGCTTGACCAGAGTTTTTGTGGGGAGAAGAATTTATTGGAGGTAGCAGTGTAGCAGGTCTATAACAACAATGTTATCTTGTCGGTCTTTAAGAGTCTTCACCCTTGTAAGAGTCCTAGCTAGTCCTAGTCTTTACTCTCACTTTTGATCAGTTTAATGCATCCTTCCTGAATAAAAGTATTAATCATTTTCTTACCCCAAACTTTTGAATGGTAGTGCTATTTGTCTTTTTATTTCTTCAGAGAAGAGCATATTTGATTGGTGCATTAGTATTGGGAATGCTGTACTTCCTGTGCTGCCTCATTCTTTTTTGTGGAGTGAAAGAGCAGTTGGGTAGGTCCAAATGAATTAACATGTTTAAAATACTAGATAAGTCTCTGATGTTGTGTTTACCATATGTTCTTTCAGCCTTTGTCTAAGAGTACACAACAATTTTGAAACACATATGTAGCTATAACTTTAATTCATTTGGCCAAATGACCAGACAAAGTGACTTCTAGACTAATATAATCATTTGCATGTGTCTACTTCTCACTTCAGCCCCTCTGAGCAAACTGGACCGCATAAACATCCCCTATCTAACTGGTATAAAGATGATGGCGGGACACACTCCATATGTGCGGCTTGTATTCGGCTTCCTTTTTGCTTCACTAGCCTTCCAGGTCAGAAGTTTTTCTGTTTAAATCGTGAATGAATTTTAAAGTGCTGTTACATATTATGGTTTTGATAGCCATATGGTTATAGAGACTACAAATGGATTTTATTAAGTATGACAGTAGTTGTGCTGATAAGAATATTTGTTTCAGATGGCTCAGGGAAATTTTGCACTCTTCTGCACTCACGCAGCAAATATGGGAGCATATTTCCAGCATCTTGTTCTCTTACTATTGGTGAGGGATTTATTATTTAAAAGTATTATTTTTATTATATGACAGTATGACATATGTTTTTCATGGTATTTTAATTCTTTATGCTCTTGTACAGACTGTAGCCACAATATCCATCCCAGTGTGGCAGACAGTGTTAGTTGCAATAGGCAAGAAGACCACCATATTCATCGGCCTATCAGTGAGCACCGCTCTTTGTTATTGGTTGTTTAATACCTGCACAAAAATAGAATTGGAATAGAATTATCTTTTTTATATTTGATTCGACTTTTTCATTAATCTCTCTCTTCTTCTCTGCAGATTTACATCCCAGCTCTAATTGTGATATCCGTAGTGAAAAGTAATTTACCCGCCTTCATTGTTATGTCAGTGTTAGCTGGCACGAGTCTGGCAACCCTCTTTCTGCTCCCTTGGTAGTGTAACCCTTATGAAATATCTCCTCTTCAGTCCTTACTACACCAACAAATACTCCACACAGTTATCTTCATATATGTTATCATTATCATATGGATATACAGTTGAGGTCCAATTTTACATCCCCCTTTCAGAATCATTAAAAATGTTAATTATTTTACCAAAATAAGTGGGATCATACAAAATGCATCTTGTTGTTTATTTAGTTCTGACCTGAATAAGATATATCACATAAAAAATATTTACATATAGTCCACAAGAGAAAATAATATTTGAATTTAAAAAAAATTACCCAGTTCAAAAGTTTACATACACTTGATTCTTAATACTGCGTTATTACCTGAATGATCCACAGCTGTGTTTTTTTTGTTTAGTGATAGTTGTTCATGAGTCCCTTGTTTGTCCTGAACAGTTAAACTGCCTGCTGTTGATCAGAAAAATCCTTCTGGTCCTACAAATTCTTTGGTTTTCCAGCATTTTTTGTATCTGAACCCTTTCCAACAATGACTGCATGACTTTGAGATCCATCTTTTCACACTGAGGACAATTGAGGGACTCATATGCAACTATTACAGAAGCTTTAAACACTCACTGATGCTCCAGAAGAATAAAAACATGCATTAAGAGCCGGGGGGTGAGAACTTTTTGAATTTGAAGATCAGGGTAAATTTAACTTATTTTGTCTATGTAACTACATGTAAGTGTCTTCTGCAGCCTCTGAAGGGCAGTACTATATTAAAAAATATGATATTTAGGCAAAATAAGAAAAATGTACACATCTCCATTCTGTTCAAAAGTTTTCATCCCCCGGCTCTTAGTGCATGTTTTTTTGTCCGTAGTGTGAAAAGATGGATCTTAAAATCATACAGTCATTGTTGGAAAGGGTTCAAATACACAAATGCTGGAAAACCAAAGAATTTGTGGGACCTGAAGTATTTTTTCTAAAGGACAGCGGGCAGTTCAGGACAAACAAGGGACTCATGAACAACTATCACTAAACAAAAACACAGCTGTGGATCATTCAGGTAACAACACAGTATTAAGAATCAAGGGGATGTAAACTTTTGAATCGTGTCATTTTTATAAATGCAGCTATTCTTTTTCTCTTGTGGACTATATGTAAACATCTTTTATGTGAAATATCTTATTCAGGTTAGTACTAAATAAACAATAACATGCATTTTGTATGATCTCTCTTATTTTGGTAAAATAATTAACATTTTTAATGATTCTGAAAGGGGGATGTAAACTTTTGACCTCAACTGTATATTATGGCCATATTAACTTTTGTCATTTTAAGTGTTGTCATGAAACTCTAGATCACACAGGCTATTGGGTCCTTAACACAAACCGATGATATTCATAACGTTGAACTACTTGGCACAATCTGATTGGTTTATGTTGCATACACAGCTAATGAGTTTACAGATTTACATTTAAATGGCTGGTTAGCATTCAATAGAGCATTTCGCAGTGTGCTTTCAGAGTTACTCTGAAACCCTCCACCTCCCCAGCTCCACTTGTATAGAACTGATACGGGTTATTATATATGCTACTTGTGCAGCAGCAGTATGTCTTAAAGGAGAAGTCCACTTCCAGAACAAAAATTTACAGATAATGTACTCACCCCTTGTCATTCAAGATGTTCATGTCTTTCTTTCTTCAGCTGTAAAGAAATCCGAAAAGATGTTTTTTGAGGGAAACATTTCAGGATTTTTCTCCAAATGGAAAAATGGACTGGTATGAAAATTGCCTGATATCGCTGTTTTAGCTTTTTGGTTAAGGGTGTTTGATCTTCTTTGCATGTTCACTTTGCAAAGACTGGGTCGGTACTTCTGCAGCGATGTAGGATGATTTTGAAATGATTTTTGAAGTTGAGGGAGAAAATACGATTTTTCGACATACCCCAACTGTCTTGAACCAGAATACACAGAGTTCAGGGAAAACAAGACAAGACGAGCGTTTGAGATTAAAAAGTATTTAATTGTATTTTTGTAATGAAAATCTAGATAAGACCTCTCTTCCTTGGCTGGGATCGTTTACAACCGCATTTGGGATCGTTTGAAGCTGCATTTAAACTGCATTTTGGAAGTTCAAACTCGGGGCACCATATCAGTCCATTATATGGAGAAAAATGCTGAAATGTTTCCCTCAAAAAACATAATTTCTTTACAGATGAAGAAAGAAAGACGTAATCATCTTGGATGACAAGGGGGTGAGAACATTATCTGTAAATTTTTGTTCTGGAAGTGGACTTTTCCTTTAAATATTCACAGCACCATATCAGCATATGTATTGGCAGTAGCAAGTTGCAACCAACAGCTGCAGCAATTCAGCAACGTAACGGATATATTCAAGTACATTAACACTGTCGTATCCATTACCATGCTAACATCTTCTGAGTGTTGTCATGATAGAACTGTATATAACCAGGTTGTTTATATATTTTAGGTCAATGTTGCCAGATGTAGTGGATGATTTCAAAGTCAAGAACCCATCATGTCAGGATCTAGAACCATTGTTCTACTCCTGCTATGTTTTCTTCAACAAATTTGGAGGAGGCATGTCTGTTGGAATCTCGACCTTGGTACTACAGTAAGAGCTTCCTTCAATCACATTTTGAATCCCCCAAAACTTAAAGTTTCTGACTGATTTTACAGTGTTTCATTTAATGTTATTCTTGACTCTTCAGCTTTGTAGGATACAAGCCTGGTGCTTGTAAACACAACCCAAAGGTCATATTCTCTCTGCAGGTGCTCTTTGCTCCTGTGCCCATCTGCCTGCTGCTCATCGGTTTGATGATATTTTGCTTCTATCCCATCAATGAAGAGCGACGGAGGAAAATCCAGGAGGCATTAAGGAAAGCAGGGTATGGGTTTCTGTTTGTATTACCTTGAGGGTTTTATTTTGTGAGAATACTGGCTGAGTTGAGCAGTCACATTCACACTCACTTTAGGCCTTCGCAGTTCAGGTGGAATATGTTCAAATCTGTGTCTTCATGTTCTCACACTGTGTTCCAGTTTTGCAATAACTGTATTAATTGTACCTATTTTACACAGGACAGAGAACAGCATGAAAGGAGAAGAAGAACTGAGCCTATGAAGTAATCATTTACTACGTCACATTTCGTATTTCACTACTTTTGTAACATTGACAGGGTCTGGGACTGTTAATAATGAACATGCTTTGTTTTCATTGTGCATGGGGAATGTTTCTCCCAAAACCATTTAGGAATTTCACTAATCTTGAAGCCCCAAAGCAAAATAAAGGAGATATTCAAGACATGCAGTTCTTTGGGGCACCAAGCCCAGAACTGGGAAACATTGGTGGTCTTAAAGTTGCAGTGTGTAATTTCTACACCATATCTAGACAGACAGTCCTGCATCACTAGTTACAGCAATGCTGCTGTGTGTAAAGAGGTTACACTATTCAGGGAAATTAACCAATGAATGCCTTAAAGGAGAAGTCCACATCCAGAACAAAAATGTACAGATAATGTACTCACCCCCTTGTCATCCAAGTCTTTCTTTCTTCAGTCATAAAGAAATTATGTTTTTTGAAGAAAACCTTTTAGGATTTTTTTTCCATATAGTGGACTTCTGTGGTGCCCCAAGTTTGAACTTCCAAAATGTAGTTTAAATGCGACTTCAAATGATCCCAAATACGGTTGTAAACAATCCCAACCGAGGAAGAAGGGTCCTATCTAGCGAAACGATCGGTTATTTTCATAAAATTAATAAAATTTATATACTATGCTCATCTTGTCTTACTCTGCCTGAACTGTTTTTTTCCAGTTCATGATGGTTAGGATATGTCAAAAAACTCCCATCTCATGTTCTCACTCAATTTCAAAATCGTCCTATATTGTTGTTTTACCTTTTTTGTTAAGGGTGTTTGATCTTTGCTTGTTCACTTTGCAAAAATTGGTCCGGTACTTCTGCAGCGATGTCGGATGATTTTGAAATTATTTTTGAAGAGTTTTGAGTTTTTCAGCATACCCTAACTGTCTTGAACCAGAATACACAGAGTTCAAGACAAGATGAGCGTTTGAGATGAAAAAGTATTTTAATTGTATTTTTTATTGAAAATAACCAATCGTTTCACTAGATAAGACCCATCTTCCTCGGTTGGGAAGATCGTTTACAACCGCATTTGGGATCGTTTGAAACTGCATTTAAACTGCATTTTGGAAGTTCAAACTCGGGGCACCATAGCAGTCCATTATATGAAATGTTAGATTGCTGTCTCATGCCTAGACAATTACGATCCAGCCCCGGACGCCAGATCCCGTCAGAAAATATCAGTTTGTCCGGTATGAGAACAACTCGTCAGCAGAGAGGTCTAATACCCAAACCCTGTTAACAGGAGGTCTTGTCTGGTACCCAAAAATACCCAAAACACTATTAACAGTCTTCTATCAGCCAAGAAGTTGACTGAGGAAAAAGCCAATGAAAGTGAAGAGCAGAAGCAGGAGATGAAGTAATGATGATAAAAGGAGCAGAGTTTATTGAATAGTCTTAGTTGCGTATATCTCAATGCTCAGACTTCGTCTGAAGAACACAAATTCAGCAAGTACTGTTATACCAAACTGGTTCACAACAACATCCCATAAACCTTGAGTTTCCATAAACATTCCCTTGTATCTCTTATTCATGAAGACAAACAGCCTTTGAAGCTACACAGTCATAAGACTAAACAACAATGGAAAAAAAATATAAAACAACTATAAAATAATATAAATGACTAATCAATTAATGAATCAATAAAATGAATACATAAATCAATATAATTATTATTATAAATGATTATATGATTAAATGGAATTATAAAAAAAAAATAAAAACACAGAAACTTCAGAAATATATAGAAAAATCCTGAAATGTTTCTCTCAAAAAACATAATTTCTTTACGGCTGAAGAAAGAAAGACATGAACATCTTGGATGACAAAGGGGGTGAGTACATTATCTGTACATTTTTGTTCTGGAAGTGGACTTATCCTTTAATGATAACTGTCACTGCATCAGCACTTCTTCCTAGAAAAGTGTTTTTTAGTTGGTCCAAGCTGATCATCAGCTACCATTGTTCCAAAAACCAACCTGACTACTTTAGGTTGGAATTACCACATGGTAGCTGGTTTATTGCTGCTCTACCATCTAGGACCAACAAGCTTCCATGTTTCAAGCAAAAAAGGGACTCATGAACAGTTTTAAATGGGGTCATTTTTATAAATTCAACAGTTATTTTCTCTTGTGGACTATATGTAAACATCTTTTATGTGAAATATCTTATTCAGATCAGTACTAAATAAAAAATAACATGCAATTTGTAAGATTTGATAATCAGTTCATCTCTCTTCAGCTGGACAGATCTCCACACTACTGTTAGTGATCCGTATCCCATACCAGCCCGCCCAATACTGTGTATCCTTCCCTCCATGAGTGAAACGGATAAACCTAACACCAGGTCCATAATCCTTAAAGACATGTGTCATCTGAAATAAAGCAGAACAAACACAGGGACAGTTAAGCATTTACTATTAGTTTGATTACAGACTGTCAGTATTATTCTACTCACTTGACACCACGGTTCATCGTTTCCACATGGAATTAGAGCTTTCTCAGGCTTAAAGTTACAGATGGAGTTTCTCTTCCAATCAAGCAACTCTACTTGGATATGATATTCACTTCCACAATCACTGCGTGCAGTATACCTGTGCCAGTAGAGAAGTCAAATCAGTTGCGCAATTGTTGCTGCGTTCATGTCATGTAATTACTGTAATTAAAAAAATGACAACATCGTCTCGGAATTATGTGTACGGCAAAACTATTGACACATTGTCTAAACTAATTTGTGACAGCAGTTACATTGTACAAATCGTAGCTCTGTTTATAATTATGAGCTCTACAGGGATGTTTTACAAGTTGGAATCTCGTAACTACAACGTGTCGTTTTATGCGAGAACATGACTTGTACCTAACTTAGGCCACTGTGTTATTAATGAGAAATTCAATTTCTGTTTTGTGCATAATATATGCAGAATCATCCAATAAAATGAAAATAATCCACCATAGCATAAATGTAATATTTAAATGTGAATATATAACATAATTAGAGTGAGCATAAGGCACATGTGACCCAGATGGACAGGTCACAAAATAATCAAAAAATTAAATCCACAACCTAAAATACTACAGCATGAAATGAGAGTTTGAGCAAACACTCACCAGTCCGATATTTTGATATGAGGTTGCAGTTGATCCATGAAAGCGTCACTGTAGCCTTCTTTCTTCAAATCA
The DNA here is from genome assembly GCA_036247105.1 of Cirrhinus mrigala. Classification (NCBI taxonomy): domain Eukaryota; kingdom Metazoa; phylum Chordata; class Actinopteri; order Cypriniformes; family Cyprinidae; genus Cirrhinus; species Cirrhinus mrigala. Next base: position 20,493,597 of record CM070029.1, read on the forward strand.
ATCAGCTGTTGCTTCAGACATAAGCTGAGGACAAAGTTTACAGGTGATTCATGTGTGGATTGGCTTGATGGTTAATTTATGTTCATGGTGTATGGACTGAAATGAAAGGAGCTCAAAACCTTCTTGAAGAATCTAAAATATGAAACGTACTCATAAGATGTCACAAAACATTTTGTGACCTTGTTGTCCGGAAACTGACGTCTATTTCCATGTACAGCCCAGCGGTCACCTCCATTCTGTATAATATTCCAGCCTTGAAATTCATCTAACAAGAGAGACATTGGCAGATGCATAAATGCACTTTTTTTCTAGTGACACTTATCTAAACAGTGTGTACTCATTGTCTTATCATGACTGTGTAATCTTGATTACGTGTCCCACCATCAGCTCTGGGATTCTTGAGCAAATTACGACGATTCTTAATTAAGAAGTAAAACAGGCGCCAGTCATCTGGTGGTCTGGAAGCATCATGTAGCTGAAATCCTTCTCTCTGGCAGCGATCTCTCCAGTATGCATTACTCTCCTCCAGCTCCTTCGTTGTATGGATGAATTAAAAACGATGTTTTACTTACGGGTGAATTTTACTCCCCCCAGCCCATCCTCCACACAAGTTACGTCTAGCATATTTACGATAAAACATACTCAATTACAGAATGATTAATTGCTTGCATTATCCTTCTTTACACGTTAAAATAGACTTTTCGAACCAGTGTGGACAGTATTATTATTATGTAGTGCCAAGTCTAGTTCGAAATTATTTTGTACTTGAAAGCACACTTACCATCTTCCCCAAAACCGTTAGTTTCGCTTTCACATTTTTCATGTGGTGCGTCGAAGTCAGTTCCGCCTATGTTTTCCCTTGACGTTTCCGCTACGCAAACAGCGTGCAGAGCACGCGCGTGTGCTCGTTCCACTGTTTCCACTTATCATTTTATCACCTTAATATTTACTGTATATTTAGATATTGATCACAGGATCTATTTGAAGGTTTGGAATGCTTTGACGACTGTGCTGTATATGTTAGACATTTGAATTCAAATAAATCTAGGGGTGCGCGGGGCACAAACTAACGCGGGGTTAATTGTAACACACGTGGTTTAAATACTTCCACACACGCTAGCATAACCAAATTTACGGTATTTACTAGTTGCCATAGCAACTCTATACAGAGAAAAAAAGTGCCAAAATTCAAAAACCTTTTGATGATATCGCTAAATATTTATTTTAGGTTTTTAGTATTCATTTAAAATGAGACAAATCTGCTATTATTTTAATCGCCAATCTGTTATTTATTAGTTTAGATAGTTTATTAATGCTTGACAAGTCAGCAGAAGACTAACCATTTTTATATTCCAGTCGCGCTGATGGGGAAAGTTGTGACCCTGCGTTACAATCTGCCCCGCTATATTAAACTATGCTATTCTATGACATTAGCCATGCAATTTTCACTATTTACTTTTATGGATTTAAAAAAAAAAACCCACAAGAAACAGGTGAATGAAGACTGACAATCGATGTTTAATGGTGAGAAATTATTATTTCAAGAAATGTAAAGCATTTTGGCTCGTTTATGTGTCTTGTGTTTGGTGGGAGGGGAGTGTTTTTTGAATGGCTTAATGTGTTTCATGTATTTGTGCACATTGTTTTGAACTATACTGTATAGCTGTGTTCATTGTGAACCTCAAAAATTAGATTTATTTTTTAATTCTTAAAAAAACGCCATTATTTTATTTGAAAAAGTTAATCATTTTATTTTATTGACAAAATATTTTTGTTTGTCGAGTATATATATATTTTTTTCATTCGATCAGATAACGTTTTAAGCTGTCATATGGTCATGTTACAACGCACCCTTCACATGTTACAATGTACCCCACATACGGGGCATGTTGTCACTTTTCACTTCCTTTCTTTTGAGGGGAATAACGAAAAATGTGTACACTGTAATTATGAAACAAAGCGACATATTTGTACAAGACGTTTGAAATTAACGTGGATAAAAAATTAACCTCTGAACCCCACGTGGATTTACACAAACTGAGAAATTCAAAAAAAGTTAGTTTGTGCCCCGCGTTCCCCTACAACGTAATTCAACCTTTAACAAGTATAGTTTTCAAAAGTAGTTTATTGGCATGATTTTTATGTTTTTTTTTTTTATGTATGTAAACAATCATAAATTGGAATGGACGCACGCACGCACAACATAGAAACGCATACTTGTAGAAAATCATGCTAATCATGCTAACAACTTGCTAATCATGCTAGCAGCATGCGGATCATGCTAACAACATGCTAGTAACTTGCTAATCATGATAGAAACATGCTAGCAACATGCTAATCATGTTAGCAACATGTTAATAACATGCTAATGATGTTAGAAACATGGTAACAACATGCTAATCATGCTAGCAACATGCTAGTAACTTTCTAATCATGCTAGTAACATGGTAATCATGACAGAAAAATGCTAGCAATGTGCTAGTAACATGCTAATCATGCTAACAACATGCTAGTAACTTGGTAATCATGCTAGCAACGTGCTAGTAACTTGCTAATCATGCTAGCAACATGCTAATCATGTTAGAAACATGTTAACAACATGCTAGTAACATGCTAATCATGTTAGCAACATGCTAGTAACATGCTAATCATGCTAGCAACATGCTAGTAACTTGCTAATCATGTTAGCAACATGTTAGTAACATGCTAATCTTGACAGAAAAATGCCAGCAGCATGCTAGTAACATGCTAATAATGTTAACAACATGCCAGTAACTTGGTAATCATGCTAGCAACGTGCTAGTCACAAGCTAATCATACTAGAAACATGCTAACAACATGCTAGTAACATGTTAATCATGCTAGAAACATGTTAACAACAAGCTAGTAACATGTTAGCCATGTTAAAAACATGCTAGTAACTTGCTAATCATGCTAACAACATTCTAGTAACTTGCAAATTATGCTAACAACATGCTAACCATGCTAACAACATTGTAATCAGCCTATAAAAATACAAGCAACAGGCTAATCATGCTAAATGTTAACAACATGTTAAATCATGTAAGCAATGTGTTAAATCATGCTAGCTGCTTTCATACTTTTACAGCTGCTTCAAACTTTCAGGCTAGGCTTTCTCAAGCCAACTTAAAATTTGTTCTCAAACTTTACTCATCTAGTTCAATATTGCTTTTAATCCCTTATTTTTATGGTAGGGAGCAAAATTGGCTTAAAACACAGTTGAGCCTTTACAAACTCTATTAAATAAAACAGAATTAGCTTGGGGTGTTACACATACATACATTTAGCCCATGCGTGTGTTGAAGTTGAGTAGCAAACTGAGCTCTCACACAGCTACATGAAGATTTCTAAGACATTAAGAGTTCCTAGAGACACAGTTGGCAGACCTATTCCTGTGTTGTACCAGAAAACCTTTGAGGGTGTTGAACAAAAAAGCACTATACTGGAAAAAAAAAAAAAAAAAAAAAAATGTAAAAAATCGTAAAAAAAAAAAAGGGGTCAAAATTACAGTAAAATATCTTAATTGAAATAAAGTGCGAAAACAGAAATTTTCATGAAAGGTTTTGCAGGAAAAAAATGTTATTTTACAGATTTTTCCTTGTTTCAATTACAATATTTTACTTTAATGTTACGTTTTTTATTTGGCAACCGTAGCTGCCAGTCATTTTACCATTTTTTACGGGACTTCTTTTTACCGTGTATATCATAAAATGTTTGATCAGAGCAACTGAGAAAAACCTGCAATGTACAGACAAAGACTTGCAAGATGATTTGACGAAAGGAGAAACAACATTTCAGTGCAGAGTATAAGATGAACACAAGACAAGTATGGCCTTTATGTTGAGGCATCTTGCTGAAAACCTCTCCTGACCAAGAAGAACAAAAAGGCCGACCTGAACATACTAAAATTAGTTTGGATAGACCTGTGGAGTTCTGAAAGAATGTTTTATGGATTGATGTAACCAAACTGGAACTTTTTGGGCCTATGGATCAGCGGTGTGTCTGGTGCAAAAAAAGGCAAAGCCTATAAGCAGAACAAAACCATCTCCATCATCAAACACTAAGGAGGGCCAGGGGTTGTTTGTTATGGGGCAGTTTTACTGCAGCAGGAAGTGGAAACCACGACTATATCAAGGATCATCTTTTTCAGGGTGAGGAATGGGCAAAGATTATATTATTATATAAAGGATTATATTATTATAAAGATCATTATGCATCAACTTATGTTCTCAAATTTACTCAAATGTGTATTAATAATCTTTCTGTCGTGTACTGATAGTGTACTGATGCCTTTGTTGAATTGGTTTCACAAAATTTTGTTCTTTGCAGCTTGAATAATTGGTCTTGCAGGTTGAATAATTGGGGTTAGATTGTAAATATATATATATATATATATATATATATATATATATATATATATATATATATATATATATATATACACACACACACACACACACACATATACAGAGCGATTCTATAGTGTATATATGCGCGTGTGTATATATGTCTACTCCCTCCTGAATTTAATTACGTACGTTTGACAGCGCAGCATCACCATTCTACTGTACCATGTAGCTACTGCAAGTGTACCTTAAGTTTTCAGGGTGGGCACAGAATTTTTTTATAAATATATTTTTTCAGTGTCAGAATAAAAGAATCAGAATAAAAAAATAATGTCAATAAACTATTTTAAACTGAAACTGAGAAGTTTCACACGACAAGAAACGACAAGAAAAATATACTTGTTAGAGGCAGAATTACGTTGTATTTTTATTTGAATTCATATGTCATACATATACAGCACAGTCCGCAAAGCCTTTCAAACCTCCAAACGATCCTGTGATCAGTACCTACATATATAATAAATTTTATAAGATGATAAAAAGATAAGCGGAAACAGTGGAACGAGCACACGCGCGTGCCCCGTACGCTGTTTGCGTAGCGGGAACCCTAAACTAAGGGGAAACATAACAGGAACAGACTTCGACACAACACGTTCTCGTGGGTGTTGGGAAGTTTACTTTGTAGATGTAATAGGTTACAGATTACTAGTTTCCCTAAAGACCGAGACAGCTGCCTGCGGCTAAAATAACTATTGTTCTTAAATATTTAATAACTTTAATAACTTCCGTATCACGTTTGGATATTCAGAGCAGTGTTGCCAGATCGGGTTGACGATTTCCATCCCAAAAGCTCACCAAAACCCGCCCACTTCAACAAAAACCAGCCCAAAATATTAACTGCCAAAATACAGTGATAGAATTTTAGTGCCATTATGTCAGTCAAGATTGATAAGGACCATTTTTATCTCCGTAAAAAAATAATGACACATCACATGAGTCACTTTATTAAACATTTTTAGTCCTCTGTTATGAAATAGTGGCAATATTTGCTAGCTAAACTATATGAAATTTTACTTGTCAGATTCAGTGACCCTGGCCAACTGCAACCTGCAACCATAAGCATTTGTAAGAAACATACTGTAGATCTCCAACATTATAGGGTAATTACGGGAACTAGTAATAAGAATAAAGATAAGAAGTACATTTTAGCTTACAAGCGTTAAAATATCTCAAGCTGAAAACATTCTTAGTAGCAGCAGACAACAGCAGCTGCAGTAATGTTTTTATTTCTTTCCTATATAAACATTTAGATGCTGGTGACAGTATATAGATTGTCCAGTTTTCTTTAGTCTTAAGACATGAAACATCATTTGTTTGTTTTTGTTTTGTTTTTTGTTTTTGTAGACATGAACCATCTTTTACAGCACCACTCGTCTCCTCTGACGCAGATCATTCGGCTTCAGCGTCTGATCTAAAGCGTGCGCGCTCCCGCGCAAACATTTGCTGAACAGCGACACCTAGACACACTTTTCGATAGGTCACCGATTTCGGCAAAACACCGGTAAAATCGATTCCGACGCGGAATACAGCCAGCGGGTCGATCCATCTCATTTTGTGTGTGGTTTGTAAATCATTTGCACTGTTTGTATATTTGTTGCACAATACCATTTGTGCAGTTGTTTTCACTACTTGCTGCACTGTTTGCTTTTGTTGTTCATACTCTGATTGGAAATGTATTTCTCTGAAAAAAAAAAAACTCACTTTTTTTTATTGTGTTTTGTTATTATGTTACACTGTTTCCATGTACTTTACTTCCTAAACATTTTTGAACACATCTTTATAGTCAGTAAACTAAATAGACCTGTTTTGCACTGAAAAGCGCTTGTAACAATATTGTAATAAATGGCTATAACTTGCTTGGGGAATGTTATATGTAGATAATAAATTCAGGAGTTTTTTTTTGTGTACACAGTAAAAAACACCCAATTGTTGATTGAGATTTTCTTTTCTTTTTCAGAAATTCATTCATTCTTAGAGAAGACAAAAGGAAATTTGGGACTTTAAATTAGTTAGATTGAAACTTCAAGTTCTCCTGTTTATAGTGATATATAGCACTTGATGCTGACTGCTAGAATAGGTCTGAAAAAAACAAAGAATGTGCTGGCGTGTCAGGTGCCCTGAAAATGTTCTAGGTCTTTAATGTAATAAAGTAGTGTAACTATTTTCAGTTACTTTATTAAAGTAATGCAACTGATTACATTTGATTACTTTTCTAAATTTAACGAATGTATTCAGCTGCTAATCACATTCAAACATTTGATGCTGACTTCTAGAATAGGTCTGAAAAAAACACAGAAAAGTGCTGGCATGTCAGGTGCCCCGAAAATGTTCTAGGTCTTTAATGTAATAAAGTAGTGTAACTATTTTCAGTTACTTTATTAAAGTAATGTAACTGATTACATTTGATTACTTTTCTAAATTTAACGAATGTATTCAACTGTTAATCATTTTCAAACATTTATTACAACACTAATTACTGTCAGACTTCTCAAAATCCTTAATCTCTTAAATTATGATTATAAAAATTAATTTTAAAGCACAGCCACCACAAAATCAGACTTTGGCGTCTCTATTTACTTAAAGATCATTCTGAGGTTAAAGACAGATTTAAAATAATGAGATATAGTTTAATAGTTATGATACTGTTTTTGAAAATCTTTGCGTAGCTATGACAGGAAACTGTGACATCTAGCAATGCTTTGGGAGGAAAAAGTTAACCTTGAAAAAATAAGTGTCATTCCTGTCATACAGTGACTTTTCTGTCTCTGTGATTTACTTACTCTTATTTTCTCTAAAATGAGTCATATATTTGGCTTAAATTATATATTTAGGTCTTCATCACTTAAACAGAAATAATAGACACACTTTTTTATTGATATATGCATTCAATTTTATTAAGTCCTCAGTGCAAAGTAATCAACTTCCACAAGAAATATAAACCATGAAATGGTAAAAACCTCAAAATATATTTGTAAATTATGTTATAGACTAGGCTAAACTCCATCTAATCATACATATAAATCATGTGAAACTATATGATTAGAAGCATCAGTAAGCATTTAAACCTTCTGTAATAGTTGCATATGAGTCCCTCAGTTGTCCTCAGTGTAAAAAGATGGATCCCAGAATTATACAGTCATTGTTGGAAAGGGTTCAATTACACAAAATGCTGAAAAACCAAAGAATTTGTGGGACCTGAAGGATTTTTCAGAAGAACAGCTGTCAGCTCAGCTGTTGTGGATAAACATGGGTCTCATGAAGAACTATCACTAAACAAAAACAACAACAACAACAGCAAACAAACATGCCAACAAAACAAACAAACAAAAAACAACAACACAGTATTAAGAATCAAGTGTATGTAAACTTTTAAATGGGGTCAGTTTTATAAATTCAACTATTATTTTCTCTTGTGGACTATATGTAAACATCCTTTATGTAAAATAACTAATTCAGGTCAGTACTGAAATATGATATGACATATGAAAGAACTGAAACAGATTAAATTCTGTGGTAAAAAAAAAAAACGCTGCATTTGTTCGGTACACATACCGAACCAAACAATTTTTTTCTGTATGAATAAGTGTACGTGTACACACACTCCGTACCTAGAAAACATTAAAACACCAACACTGCATGTACCTGAATATAACGTGTGTCTGGGCAAAGGCTGTTGTGGTAAAGGAGGAACAGAGCGGGAAATAACGGGCATATTTTAAAATTTTCTGAATATAGGAAGACACAAAGCAAATAGCATTGTTGAATGGGCGGAGGTGGGGACTATAGCAAGTCATGTGTGTTTTTCCATGTAAAAACCAAATGTTAACCACAGGTTGATTATTTCCACTGTAATTCCGTTACATGTAACTAGTCACTCCCCAACACTGGCTGTGTGCCTGAAGGAGCCTCTACAGTGGCGGTTAATACCTTATAAATGCATTAAAAGAAAATGGAATGTGTTTCTAAAATGAGGATTTCCTGAGACTGATTTCCTGAGTCAGTACAGATGCACAAAGCAAAAACCGTTTTTTTTTTTTTTTTTTTTTTTTCCATCCAGCTGGTCACAAAAGAATGAACACATAAGGTTTTTACGTTTCCTCGTTAAATAAATTGTTCTGGGTGTATCCTCAAATGCTTTTGTACCAACACGGAGGGACAACCACGCCCACTTTGCAACAAGTTATAAGAGGCAGCAGAACGCTATAACTAGGAACTCTTCGATAACTGAACGATGGATAACAATAGTGCCAGTATACTGGACAAGCAAGTGGACGACAACACCTGTTCCACGGAAAATGACGACAGTCAACCGGTATGACATTTTATGGAGAATTCTTTGTAAACTCTAGGTTTTGATGATGTAAATTACAGCTCTTCAGCATAGAGGAACTGGAAAAGATGTTGCCAATTTAAAACAGTCAGCATTTCAGAGCAGACTAAATGTTTTATTTCTCGTGTTAACGTTGGAATATAGAATCTGTCACAAAATCGTTCACATTGAAGTTGATGCGTGTTGGTCTTGTGCAGAAAACTCCCGGCATCCCTTTATCCAGAAAACTGTGTTATGCAGTTGGAGGAATGCCTTACCAAATGACTGCAAACGCCAAGGGCTTTTTTATGCAGATCTTTTTACTGGATGTTGTGAAGGTAAGCAGATGTGCTCTAGCAGCGTTAATGGTGATAATATAGACCAGAACCTCTAACATAGTTCATGTCCTCTGTATAAATTCATGATGTATAAAATATATTTATATGAACAAAGAGGCAGTGTTACATACATGGACATTAATTTGTTAAAGTTTTGAAAAAAGTATATCAGAGAAAAATGTTTTTTTTTTTTTCTTTTTTTTTTTAACACTACCACAACCATTGATTTTAATAATGATCCAGGAAATCACTCTACACAACAGTAATATCAGTGTTATTTCTTTAGTAAAGTTATACAAAATACACATATGACTTGTTGATTTGTTGGCTTTTTAATTGTGTAAATGTGTCAAATGATATTCTGTGATCACTTTGAACTTAATATAATGCAGTCTGCTGTAATATGATAGTTAATACAAACAATAAGACAATACAATTTGTATAATATTCCTGATATAATTTTCTCCTTGTTTTATTGGCTCACATTGTTTATTTCTTTTGTCCGTTGATTTCTAATATCCTTCTGCGGGTGATGTAGGCATGTAGCCCTAGTGGTTAAAGATTTGGGGCTGGTAAATGAAAGGTTGTAGCATCAAACCCTGTGCATTCACTTTTCTTGTGGCCTGTTTCAGGGCAGTTTCAAGCTTTTTCTGAATTATTGTGTGATCTGTGGTTCTAAAAACCTAGAACAGCTGAGCATTTATAAAATGCATGAGGCTCCACCATGGTCCACCTCAACCCTTCCTGAATTTGCATGTTTGAGTGCCACATTCAACAGTATTAGCTGAACTGTTAACGCAGGAAGTGACACTAATATGTGAAAGGTTCTGTAAATGTTAATATACTGTGTACTTTAACAGCTTGGCTGAACATAATTTTAAATGTAACTGCCTTTTCATACTTCAAAGGAAGTTCTGAAACAAAAACAGGAGAATTTTAAAGAGGAATTTAAACATAAAACAGTAATTTTCTTTTATGTGTTTGTTATAGATGGGAGCTTTCTCTGCATCCATTATTCTTTTTCTAGGTCGAGCTTGGGATGCTATTTCGGATCCTCTGATTGGATATGCCGTAAGCAAGACTGGCCGTACCAGAATTGGCAAGCTTATTCCTTGGTGAGTGAACTGGTTATGTCAGACTGGGTGTGAAACACTTCCTGATGTCTCATTCAGATGTTTCTGTTTGACCAGAGGCAGCATATTGTATTCAAATGGGTTCTTTTGAAAATGCAGAATCTGCAACATTACGTGTCGCATGTCTACTCTGTGCTCAACTTTGCTTTTTACGTAGGATTGTGTTCACAATGCCACTTGGGGTCCTATCATACGTTATGCTCTGGTATACCCCACAGGACACAATGTCCTCTGGCTTCAGTTTTGGCTGGTACTTCACATGGTGCTCTCTGTTTGACACCTTCATGAGTGTAAGATCACTATCACCATTATCTGCCCACAGTTAACTGCTGTTTTACAGATTTAGAATAAAAGCTGTTTGGCTGTTAAAGGAGAGGACCACTTCCAGAACAAAAATTTACAGATAATGTACTCACGCCCTTGTCATCTAAGATGTTCATGTCTTTCTTTCTTCAGTCGTAAAGAAATTATGTTTTTTGAGGAAAACATTTCAGCATTTTTCTCCATATAATGGGCTTCTATGGTGCCCCAAGTTTGAACTTCCAAAATGCAGTTTAAATGCGGCTTTATACGATCCCAAATGCGGTTGTAAACGATCCCAGCCAAGGAAGAAGGGTCTTATCTAGCGAAACGATCAGTTATATATATAAAAATAATACAATTTATACATTTTTTAATGTCAAACGCTTTTCTTGTCTTACTCTGCTTGAACTGCTTTTGTTCCGGTTCATGACAGTTAGGGTATGTCAAAAAATTCCCATCTCATGTTCTCCCTCAACTTCAAAATCATCTTATATCGCTGTTTTATCTTTTTGGTTAAGGGTGTGTGATCTTCTTTGCATGTTCACTTTGCAAAGACTGGGTCTTCTGCAACATTGTAGGATGATTTGGAAATTATTTTTGAAGTTGAAGGAGGAAATACGATTGCAGTTTTTTGACATACCCCAACTGTCTTGAGGCAGAATACACAGAGTTCAGGCAGAGCAAGACAAGTATTTAAATTGTATTTTTCTTAATGAAAATAACCGATCGTTTTGCTAGATAAGACCCTTCTTCCTCGGCTAGGATCGTTTACAGCTGCATTTGGGATCGTTTGAAGCCGCATTTAAACCGCATTTAGGAAGTTCAAAATCGGGGCACCATAGAAGTCCACTATATGGAGAAAAATCCTGAAGTGTTTTCCTCAAAAAAACATAATTTCTTTACGACTGAAGAAAGAAAGACATGAACATCTTGAATGACAAGGGGGTGAGTATATTATCTGTACATTTTTGTTCTGGAAGTGGACTTCTCCTTTAAGGAATTATTAAGAAAATATTGTACTCACCACTGGGGTTTTCAGACAGCTGTTTGCTTGTATAAAGTGTTATATGATTCATAACTGACTCTAAAGCAGTTTTCCCTGTCTCTATCTTGTTTAGTGCTACCATGTGCCGTATTCTTCCCTAAACATGTTTCTGGGAGGGAATCAGAAGGATCGTGATTCAGCTACTGGTTACAGTAAGAAAATATAGCCGCAAACATCAATAGATGATTAAAGGAGTGGTTCATTTCCAGAACAAAAATTCGAGGTTAAAAAGTGCCAATTTGAGGTTAAAAAGTATATAAATTTTGGAAGTTCAAACTAGCAGGCAGTAGAAGTCCACTATATGGAAATAATTCCTTAAATGTTTTCCTCAAAAAACATACTTTAACAATAGTGATACACCATTGCAAAGAAACATCCTTTCTTCAATTTTTTTTTTTATTTTTAACTCTGAGATAGTGGAAGTAGAGAGCAGAAATGCTGATATATAGGACATAACCTTAACTGAGATCTGTTTCCTATACAAAAGAGAAATGTCAAGAACTTTGTTCCTCTCACATTACAGGAATGGGCATGGAAGTGTTCGCTACACTGGCGGGAGCTGCCATTCAGGGTCAGATCGTGGGGGTACATCATGCCAAGAGGACACACGTCTGCAGTTTACAGAACGACACTGAATGGCCTTCTGGGAACCACACAGACTCACTGGATGATGTATCTAACAGTCTACGAAATACAGTGAGACACAGAGAACATCCTATTTATGCGTATAGTGGAATTTGTTTAGCTGTTGCTTTTGAAATGAAGAGCACTGATCTTGCAAAGTTTTAGCTGATTTGTCTTTTAATTTCCACAGAGAAGAGCCTATTTGACTGGAGCATTAGTAATAGGAATGCTGTACTTTCTGTGCTGCGTCGTCCTTTTTATTGGAGTGAAGGAGCAGTTGGGTATGTTGGGTTAACATGAAGGAAAATCTGTTGTTTTGTTTACCACACGTTCTTTTAGTCTTGACTAATTGTGCATCAGTAAGTTTGAAACACATGCATAAATACACCGCCTGGTAAAAGAAGTTGCTGTTTGGATTTAAATAAGCAAATACTCAAGAATTTATGATTGGATCTTTATTGTGGTGATTAACATGTTTCTAGCGGGTTATATGCTTTGCAATAATTCTTTTAACCATAACTGAAGCAGTGTGTAGCTTTTTATTTTACAAACATCCAGAAGATGTATTCCATGGCCATGTTCCAGGATGTCAGTGGCAAGATTTATCAGGCTCAAATTGTAAAGGGGTGTTCAGGAAGCATAAGGAATCATTTTCATGCATGAATTGGCCACCACAAAGTCATGACTCCATTGAAAGTTTTTAGGATTTTGGGAGACTTAATAGAGTGGTTCGCCTCAGGGCCAGATAGTGGGAGTGCTCCCATTGTCAATACAAGATCTTGGCCAAAAATAAATGCAACTCTTGATAGTAATAAACTTTGTGACATTTCATCAGGTTGTCAAAACAATGCCAGGACAAATGCATCAAAGCTAAAGGTGGTCCAACAAAATATTAGAGTGTGCAACTTTTTTTGGCCAGGCAATGTATTTGGCCATTTGACTGAATGCAGTGAATGCAGTGACTTTTGTACTAATATAATGATTTGCATATGTCTGCTTTTCACTTTAGCACCTCTGAGTAAACTGGACCGCATAAACATCTCCTATCTAACTGGAATGAAGATGGTTGTGAGACACACTCCATATGTGCGGCTTGTATTTGGCTTCCTATTTGCTTCACTAGCCTTCCAGGTCAGAAGTTTTTCTGTTTAAATCATGTACGTGTTTTGTTGGTTGTTAAAGTGCCCCTATTATGGGTTATAAAAGGTTCATATTTTGGTTATTTGGGAGTCCCCAACAACAGGTTGACATGCACACAAGGTCATAAACCGCTTTCATTGTCTTATAATATGCATTTATTTTTACGGTTCGCTCAATGATTCATATTTCCAAACCCCTCTTTTGTGTGACGCTAATCTGTGGTGACTGGTCCGATGATCCAGTCTGTTGTGATTGGTCTGCTGTGTGCAGTGCATGTCGGAAACAGAGCGCCCATCACCATTACATTAAACACCCAAACAGCCATAGTATATGTGTTAGACCAATGCAGAAACGTACTGATAAACCACTGCAGTTTGTACACCAACGTGTTACCAAGGGTATGTCGAAAAACTCCCATCTCATTTTCTCCTCCAACTTCAAAATCGCTGTTTTTTTTTTTTTTTGTAAAGGGTGATTAACCCTCCTTCCATTTTCCATTTTCAATTTGTAAACACTGGGTCGGTACTTCTGCAGTGATGTAGGATGATTTTGAAGTTAGAGGAGAAAACAGGGCTCTAGACTAACTGTTTGCACTAGTTGCACTGGTGCGCCTAACTTTTTTTCTTAGGTGCACCAGCACAAAAGTTAGGTGCACCCAAATTTTCGACCGCATTACATTTAATCACCATTTACAGTTATTCTAATTCTTAGTTTTGCATTATGATATGCTGAATGGATTGTTCATTTTTAACAGCAGATTCAGCTGATCTGCACATCCCTGCACACTTATATAAGCTTACAATCACTTATGCTTTTAAGCCAAATCCACGCTAAAAAGAATAACTTTCTGGACATCTGGACGTGACTCTCCGCAATCTCTGATGAAATCGGTTGGGTGTTTAAACGCCTACTGGATCCTTGGACAAAAGTTTACAGGGGTTCACCCAGTTTAAAAAAAATTCTGATCGTAAAAATCTAATTATTTACATTTTTAATGTATTGTTTTCGTTATAATGTACTGATTCAAATTAATAATCAACAATAATTCTTATTTTAATACTCGGCGTGCCTCCCTTGACATGCTCTCGCATATGAACATGCAGCAAATCTGGTGCTGGCATGGACGGAGCGGGCATGGTCCTTACCGTCTTTACTGGGTGATTTGAGCGAATATTTGTATTTATTCGCATACGACTGTCATGGTTTTGGCTAATGCAGGAAACTACTGAATGATGCGCATCAGAGGGGATTTAGAAGTGGGTACGCAAAGCCGACTGATAAAGAAAATTGGTATACGCAGGTACTGTACACCACTGCATATTTCCCTACTCAATAGCATTAACACGGGTGTAACTCCCTTCAAACTTTATCTGGAATGTCACCTTTTCTGTCACAACTTTTTGAACAGGCGAACAGACAGACACACACACACACACACACACACACACATGTTGTGTTTACATGTTTTATGGGGACATTCCATAGGCGTAATGGTTTTTATACTTTACAAACCCTATTTTCTATCGCCCTACACCTACCCTACACCTAAACCTAGCCCTCACAGGAGACTGTGCGCACTCTTACTTTCTCAAGAAAACTCATTCTGCATGATTTATAAGCCTGTTTCCTCATGGGGACCTCACAAATGTCCCCACAAGGTCAAAATTTACTGGTATTACTATCCTTGTGGGGGCATTTGGTCCCCATAACGTGATAAATACCAGGCACACACACACACACACACACACACACACAAACACAAATGAAATTGTTTGCCTGATGAAAAAAGTATTTAAAACGGGTTCACATTTTAGAAAATGTAGTTAATATTTGCGTCATTATTGATTTATCTCATCCACCCGCGACCCACCCGCAAATAATCAGAATGCATTTTTTTTTACCCGCAGCGCCCGCGGATATAATCGCCATCCGCTCATCACTAATTGCCGGCCATGGTCTTCCCACACTCCCTTCATTATCTCTGATTGGTTTAGACCACGATATGGGCCTAATGTGTGTCTGTTGAACCACAGTCGCGGAGACTTTTTTTTTTGCCCTCGAACGGCTCAGATTTTTTTTCGTCGCACCATTGAGAAATTAGGTCGCACTCCAGAGCCCTGGGATGCTTTTCCCAAAACCATTGTTAGCCAACTATGGTCGCAAGTTCCGTCGTTACCAACATAGTTCAACGAATTGGTGTTTCCCGAAACCTTAGTTCAAACGAACATTTGCAAACAGCGTCACGAAATTACTTGGTTGGAACTACAGCTCTCCGCCTGTGGTTAGAAGCATAGTTCCTTGTTAGTAAGACATATGGGCTCAATAAATTATTCTCTTGGGCACAATAAGCAAGCTAACATGCAGTGCAATCTATATATTTAACTCGATCTAAATATAAATGCATTTTAATCTATGTATTTTTAAGCTTCCTCTGCAAGTGCCGCTTTTTGAATAGTGAGCATGAGCATAAATGCCTAAGGGAACCCCGGAGTATGACGTAAGAGGGAACCTGCGATGAATCAAACAACAACTAAAGTGAATGATGCGACCTTGTTCGGGGAAACAGTCGTGACTAGCTAGTTTGTTTCCACAACAATGCATCGTACTATGGAGTTTAATCAGCGAATTACGCCGTTGTTCGGGAAACGCACCCCTGGATGGGAGTTTTCCAAAATACCCTAACTGTACTCTAATGGAATTACCCTCATAGTGCAGAGCTCTGGATTTCAAAAATCCATAATAGGGGCACTTAAAAAATCAAAATACCAAAAGAGCATGTTTAAATTGGCTAGAAAGATGCTCAGCTGTATGATAGTTTTGACATTAGGAATTTAAAAATTTGCATTTTTATAAAATATGACAGTTGTCATAATAAGAATATTTGTTTCAGATGGCTCAGGGGAATTTTGCCCTCTTCTGTACTCACGCAGCAAATATGGGAGCATATTTCCAGCATCTCGTTCTTATATTACTGGTGAGGGAACCATTATTTTGTATTGTATGAAGGAGCTATTTCTACCTGATCTGGTCTGTAAAAATAACTTTCACGGGTGTAACCTTATGTAGCTAGGCTCCTTCAGTATATTATTTGAAGAGTTCAGATGCGAAACCAGCTAAAAGCCATCTCGGTCAAAAATGAGATAATGATACTGAGTGAATGCTCCTGACACATAGTATACATCTATCAAATACTTTTACTTCAAACTCGCTAAATTCCAGCCTCAGCCCAATCAGAAGTGTCAGTACTTACATAGAAACCTATACAAAGTAGCCAGAAAGAAAAGCTCATTTTAAAGAAATACGTCAGATGGATTTAGCTGGTTTTGCATCTGAACTCTTCATTTTTTAATTTTTATTTTCAATTTTTGCAATTTATTATTTTATGACATAAAGCACATTGTATTATATTAATTTAATCATATAATTAAATTATATTAAAACACAACATATTCAATTTTTTGAGCAGTCTCACATTATATAATACAAATTATTTTTAAAATATTTATACCATTAATTTTCAATTATGTAGAATTATATTTGTAGTTACAGACATCTTTTCTTGTGCAGACATCAGCTACAATATCCATCCCAATGTGGCAGACATTACTGGTCAAAAAAGGCAAGAAGACCACCATATTCATCGGCCTATCAGTGAGCACCTCTCTTTATTTATATTATTTATGGCTGCACAGAAAAAATAAGTAAGAATGCTATTACAATTACAAGTTATATTTGTTTGTAAAATTAATATTAAATACAGCCCATTAGTATGCCGTTGTTTTTTTATTTTTAATGATAAGTTTCCACTTTGTTTTATCCCGCTTTCTCCTGTTCTCTGCAGGTTTACATCCCAGCTCTAATTGTGATATCCCTAGTGAAAAGTAATTTGCCCATCTTCATTATTATGTCCATGTTAGCTGGAATGAGTCTGGCAGCACTCTATCTACTCCCATGGTAATTTTACTCTCATGTAATCTCTCTTTTACAGTAAAAGCCCTCACCCTGCCTACACATATTCCACCAAATGTTTTCCTCGTGCATTATTGAAACATCACGCACACCCAGATGGGAAGATAGATATGTTCATCATTATAATGTTTGGTCGATTCAGAATGACATCATTCTGAAATTCGATCACAACAGAAATTGAGACTTATCAGACAAGATCTTCTGTTGTTCAATTTTGGTCAGCCCATGCATAGCCTCAGCTTCCTCTTCTTAGCTGACAGTGTCATGGAGAAAATGTTCAAAGTCTTGCAAGAATATTCAGAGTCAGAGTTTCAGAAGTCAAAATTAGACTTTATTGCATGAAGACAACAAAGCTGAGATGCCAGCTTACCATCTAAATAGCTCTGTGTCCAGTATGCCATCTTTGTACATTTTCGCTATCACTCATTGGACACTGGGGATGACTTGTTGATACGTCATCCCCAGTATTTTTCCACAGTTGTTTACATAACGAGTTTTCATAATGCTTTCTTTCACCACCTGCAACACTGTTTATCAGAAGATAACCACTTTCTGGGTACCCACGGTTGCAAGGCATATTGTAATGAGCTATCAAGATTTTAATGAGTTGTACACACATTATCTAAAGGGGTCGGACAATGAAACTGAAACACTGGCCAATATAGTGTTGGAGTTTTCATGGCTATATCTGTGCGTGAATTTTACTACCTGGGACGCGATTTTTACTAGAGGACCCCTCTTAAAATGCGAATAGGCTAAAACCTGGCAACCCTGGTGGCATGTATCAGGATGATAATGCACCAATACTCAGCAAGACTGATAACAGAGTGGTTTGATGAACATGAAAGTGAAATTGAACATCTCCCATGGCCTGCACCATCACCAGATCTGAATATTATTGAGCCACTTTGGGGTGTTTTGGAAGAGCGAGTCAGGAAACGTTTTCCTACACCAGCATCACGTAGTGACTTGGCCACTCTTCTGCAAGAGGAATGGCATAAAATCATTCTGGCTACTGTGCAGGACTTGTAATTGTCATTCCCAAGACAAAATGATGCTGTATTGGCCGCAAAAAGAAGGCCCAACACAATACTAATTGTGGTCTAAAACCGTCCAACCCCTTGTGTCATCTCTCATCTCTGGTACTTGCTTCTGTATGCCCTGTTCATAAGCACAGTCAGTTAGTTTGACCTTGAGGCCTTCAAAGAGCACCCAGCTCACATATAAGGCAAACTAACAAATATGCAAAGTATCTTCTTCATTTGTTTTATATAGGATACATAAAATATGTAATCTACAGGAGTGGCCTGTAGCCCATCTGCTTTAAAGTTTGACGTGTTGTGCGTATCTTCTTCTGCAAACCTTAGTTGTAACAAGTGCTGTTTGAGTTCCTGTTGCCTTTCAGTCTGATAATTCTTGTCTGACCTCTAGCATCAACAAGACATTTTCAACCACAGAACTGCCGCTTTTTTGGACCATTCTCTGAGATGGTTGTGCATAAAACTCCCAGTAAATAAGCAGTTTCTGAAAACTGCTGAACTAAAAAACTAGCCCATCTGCAGCGTTGTCGATGATAACGAAACAGAAACTAGTTTTAAATCTATTGCCATTTTCTTCAACGAATAAAAATGAGACGAAAATGTTAGGGAGGCAGGGTTTGGGAAGAGATTCAGAGATTCAGAACGAATCTGCTGCGTTTTTAGGAGGTTAGATGGGTACATTTGAACTGTAACATAGCAGTCCAGCTATGTTCTTGTTTCTATATGAGATGTGGTTTCATTTGTAATGAGCAATATAAAGGCATGTTGCATGTCACAGCAGTTAAATCTGTGTCTGTCATGATAAAATCTATACAATGAGTTTGGTCATTTTAGAGAAATGCATTACACTGTAACTAAACCCATTAGATTTTAAATCTTATGATTTTTGGTTGACTAAAACTAGACTAAAACTAAAACAAATGCCACATTTGAAGTCACTTAAATCACCTTTCTTCCCCATTATGATGCTTGGTTTGAACTTGAGCAGATCATCTTGACCATGTCTATATGCCTAAATGTGATTGGCTGATTAGATATTTGCATTAATGTGCAGTTCAACAGGTGTACCTTATAAAGTAGCCTGGGAGCCTATATATATATACAGTATATGAAACATGTCAGAATCTATAACCAGGTTGTTTATGTATTTTAGGTCAATGTTGCCAGATGTAGTGGATGATTTTAAAGTCAAGAACCCATCATGCCAGGATCTAGAACCACTGTTCTACTCCTGCTATGTTTTCTTCAACAAATTTGGAGGAGGGATGTCTGTTGGCATCTCGACCTTGGTACTACAGTAAGAGCTTCCTTCAGTTGCATTTTGAATCCCCCAAAACCTAAAGTTTCTGAGCGATTTCACAAGGTTTCATTTAATGTTACTCTTAACTCTTCAGCTTTGTAGGATACAAGCCTGGTGCTTGTAAACACAATCCAGAGGTCATAAACTCACTGCGGGTGCTCTTCGCTCCTGTACCCATCTGCCTGCTAGTCATCAGTTTGGTTATTTTTTACTTTTATCCCATCGACGAAGAGCGACGACGGAAAATTCAGGAAGCATTAAGAAAAGCAGGGTATGTGTTTCTGTCTGTTTACTTAGAAGATTAAAGGTCCGGAGCAGTCAAATGGTGTTTATTCAGCTCAGTCATGTGACATTTCCACAGAATTTAAAAAAGGTTAATAGATCAGAAGCAATTCTCATGCCATTGTTTCATCATATCATGTCTGTTACCACAACTTCCTTTATTACGGAAGTGACTTTTATACACTCAAGGTCCAGGTTTATTTTAACTCTGTGGAAATGAAAGTCTTCATATCTATTTTCAACATGGCTGTCTTCATGTTCTCACACTGTGTTCCAGTTTTACATGAAGTGGTTGACAAGTTGCAATAGCTGTATTAACCATGTGTGTTATTTTGATGTACACAGGACTGAGACCGGCTTGAAAGGAGAAGAAGAACTGAGCCTATGAAGTAATCAGTGACATTCACTACTGTTGTAACACAGCTGGACTGCTGATCATGAACATGCTTTGTTTTCATCTCAGTGCACAGGCTTTTTCATTGTGCATTGTGAATATTTTTCAGTCCTGCTCCAAGGGACCCAAACCTCATTTAAGAGTCTCGCTAATCATACACGCTCATTTCAGGTCGGGGAGATCTCTACTAATGAGATGGATAAAAGAGACATTCAGAACGTGCAGTGCTGCGGGGCCCTCAGGGCTAAAATTGAGAAACATTAGTGCACTTCAAGGTGCGGTGTGTAATTTCCACATCATATACAGACAAACAGATAGTCCTTCCCCAAACCCATTTTAAGCCAGTGTTGCTGTGTGAAAAGTGTTTATATCAACCAGTGAATGAAAGTTGTAGGCTAGTTGAGTCACACTCAGTGAAACCATTCACTGATATACTAAATCTTCAAACCAAGTCTGCACATTATCTGTTCTTGTGTTTAATTTGCAAAAAACTGCTATTTAAGTGATTACTTACACCCAGTGATCATGTGTGAAAACATTTATACATGATATACATAATGTAAATATACAAGTATATACCCAGATACCCAAATATACAATATATACCCAGTTTGATCACTTAGAAATCAAAACTCAATGTTTTGAAAAAACAAACATTTTTTTTACGCTTCCACCCCATTCTGTTTATAGTACTTTGTAAATATATACTAAATATGCATACACTTATATTTCTATAGTGCTTTATACAATACAGCAGTAACAAATTCTGCTTTAAACCAGCTCTAACAAGCCTAAAGTGTCACTGTACAGCTCAAATAAGTCACCCAGATAGCACGTCTGCAAGATGTCTGTTAAAGATCGCTTGATCTGGAAAGCATTTGCCCTGTACAAACATCTGAAAGATGTCAGTTTTACCTACATTCTAAATCATAAACATCGAGACATAGACAAGACATACAGTCTTATATTGCACAGGTATATTTGTAGCAATAGCCAAAAATACATTGAATGGGTCCAATTTATCGATTTTTCTTTAATGCTGAAAATCATTAGGATATTGAGTAAAGATCATGTTCCATGAAGATAATTTCCTACCATAAATATATCAAAACTTAATTTTTGATTAGTAATATGCATTGCTGTGAACTTCATTTGGACAACTTTAAAGGCGATTTTCTCAATATTTTAGATTTTTTTGCACCATCAGTTTCCAGATTATCATATAGCTGTATCTCAACCAAATATTGTCCTATCATAAAAACCATACATCGACTGAAAGCTTTCAGATGATGTATTAATCCTAATTTCGAGAATTATGGTTTTGTGGTCCAGGGTCACATATTTAGCTGAAATCTGAAGTCCAAGAGCTTTCTGACCCTGTATAGACAGCAGTGCAACTGCACGAAAAGTATTCTTTAACGACTTTATTCAACAATTTCTTCTCTTCCGTGTCAGTCTCCGCCCTGCGTTCAAGAGAGTACCATGATGTAAACGTGTGCATTCCTCTGCTTGCAAACAAGATGCAATGCATCAGCATGCGTCCTGGTACTCTTCAATGTGTTGACACAGAAAAGAAGAAATTGTTGAATGAAGTCGTTATTTTGCTTTCTTTGTGCACAAAAAGTATTCTTGTAGCTTCATAAACTTATGGTCGAACCACTTATGTCATATGGGCGTATATATTAACGTGAACGCGTCAGTTTCGTTGTTGTCTATGTAGGGTCAGAAAGCTCTTGGATTTTATCAGGAATATCTTAATTTGTGTTCCGAAGATGAATAAAGGTCTTACGGGTTTGGAACGACATGAGGCACAGTATTTAGTGACAGAATTTTTATTTTTGGGTAAACTATCCTTTTTTTTAAACTATAAGCTGAGAGAGAGTATCCCTATTATAACGTTGAAAACATACACACAGCTGGTCTAAGTGCTTGTAACTGCATATTTATTCCACAATGGTAATGATGTAAAAGTGTATCAATAAACAGCAATTGTCGTGTAAATATGTGCATGTACATTGTCTTCCGTTGCGCGCGTCGCCCCCTTGTGGTCGATAGTCCTTCATTTGTTGGGTGGCTTGACATGTTGTTCATGGAGGGGACGTGGGAGGTGGATGTGTGCTACTCCAGTCACCCACATTACAATAGTACGGATAAAATAGTGCTGAGAACATGTTATGTAACAGGTACTTCACCAAGAACTGGAGGTTGGGGGATTCATCAATGTTTTCTTTTTTTGTACTTACAAAATAGTATTTAAAAACGTCACTATCTGCTTTTTAAAACAATATGCTAATTGTATTTTCACTCATTGGGCATGACAAAGAGGACGGGTCACATTAGTCACCAGCAGGATATATGTTAAATTAGTGCGCTGCTATTGGACCCTCTCCCAATTTTCTCGCCGCGGTCATGTGACCCCACAGCATCGCTCCTCACTGCCTGCAAACAGCTGTGAGCGAGGCAGTGTGCAGGAGGGCTCTTCAGAAACATACAGTACACGAGCGGGACAAAATGGGAGTGGAAATCGAGACCATAACCCCCGGAGATGGTAAAATTAACCTAATGCAGCTTCTATCATGTAAAGTAGCGTGTTATTATAAGTTGCGTGCGTTTAACAGCATTATATTATTGCTCTGTCTCTGTTTCTCCTCGCGTTGCTTTTACAGGGAGGACTTTCCCCAAAAAAGGACAGACGGTTGTGGTGCATTATGTTGGTGAGTTGAATTTCTGATTTTCTTTTGGTGTGTGTACTGATCTTGTATTCTTGTGACCGTATATGGATTAATTGAACTGACTTAATTAAAAAAACGTTGATGCATCTTTCCAAACAGATGTCCGACGTTGAGTATTAAAAATTACTGTACAAATATCTGAAGAGTGGGAGTGCTGTAAAGATACAGGAAAATATGTAGAGGAAGACAAAGCCATTATGCATTATTAGTTGTGTATTGTTTGCACGCCCTGGCATTTGTCCGCAGACATCATCCTCATCTGACAGCTGAGACTGAACAGATTTTACAGACGCTTGTGTGATTCAGTCTTTGTTGGATCGTTAGGTTGGCGGCGTCGGATAGACGGATTATCACTGTCTGGAGTGCGTCGACCCCTGGGATGTTGTGATTGCCTTTTAATCGTTCAAACTAACCAAGAAATCTTGTTCTGTCAAGTAGATTATTGGATGATTAAGTAGGAAACCTATTAATTTCGGAAAGTTTATCACACAGAGTTGAATCATTATTACAGTTTACAAACTACCTGCCATCTTGCATATGCTGCTTGTATTTTATGCAGCATTGATATAATAATCAAAATTGTGCCAAAACAGCCCACATTTCTGCCATTTTGAACTTTGCATTACATTCTCATGATTACTCTTTTTTCCCATTTTTTTTCCTGCATCTTTATTTATCCTTATTAAATTTGATGCATTTTATTTCTCTCTAATCTCCTAAAATATATAAAATAAATATATAGAGCAGGGATAAAATAAATAATGAAGAAATTAGACTCAGGCAGGCAAAGCACTTCAAAACTAATTTCCACCTTGTGCTTCAGGGCGTCCATCTCATTATTTCTTTATTACATAAGAAGAAGAGTGGGAGATATTCTAGATATTTTACCTGTGAACTTGATTTATACTCACATGGCGTCATAGCAACAAGTCGGAAAAAAACATTGTTAAAGAGCACCATTATACATAGTGAATAGGGTCAGAAATTGACTTTTCCATTAAGGAGAATTGATTGCAACATTCGTGAGGGCAATTTTTATAATCACCTTATTATTATAATCATCATACTATGTTGTCTTTAATGTCAAATACTTAAATTTACCCAGTTACTTTAATCTGAACTGTAAAATTTTATAGCTACATGTAAAAAAAAAATAAAAAAAAAATAAAAATAAACAGGAGCTCATAGACTTGCAATATTATAACTAAAGTCATTACGGTACATTTTTGCTCTTTATATTGTAATAATGATTAGCTTAGTTATATCGATATAGAGAATGATATAAAATGTGTCTCCGTTTTGGGCACGTCACATTCTAGATTCACAGAAAAACATGTCGGCCCATGACGTTAGTCTAGTGGCCTTTATGTAAAAACTCCCGTTCTAATCAGTGAAGCTATGAAATTAATCGTTTATTTACATCGTATCTGCACTGTGTTGTTCGTGAAGAAGGAATTCGCTAGTGTGCGCATTCAACACGGCGCCGGCGTTTTCATGACTAATCTAAGCGCCTCTCATTGGCGCGATTTCATCTAGGCGCCTCTGATTGGCCAATGCATTCCTAAGTTAAACAAAAACGCGTTTGATTGGTTATAAGGCTCAGCGCTGCACAAAACAGCACATCTGATGCAGTGATACTTTTCATTTTAATCGCAACAGCCGTAATACATTGTTTAATTGTGCAGGGGCATGTTTTGTCCCTTTGTATTTAAAGGAGAAGTCCACTCCCAAAACAAAGATTCACATATAATGTACTCACCCCCTTGTCATCCAAGATGTTCATGTCTTTCATCTTCAGTCATAAAGAAATTATGTTTTTTGAGGAAAACATTTCTGCATTTTTCTCCATATAATGGACTGATATGGTGCCCCGATTTTGAACTTCCCAAATGCAGTTTAAATATGGATTCAAGCGATCCCAAATGCGGTTGTAAACGATCCCAGCCGAGGAAGAAGGGTCTTATCTAGCGAAACGATCGGTTGTTTTCATTAATAAAATACAATTTAAATACTTTTTAATCTCAAACGCTCGTCTTGCCTTTCTCTCCCTGAACTTTGTGTATTCTGACTCAAGACATTTAGGGTATGTCGAAAAACTCCAATCGTATTTTCTCCCTCAACTTTAAAAATCATTTCAAAATCATCCTACATCGCTGCAGAAGTACTTTGCAAAGTGAACATGCAAAGAAGATCAAACACCCTTAACAAAAAAGGTAAAACAACGATATAGGATGATTTTGAAGTTGAGGGAAAACATGAGATGGGAGTTTTTCGACATACCCTAACTGTCAAGAACCGGAACAAAAAACAGTCCAGGCAGAGTAAGACAAGATGAGCGTTTGGCATTGAAAAGTATATAAATTGTATTATTTTTATTAAAATAACTGATCGTTACGCTAGATAAGACTCTTCTTTACAACCGCATTTGGGATCGTTTGAAGCCACTTTTAAACTGCCTTTTGGAAGTTCAAAATCGGGGCACCATACCAGTCCATTATATGGAGAAAAATGCTGAAATGGTTACCTTAAAAAACATAATTTCTTTACGACTCAAGAAAGAAAGATATGAACATCTTGGATGACAAGGGGGTAAGTACATTATATGTGAATCTTTGTTTTGGAAGTGGACTTCTCCTTTAATTTATGGGGCATATTTGTTCATTTTGGTGGCAGTTTTGCCACAAGCCCACAAGTTTTGCCCCAATTTCCGACCCTGATACTGAATAATCAGTGGAGCCTTTCCTGCTTTACTTGTGTTATTCCACATTTGCCATGTTCTTGAAAGAGGTCTCATATCCTAATAATTTACTGGTATTAGAGAGTTAGAGAGACAGAAAATCTCCATGATAGAGTGGAGCAATAATAAAGCAGCCCATTTATCTGATGCTCTAACCTCATTTCCTGTTTTTCTGGCCTCGTCCTTTTCCTCTTAAATCTTTAGGGTCTCTGACAGATGGGCGGAAGTTCGACTCTTCCCGTGACCGTGACAAGCCGTTTAAGTTCAAGATTGGTAAACAGGAAGTGATCCGCGGCTGGGAGGAAGGTATTGTGCAGGTATGTGAATGTGCTTTGTCTACACAGTAAATCATATGTAACACTTTTTGAGTTTAATTTAAAAGTTAAATAACGTTCTAATGAAGCACTACCAAATCTAGTCAAAGTCAGCCTAGGTTTGATATTTCAATGGGAAAAAAAAAAAAATCACATAATTCATGCTTGTATTTGTGTGACTTTTAGATGAGCGTGGGCCAACGTGCAAAGCTGACCTGTTCACCTGATTTTGCCTATGGTAATAAAGGCCATCCTGGGATTATTCCCCCGAATGCCACCCTTATCTTCGATGTGGAGCTTCTCAGTTTGGAGTGATTTCATGCTCTTCACTGCCTTTTGTTAATTTTTCATTATTTTATAAATGTTTCAAGTGTCAAAAGTTTTAGTCTTAACATTAGAAACCTGATTAAATCAATTTTCTCTTTCTGTCAGGCTGTATTTTTAGTCATTCTTCTCAGAGCCAGCTTTATTCACCAGTTTTAGGCACACTGTGTAAAGATCTGTGCTTCATTTAATCAGAGTTCTCCAACATTTTATCTTTTGCTTTGGTCACATTACATCAGAAATAATTCTTTAGCTCCTTTCATTTTAATCCAACATTCTTCCTGTGTAATTGATACAATATCACTAAATCACCAAAAACCTTGCAGTGTTCTTAATCCTGAACTTGAACCCTTGAATGAACCCTTTAGACTTATCTTCTTTTGTGACTTTTTCTTACACTGTGATTGCTGTTGGCTTGAGACCAAGTACAAATTTGGTAAAGAATCAGCGACTTTATCCCTGAATAGTAATCCAAAAAAAGAAAACATAAATTTATCTTAAAGATGTTATGTTTGGGATATAAAAAAATGCATATTTATTGCTTTGTTACATTTTAAATTGAATAAATTAATTAATTACATTTAATACTTTTTAACATAAATAGTTACATAAAGTATATAATTTCCAGTCAGTATTGAAATGTTAGGTTCAAACAGGTTCGCTGGTTTAAATTAGAAGCAAATTCTTGAACAATCCTTGTGCCTCCTTGTGTGTTTGACACCTGCCAGAATACCACTGGATTTGTATATTTACAAAGTGACCATATCTACTGAAAAAGTGCCATCTTGTTACCCAAAATCTTATGGTAGACCAGGCTGATTACTATAAAAATGATGACGTATGTAGTGATAGTACTGCTATTTCTGTCAGTTTGGTGAGCAACGTTTTTATATATATAGTTTATATATTAATGTTTGCTTTATTTTATTAACATGCAGCTATTTGAAAATGTTTTCAATGTTTTTGTTCTGTGTTCGATTAGGTTGTGTAGTTGAGTAGGTGGCACATTTGGCACCGTAGCAATGGAAGCATGCCATTCTTAGTGCTTGAGGATTTTGTGGTCATGTTTCACTGTTCATTGTCTCATCAAATCTCAAAACAAACTATATCTATAATTGATGGGCACTTTCTGTTCTCATAAAGATTTTCACTGATGGACAAAGATGTCTGAAAAACACACTACATATTGTGACATACATATGACATACACTACTAGCCATTCATATATATACAGTTTGATGCTAAATTATTTGCAGCCAGTAATGGTTGTTAATGCAGACCGTGCTGCCTAGACAATTGATGTGATTATATTCGATGCAGACACAGTGAGAGTACTCTTTTGTATTGACAATTTTAATTTAAAGGAAATCTGCAGGCGCTTAAAAACTTGAGCGGGTGCTGGCGATTTCTGTGATTACAAGTCAAGCATCAAATATATGGCTTTAATATTTCTGTAATGCACTGTATATTTATGTATTGTCTTAAAGACAATAAAATAATTCAGATGTGCTATAAAGTGCTTTTAGATGTTTTGGAAAATGTTGCTTGTTTGTGTCATTTCAGATTAGTACTTTCACAGTTACATGACTATGTGCAGTTGAAGTCAAAAGTTTACATACACCTTGCAAAATCTCCAAAATGTTAATTGTTATAACAAAATTAGAAGGATTATACAAAATGGATGTTATTTTTTTATTTAGTTCTGACCTGAATAAGATTTCACATAAAAGACATTCACATGTAGTCCACAAGAGAAAATTATATTTGAATTTATAAAAATGACCCCGCTCAAAAGTTTACATGCGCTTGATTCTTAATACTGTGTTGTTACCTGAATGGTCCACAGCTGATTTTTTTGTTTAGTGATAGTTGTTCAAGAGTACCTTGTTTGTCCTGAACAGTTAAACTGCGTGTTGTTCTTCTGAAAAAATAAATCTTTCAGGTCCCACAAATTATTTGGGTTTTCCAGCATTTTTGTGTTTTTGATCCCTTTCCAACAATGACTGTATGATTTTGAGATCCATCTTTTCATGCTGCGGACAATTGAGCGACTCATATGCAACTATTACGGAAGATTCAAACACTCACTGATACTTCAGAAGGAAAAACCGTGCATTAAGAGCCGGGGGGTGAATACTTTTTGAATTTGAAGATCAGGGTAAATTTAACTTATTTTGTTTTCTGGGAAACATGTAAGTCTCTTCTGTTGCTTCTGAAGGGCAGTACTAAATAATAAAAAAAATCTGATATTTAAGCAAAATGAGAAATTATGCACAGATCTTCATTCTGCTCAAATGTTCACCACCCTCTGAATCCGTTTTTCCTTAGTGAGTGTTTGAACCTTAATAGTTACATATGAGCCTCATTTGTTCTCAGTGTGAAAAGATGGATCTCAAAATCATACAGTCATTGTTGGAAAGGGTTCAAATACACAACAAATGCTGGAAAACCAAAGAATTTGTGGGACTTGAAGGATTTTTTTCTGAAGAACAGCAGGCAGTTTAACTGTTCAGGACAAACAAGGGACTCATGAACAACTATCACTAAACAAAAAAACAGCTGCGGATCATTCAGGTAACAACACAGTATTAAGAATCAAGCATATGTAAACTTTTGAACATTTTTATAAATTCAACTATTATTTCGTCTTGTGGACTATATGTAAATGTATATTATGTGAAATATCTTATTCAAGTACTAAAAAAAAAAAAAAATAAACATGTATTTTATATGATCCCTCTTATTTTGGTACAATTATTAACATTTTGCAGATTCTAAAAGGTGTATGTAAACTTTTGCCTTCAACTGTATGTCCACTAATAATCCTAAATGTTCTTTTATTGGTACTCCTAATATAAGAAATGAAAGCTGAAGAGCAGGATACATTTACCTTACAATTTTGCTGAAGCAGATTTACAATGAGGTCCACATAACATAAATCAGAATCAAACCAAAACAAAACATGTATACCATACTTCAAATGATTGTATTAGTCATTTTATGTATTTGATATATCGGTAGAATTGATAACTTGGTATTCCAGCACTTCCATTAACAAAAAATAAGAGATCCCAGATCAGTCCAGTGATTTTACAGTAGTAACAATAACTGGACTGTAGCATTATTGTTACCATGATAGTTTTTGGCAGTCAGAATGACTGTGGTTAAGTTAATGAGTATTGAAAGTACAAATAGAAGTTTCAGTCCAGCCTCCTACAGCAGGAAGTGAACTGAGCTACTAAACCAAAGAAACACACACGCACATACTTTTTCTAGATCACCTCCCCTCTTTTCACTTCTGCACCGACCTAAAGAGGAAAAGGGTCCCGTTTACTGCGCTCGGCTTGTTTACATCCCTTCCCATCATCACATTTACCCCATTTCTTCAGAAGTCAATCGTTTGAAAGCAGAAAGGTAAGACGCGACATTCTTTAAGCTAAATATTGTTGTTTTAATTATCGTCAGAGTGATTTTATTCAGTCAGGTATGTGGGACTCGCTGGCTAACCGAAGCTAAACTTAACCAGCCTGCTGCTAACACACACATACACGAAGAACAAAGACGTGCTTGTGTTTACTTCGCTGAGCTCGTCGTTCAGTTATATTTGCTTTTTTGTTTTATAAGGATATTTGTGTCATATTAACTGGCCATTATTTTAAGGAGAAAGAAATATAACTTTATTCGTGTAATTAGCATGAACGTGCTGTAGCTAACGGAGTTGCCGTGACTAGCTTAAGAGCTAAACACAATAAATACAGTCTCTATCA
Organism: Cirrhinus mrigala; assembly: GCA_036247105.1. NCBI lineage: Eukaryota > Metazoa > Chordata > Actinopteri > Cypriniformes > Cyprinidae > Cirrhinus > Cirrhinus mrigala. The sequence continues at coordinate 20,523,775 of CM070029.1, forward strand.
GTCGGACTTCTTTTATATTGAGTTAATTTTGCTTCGTTTAATTTGACGCAGTGGATAAAACCTCAGTTTAGTTTTTAAAACAGTTGACAGGTGCTTCCATCGCCTTACAGTTAACGTTATTGGGCAATTTAGAGCAGGAAATAAAATGTTTATGACATATAGACATACATTGTTAGGCAATGCATCACATGATGATGTAGGCGTTAGATTTAGATATTTGCCACGTAACATTCAGATATTTTTTCAAGCGTTTTCGCATTTGACTTATTGAATGTTACTAATACCAGTATGTGTCACTGATGTGAAACCTGGTCCTGTTTGTTTCTTGAGAAACAAGTTTTACTTTCGATTATACCTGTAGGTTCAGTCAATATATACATAATGCAAGGAACTGAATTATTGATGACAGAATAGCGGAAAGCAAACGAACAAACAAAGGAATAAATGAGTGATGCTGAATAACCTGTAAAGGCTTATATAAACTAGTTTTTCTTTAGTTGAAGGGACTTTCCCCCATGATGACATCAGGCAGCTGGAATAATCTACATCATTTCATCGTTGACGTTAACATCACGAGTAAAGATCATGAAAGGGCTTGTAGTCATAAAATGTGTCATATTTAGTTTATGACAGCAGCATTATATTTTCCCAAAGCTATGGATGGGATATTTCCTCATGGATCTTTTGCTGGACTCAGTCAATAGAGTTACAGACTGTTGCCATGGGAGAGTCGTTTATTATGCTCAGCACTCATTCAGTCTGCCTGAAAATTAGCTTTGCCCATTTCTCCCCCATACCAAAGGCCCCTCACCCACTCAACCGGACAGTTATCCGCTGGCTTTGTCCCTAACTTGAGTTTGCACTAAAGATTTTTTTCTGCAATTGCAATGAAAGCAGACCACATTTAGTCAAAGATGTCTTCTAAACCAGATTCAGGCAGTGTGAATTCATTCTGCTGCATCTGCATTAGTATCATGTGACCGCTTCCACAATGCTTCACATGATGTATTCAGATTTACACTAAGGTTTACACTAAGATAGGGTTGTTATAGTTTACACTTTAGTTTTTATTCCTTTTTATTAGGGGTTCAAGCGATGAATTTTGAGCACCTATTAGACAAATTAAACGGAAGTCGATTGGAACGAAATTTGGTGGGCATGTTTGACTTACGGCCCTAAAGGTCTATGAGAAATTTTAATAAAAAAATCGGCCAGTGGGGGACGATATTGAATTTACAAACAATTACGCCCTTGAAAAATATGCACAATGCTCATATCATACGATAGACCTTCTCATTCCGAGCAACTTTGCCTGTAGAACCACTGCTGTCAATCAAACTGTTTATTAAATTATTGAGAAAATGTAAAAAAACACCTACTTTTGTGAACTAGTCCTGGAAAAATCTGGAAAAAAACTCTCTAGGTCAATCATTATCAAAAAAATGTTGAAAGTTACCCTTTGGGAAGCAATAACGGGGTCGTTTAGAAAGGGGACCTGTCCAAAAATGCTCGAAAGCCCATAAAGCCTAAATGAAAACTAAAAAAACTTCACAAAACCTGGTGAGCACATGCAACAGATGATTCTAAACAAGCATGCAAAGTTATAGGGAGATCGGACCATGCTATAATGGTTATAAACATTCAAAAAATCATCATATTTCTTTAAATCATTGATCTAGGGTGGTTACAGGCTTGCTAAAACTAAATTGATTTGAGTCACTTTATGTACAAATTCTTTTTAAAATCATGAAATTAGAGTAGCTTCTGTTTCTTCATTGTTTTATATTTGTTTATATTTTTTTATTCACATTTCAGTTTTTGTAAAGATGGCATCCTATTTCAAATTATTGATTCATCAGTGCATGCTTTTATTTATTTTTGCTTGTATATATTTAATTAAAATATCATAACTTGATCTTCCAGTTACTTATGTTGGACTCTTTCAATAATTTTGTCCACAAAAAAATCTGACAGCAAGCAGATCTGTATCTATCCAGTCAAAAACCCAGCCCATGCATTTTGCTCAATTTTGATAATTAGTTTCGCCGGGATGTGCGTCATAATATGGAAGGAAAAATCTGCCGCTTGTTCATTGCGACTTAAAAGAAAAAAGACTGATAACAGGTGTTGACCTTAATTACTTACAGCCGCAGTGATGAGATTCCCAGTCATTCTGTATTCCTGCTTGATTTATGACACACTTTGTGCGCAGTCGATTCACTTAGTTTCATAGCAGAACTAGATACAATAGAGGCACACATGTCTGTGAGAAGATTACTCACTGTCTCCATTAGTCCACTATTTGGAGACTTCTCTACTTTATTGGAGTGCTCTTGACAGGAAATAATGGCCCTTTAGTGGCACAGAGACATTTTTATGGGATGAGAAACGGTGTTTGTGTGGATGGCTTCTGTCAGATATATTTAGTGCCTGTTTTTGACATCAAATTGTTTGAGGTTGAAATGTCAGCAAATGTTTCAGTGCATGTATTTGCTTCCACATATCAGGCTCTGTGCGTGACGTCAAGAGGCAGTATGTGTTGGTTTGCATGCGCTGTCCTGTATGCACTGGTGTGGGAGTTTATTCATAAGGATGTGGGCGAGTGTTTTCTTTTTTTTTTTTTTCCCTACATTGTGGTTACGTCTGTCTGCGAGTGTTTCACAGATTTGTGCGATATTTGAGCTTGTAGGAGCATGTAGTGTAGCTTTATTCTAGAATAAGCAGCTCCAGAGACTCTTTAATCTGCTTGTAAACTTGTAAGTTCCTATGCATTAAACACTTGAATAAGTCTTAAGGCTGTTTGTTCGGTTTCAGTGACTGGCTGTGTGCCAATCAGGCCGATTCTCACTAAATAGTTCCCGTTTCTCATTTCAGTTTAGTTCCTAACCAGTGATTTCCATTAGTATGTGGGATGTCTCTTCAGTGAAGTGAGGCAATGTGCCATTTCTTTCATTTTTCAACATTTAACCATGTTTTCCTGAATTTGTTTTCTTGTAACTTGATGTTTCTTGCTAGACTTTTCTTCTTCATGTCTAATCTTATGATCCCTGTAGGGCAGTATATAGTTTGCAGTCTTGTATCTTCATTACACTCATGTTTAAGGTTTCGTTTTGTGTTTATTTAGATGCTCTAGGCTCTTCCCGTTGAGCAGGGTTTCTGTTATTTCCTGAATCTTGTGTTGGTTTCTGCTGTTGTGTGACGTTTACAGTAACCTAGCGATCTACAGGCAGTAGTTTATTGGGTCAAATGCACAATACGTCATGTGAACAGAGTCATATGATTGTGACTAATGTCAACATCAGTCAGTCACATGCTTGTTTCATATCTCTTATTGGCCTTTGCTCTAGTACACATCTCTCTCTCTCATATTTTCCATTCCTGGTCTTCTTTTCTGTTTTTAAGCTCTTTAATTTCTTTGTTAATCTCTTTCTCTCTCTCTCTCTCTCTCTCACACATTTTTTGTCTCTCTTTGCCCTCCCCATTTCCAGTAATGGATGTGTTCCCAGTAAAGCACTTAACTTCTCATTGCTCTTCCTCTGTAAGAAAAAGAGCACAGTCAGGCGGTGTTTAATGTTTCATTTTGTTTGGATTTGAAATGATTAGCGCTTTGACTTTGTAGTAATGATTTCTGTGAGATGTTATTAGTTAAATGTGAAGTTGGTGCTCATGTCCTGCCCTGAGCACTTTGTTAATCGTGAACTTTAGTCCATATTATTTGCTTTTTATTGTATGTCAATTGGCTTTGTTAACATTATGTGTAAGGCCATGTTGTAAATGTCCTGAGTGTTCAGCTTTGATGAAGAGCTCTGAAATGTGTCCTTTGTATCTGTGGTTGTGATGTATATTTGGACGTTTGTTGTCAAAATACTCAGTTGCTACTGTCCTCAACTCAAAATCGCTTGGATTGAAGTATGTCTACATATCTTTCATGGTAATAGCTGGAGTTTGATTACACTGGAAATGTCAAAACTGCACGCCAGTATGTTTACTAGCATTTTTAGATTGCACGTCATCTTCAGAATGTTTAGGTCAGACTTCAGCAATGCTAAAATGTGTGAATAACTTTGTATCAAACTTAGTTTTTGATGGAAACACGTATGTGACACTGGCCAATAGGAGCACAGAAGTGCCTTCGTACATGCTTCCAAACATGCCGAAACATGTCAAAAGAGACAATGGTATCGCTCCTGCTAGGTGGAATTTTACAATGGAGGAAATGTTCGTAGAGCTATGGCAACAACACTCCTGCATTTATGATGTTTCCTTAAGGGTCTACTGTGACAGAGTGAAAAATAAAAACTATTTTACCTCAGTTCTCTGACAGTCCATACTGTCCTCTACATGCAATCCAGATTTGTATCCACTGTCATGTTTTCTTTCTTTTTTGGGCTTTTCTGACGAAATGACAGAGCAAAACATGATGACAGCATGCACATCGTTAAATAATGGTCGGGTATCAAGGTGAAGTCTGACGTGTTTCTTGTTCATGACATGACAGGATTTTAAGAGGTAAAATCGCATAATCTGACACAGTGATAGTCGTAACCAGCAAAAAAATAAAAGGTTGTAGTCTGAACCACCCATTAATATGAAGCAACTTTAGAGTTGACTAAAACTTACTGATATAATTTATTAAATATGACACAAATATATCATATGCAAATGGAAAATATATGAAAATCTAAAATTATCATGATTTAAAATTATTATTATAATCGTATTTTAATGCTTTACAGTAAGGTTTGTTAGTTAACATGAACTAATAATGAACAATACGTCTACAGCATTTATTGATCTTAGTTAATGTTAATTTCAGAATTTACTAATGCATTAAAATCACAAGTTGTGTTTGTTAACATTAGTTAATGCACTGTGAACTAACATAAACAAACAATTAACAATAGGGCTGTAACGGTACACATATTCGTACCGAAACTTTTCGATAGGGGTCTTTTGTTTAGGTATGCATGTGTACCGGACAAGTACAGCAATTTTATTTTTTTTTTCTTCAGGAAATTTAAACAATAAATGCCGTTTCGACAGTCTTTGATGTGGCATGATAGATCGCTGTATAAAGCATTGGAGAGCCGCTTTTGGGACTCTTCAGAAATGTGCTGGTATAAGCACAAGCATTGACTAGAGTGGCCGTGTCAGAGCTGTACCTCCTTGCAGACTTGTGCAGTGTAAATGTGGTCCTTTCAAATGGCAGCGCTGAGCGAGAGTGAACGCAATCATTCCTTCCATTGTACTACTGGACTACAACGCAAATAACATTTATGCACATTTTATCAGTTAATGTATTTCCTGGGAATCAAACCAGGGGCATAGCCATCTTTTCAGAATTGAGGGAGGACAGAAATGTCAGATGTAATACCAATTTTTTTTTATTTTATTTACATTTTTTTTGTGACTTTTGTCTGAATGAAAGGTTTCATTTTTCTCATCTCTTTTAATTGGCTAAGAAATCAAATATCCTGCTGGATCATATCCAATAATTTGTTTATTGGATTTGTTTTCCCCGTATTTTACTAATGATAGTTTAATGACTGGTTTACATCCCCAGTGTCCCCTGCATATTCAACGCCCATGAATCAAACCCATGATTGTTTGTGTTGCTAGCAACATGCTGTACTGATGAGCTATGGAGTCAAGATTGTTTTTAAGTAAAATCCGATCATTTTTGGGTGTGGTCACATTTGTAGTTCGGTTCGTTTGGTTCATTTGGTCTGGACCAAAAAGGTAGATGATACATTTGGTCCTAGTCCGCTTAGCGTTCACACTGACAATGAACCTAAAGATACCGAACCTAAAGGCATAGTGATATATTAACAACCTGATTGGTTGGGTTGAATGACGTATATTTCGTGACGGAATTCACCGAACACTCCGAACAAAAGGAAAAGGTATGTTCGACTTAAAGCGGCGCTGAGGGTGTATGACATCAAAGTACCCGTTCACTGATCGCTCTGCTCAGCGCAGCTTTATGTTGAATAAACCTAATGCTGTCTGCTGGACTAAGCGTGCTCGTTGCGTGGATATGATTTTATTTTCACCACCTGCTTACTCGCAAAGAGCTCATAAAAGGCACTTTACCTCCTCATTGCTCCACGTTTGCCCTCTGCTCATTTTGTTTTGGATACGCCGTTTGTTCCCTTCACGAAATCATGTCGAATAGCATTGCATCTTGTCATTACTTTCTGTTTTTGGTTCGTTTCGAAGTATTTGGTCCATGTCACGTTCATATTTCAATTGAACCGCACTCGAGTTTGTTCGGAAGTGGACCGAGACCCATCTTTTTAGCGGTCTTGGTCTGCTTGTTTGATGTGCGCCAGATGGCAGCGTTCACACTTACTCAAATAAACCGGACTAACAGAGCATTCACACTAGAGTTCGTTTTTATTGAAACAAACATGACAAGTGTGAACACACCCTTAACTAAAGTGGCTTGAGTAGCGCTCCGGCACGTTGAACGTTAGAAACGTTTTGTCTGCCAACTGAAATCACAAAACAACAAATTCTTTTAGCGTGGACCATTTTCATTGATTATATTATGGTAGCAACTGATTTTGATGCCTTGCACTGCTCTCATGAATATGGACCAAGTGTTCTAGTGTTTTATATGTGCCCCTTACTCTGTTGGAAAGTAGGGCTGTCAACGATTAATCGCGATTAATCGCATACAAAATAAAAGTTTGAGTTTGCCTAATATATGTGTGTGTACTGTGTGTAATTATTATGTATATATAAATACACACAAATTATGTATGTATATATTTAAGAGAAATATGTTATCTATGTAAAAAATATTTGTATTTATATAAAATATAAATTATATAAAAATTATAATAAATACGCATACTTGTAAATATTTCTTATATATGTACCTGAATGTGTTTGTATTTATATATACATAATAATTGCACACAGTACACACACGTTTATTAGGCAAACTCAAACTTTTATTTTGTATGCGATTAATCACGATTAATCGTTGACAGCCCTATTGGAAAGTGATATTTACTTCTCTGTCTGAAATCAAAAGCAGCCAGAGTTATTGTAAGAGTTATTATAATTTCTGGTGTTTTATCGATGTACATCCATGAGGATGACTGTGCAGAAGACACAGATGGACTCACAGGTGGATCGGTTCACAATGTGAAAGCAACACCACCGCAGAGCTAATGCCTGGAGAACTGTGACACATCCGTGTGTGTGATGGGGGTGTTTGAGAAAGAATCAATTCACGAAAGTGTTGGTCATGGTAGAGCAGCCTGATAAATACAACATGTTTTTGTTCCCGAGTCATCTTCTGTGTGCTCCTAATGCACTCCCTCATCTGTCCTGTCTAATGAGTATAGGTTTCAATTCCTATGTGAGTCATGTGGTTGCTAGTCAGCTGAAAAACAAGCTAAGGCAATATGGGTCTATATGAGCTCACTGAAGTATTATTTCCTGTGTTTCAACACTTTTAGCTGCACCCTGCCTTGTTTTGTCTATTCTCATGTTGCTACTCTTGTGTTTTTTTTCAGGATGTCATTGTACCCATCCCTAGAGGACCTTAAAGTGGACAAGGTCATTAGGGTAAGCGGTGTTTTACTTGTATACTCTTCTAATATTCATTAGGGCTGCAAAATAATGCAATTGTTATAATGCTAATAATTAATAACTAACTGCAATTATGTTGCTAAAAAATTATAATCATGATTATTAATCGTAAGTGTAAGCACATAAGCAGAAATTAAGAAACAAAAAAGGTAAAATTTTACCTTACCTACTTAAATGGTTTATTATATTTATCATGTGCTTGAGCATATTCTCTACATTATGAAAACTGTTGAAGCCTTAAAAAGCTAAAACAGTAAGATACCTAATATTAATTAGAATAACTCCAAATTATGTTACTTTTTTGATTAAAACTATATAAAAGCACATATTGTAGCACAGAGGTTGTGTAAGTGCAATTATTCATCATAAAAATGTAGTCAAGATTTGTGTTTTGATGTGTCGCAAATATTACGCAAATATTATGTTTGTTTAAATAATCAAGAGAAGCAAATATGGTGATCGTGATTAAAAATATGAAGAACCGTGCAGCCCTAGTATTTCTTTATATTTTGATTTGCCTTTATAGATTTGTTTTAGTTTCATTTTTACAGATTTTCTGTGGTTTTGTATTTTTATTGTTTTTTTATTAGTTGTTATTTGTTTTAAAAATATTTCTAAATAGTTTTGTTTAAATTTTATTTTTAGTTTTAATTTGAACTTGCTTAAGCTTGAACTTAAAGTTTAACTGCTAATCTAATCTGAATGCTTTAAAAAGTACCGTAAAAGCTGAGCTTTTTTTCTCGTATCACTTTTGTCTCATTTGGATATTCAGAGGCTCCGTAGTGAACATGATTACGTCATCACATTTTGATCCACATTGATTCGTCAGAAAAAAACAATGCATTGCATTGTTCCTCTGACCCAATCAGGAACGATTGTTGATGCTTTGTCCCACCTTCGTGCCCAGATTGGTTCAAACTGTCATCTGTTCAACCAATTGAACCACCAATTAGCATATTTCTTTGGAAATTTGAACAAACTCAAAGTGAAAGTCATGAAAACAAACCCAAAATAACACATTTGCATGACAGCACTCTCTGAAAAAGCACAGAAAAACAAACGACAGAGCACTTTGACATAAAACAAACCAAAAATAAGGATGAAACAGCATGACATATCGGATAAAGCACTAGAATTTATGTTTTCACGTGGCTATGCCCTGTCCTGGTAAATTGTATTCCGACGCAGAACGCAGCCAGCGAATTGATCCATTTGGCTGTTATACTATGTAAAATATTCTTATATAGCTTATAAAGATCATTTGCAGTAAAAACTTACCTTTTTTACTGTGTTTTGTTATTGTGAAACACTGTTTCCATTTACTTTACTTTTTAAACTTTTTTGAACACATCTATATTGTCAGTAAACTAAACAGACCTGTTTTTCACTGAAAAACGTCTATAACAATATTGTAATTAATGGCTATAACTTGCTTGGGGAATGATGTATGTAGACAAAGTTTTATTCTTTTTATAGTTTATTTTTAAAGTTTCTTCTGTTTATAATAATATATAGCACTTGATGCTGACTGCTAGAATGGGTCTGAAAAAACAAATAAAAGTGTAGGCGTGTCAGGTGCCCCGAAAATGTTCTAGGTCTTTAAGGGTTAACAATTATTTTTTAATAGGATCCATTTTAAGGATAATAACAGTAGCTGAGTTTCCATCCAAAGTTGCGAATTTAACTTGTGCAAAACTGGAATGTCCCAGCACTGTTTCCATCCAGCAAGTCAAAGAGAACAAAATTTTCACTTCCTGACAAACCGGCAATAAATATCACTAAAAAAGTAGAACCAAGTGAGTATATTAATTTTCATATATTTAATAAATTACTTGCGCCTCAGAGTGAGCAGACGAAGCACAATAGATGCGGTTATTGCTTTCGGAGGTGGATGCCTGCTGTTTGGGATCGCAGTCCTGTAAAGGTCCTTGCACACTGAGTTCAAAATTCTCGTCTGAAATTTTCGCTCATTAAATAATAAAAACGAGCTCACGTTGTGTCAATCACATTTACACACTGCCTCCAAAACTTTTGTTCGTCATAAATTCAGATTGGGTTAAAAAAAAAAAAAATTTCTCATTCATAGCAAGCATTTAGAGAGGTGTTTTGACAATTCTGAGCCATTGTGATGTTCTGTGCGTGACGAATTTTAACGAATATGAAAAAACACGTACAAAAATTTCTAACCATAAAACTTTTATGGTTAACAATTATACAGACTTTCAGATGCTGTGCAACAAGATTGGTCTGCAGGTTAGTCGGGTTATGCCATCCTATAGTGCAAAGTCACATGACTTTTTTGATGTACATAGAGGAATTTATTCGGCAAACGTGTTTCGATCTATTTTTCTTTTTTTTTTTTTTTTCAAATTAAGGGATTTTCCTTTCAAATTTGGTGTTTCCATCTCTCATTTCTTATGCGATACTTCAAAATGTGCATAAAAACAGAGTAATAAAAACGGCTGCTGTGGATAAGTAGCCGACCACATGATTAAGGTGCTTTCAATGAACTGTAAAGTGGATATTCACATGTGGTTTGCTCTTCTAGGCACAGTCCCAGTTTGCCAATGCCACTTCCAGCACCCCAGCCATCACTCAGGGTGTTTACCAGCCACAGCCTGCCACACAGGGGATGCCAAGCTCAAGTGAGTCCCGGGCCTCTGTCTCCCGGTCTTCTTTTAAAGCTTACGCCGTCTGTCTTGCTTCCATCTCCCTTATCATTCCATTCTTTCTTTTGTTTCTGGAGTGCAGAGAGCTGTTTTTATAGAGATAAAAGGCTTGCCAATGTTTTGTGTGATTGTCAAACAGGAAATGAAGACATGCCTTAGGGAGTCTGGGAGCAATTCAACAATCTTCCCTACTTCCTTTTTTAATCTCGGTGTAAAACAAGTGCTTAAGTTGAGCTCCTCTTATCCAGGCAGTGCTGCCTTCCACCTATGTGCTCTCATTGTGTCTCATAAGGCCTCTCAAGACACTGCCAGGATATTACATAAGAACATCAAGAAAATGAGTTTTTTAAGGTTGGGGTTTACACAGTACTGTAACTGAAGCTCACGTTATTCTAGCCTCAAAGCAGACTCATTATAGACCAGTGGGGTTTTTATGTATGGGGTTTGTCCTGTTATGTAGTCTAGATATTTATGATGAAACATACCCAAGTTTTTATATATATATATATATATATATATATATATATATATATAAATTTGTCACTACCGAAATAATGTATTAATAATTTAATTCTAAGGGTTATATTGGCCTTGCATTGTAAATATTTATTATTACAATTTATTATTATTACATTTATTTCAAGTGTAATTTATGAGATTTTTTAAATGCAGTTTTTCTTTGTAAAAAGCAAAACGTTAATCATACTGATTTCAAAGTTAAGGATTCATTAGTTAAAACCAAAAACTATCATAACATCATTTATTTTTGACAAAACATCCCATGTTTCAGTAGTGACAGTAATGTTTTGGTAGCAACCGCATCACATTACAGAATTTTAACTTGCAAACTAAAACACTACTAAAACATACTAAAATACAAAAAATTACATAACTGTACTAATATTTTGTTTATTTCCCACAAATATGAGGATTATGTTCCCTTTTGTCACTACCAAAACAATGATGTGTTTCAGTAGTGACAATTATATGGGATAACAACCAAAAAACAAAGATGTCACTACTGAAACTCCACTAAAATTTAGGGGATAGGGTTCAGGACAGCCACCTCCCAATTGAACGTACCCAATAAATAATGATTTTATATAGATTAAGCTTAGTAATATTTTAAATATTATTGTGGGGTTCAATAGAGAATAGAAGGATTTTAGTAAACATCTAAGATTTAAATACTTAAATGCTTTTTAAATTGTTTTGTGGTTGTGGGACAGCAATTTGCACCATTTCTGTAGAATGGCCCATATATATTATTTTTAGAATGTTTCACACACGCACACACACGCGCATATATACAAAAATAAGTCTTTTATGCCCACTAAAGTTCTTTATTTAATCAAAAATACAGTAACAACAGTAATATTGTGGAATGTTTGTACCTTTTAAAATACTACTTTTCTATTTTAATATTTCATATTTTATTCTATTTATTTTACACTCCAGTTATCTTTATTAACAAACCACATATGTGACCCTGGACCACAAAACCAGTCATAAGGGTCAATTTTTCATAATTGAGATTTATACATCATCTGTAAGCTGAATGAATAATGAATAAGCCTTCCATTGATGTACAGTTTGTTAGGATAGGACAATATTTGGTCGAGATACAACTAGTTGAATATCTGGAATCTGAGGGTGCAAAAAAACAAAATATTGAGAAAATCACCTTTAAAGTTGTCCAAATGAACTTCTTAATAATGTATATTACTAATCAACATTTTTTTGATATATTTACAGAAGGAAATTTACAAAATATCTTCATGGAACATGATCTTTACTTAATTTCCTAATGTTTTTTGGCATAAAAAAATCAATAATTTTGACCCATACAATGTATTTTTGGCTATTGCTACAAATATACCCCAGCGACTTAAGACTGGTTTTGTGGTCCAGGGTCACATATTTGAAGTCTATACAAGTACATTATCACCTAAAAATTCTTAAAACTACATTCTGTGACACAAAAACAGTAATATTTATAAAATTATAGCGGATTTGGGCGTCCGCAAATGGTTGTTCTGATATCACTAGAATATCTCACTTCTCTCAGCCAGTCAGATTCGAGGACCAGGAAGAACTGGTCTATTTTATTTACACTGTAGCTGTATAAATGTATGCCTGTGTGAATTTGTGAATCGGGTGTGTGCTAGTTTGTTTGAGTAGAAACGTGTTTCATAGGTGGACATTTTCCTATCTGAGTGCTGGGGAAAGCAGGAGGAAAAGAGGGAAGGGTTGGAGTCGTGACTCAACTCAGGAAATAATTACTGTCTGGAAACATTCATTGGCGGAATCTAAAACCAGCGACTGGCGGAGTGTCGACACTTGAACTCTCTGTTCTTCCCAGTTCTCTTCTTTTCTCTGTTCTGCTTTTTTTCACTCGCTTGATGCTGTCTTGAAACACATGCAAACAAACCACATCACTATGCTACTGTGTGAGCTATTAGCTTTGTCTGTGTATGGAGAATTCCTAAACTTCAATATGAACGCCTTCTCTTTCTCTCCCTCCAGCTCTGTATCCAAATCTGGAGGAGCTGGGCGACTATATGGGCCTCAGTCTGAACAGCGATGAGGTCCAGAGAAACCTTGCGCTGGTCCCGGCGGCTGATAATGTAAGTGACTGTCACTGAAAAACACATGTTTGTTTTTAGAGTTCATTTCCGCCACACCAGAAATATTGAATATATGCAAACAATGACATTTCAGAATCTCATGTTTCCCTAGCAGTGCTGTTACTCTTTCCTGGTTGAGTATGCTCTACAGCCTGTTTTTCCATCTCTGCCTTGTACAGCATTTTCTCTGTTAAAGCAGCCAAGTGTAATTGTGTAAGCTTTGAAAAAGACGAGGAGGCGGTGGTTGTGTATATGTGTTAGCATCTGTGCTTTTAGGAGTGTGTTTTTTTTGGTTATTTTTCTCTGAATAGTTCAAACTGGCCACAGGGTGTCTTATTCTTTTCAGCATCATTCCTGGAAGCAGAGCTCAGAATGACTCATGCACCATAAGGCCTGTGTTGGAGTAATGCTAATGTAGGCTGCTTTCAGAGAGCATCTTAAAAGGATACTCCATGTTCATAGTATTGAACATTAGACCAGCATCTCTCTTTTTGTGTCAAGTATCCTCATAGCCCCATTAATAAGCCTCAAATACCCCTTAATTGAACATAAAACCAGAAATGTATTTCTTTTCACTAATACTGGACTTGCCTTTTTGCATTCTAATAGGATTATCATGTTCCATTAAAAATGTGCTGGAAAGTTACTCAGTAACATTATAAATGTCTTTACTGTCACTTTTGATCAATTTAATGTCTTTTCTTTTCTTTAAAAAAAACACGATCTTTTTGGCCCCAAACTTTTAAACAGTATTATAGATGTACTATTGTTAACGTTCATAATACCTTAGAACTAATTTGAATTTTACACCACTCTTATCACTTCCTGTATCAGCTTCTACTGTCTTATCATCATAAATGCGAATAAACAAATAAATACAGTTGTTAAAAGATACAGAGATTAACATGAACATACACTACCAGTCAAAAGTTTTTGAACAGTAAGGTTTTAGTAAGGTTTTAAATGTTATTTGAAGTTTCTCACCAAGCCTGCATTTATTTGATCCAAAGTACAGAAAAAAACAGTAAAATTTTGAAATGTTTTTACTATTTTAAAATAACTGTTTTCTATTTGAATATATTTTAAAATGTCATTTATTCCTGTGATTAAAGCTAAATTTTCAGCATCATTTCTCCAGTCTTCAGTGTCACATGATCCTTCAGAAATCATTCTAATGTGCTGAATTGCTGTTCAAGAAACTATTATTGTTTTTGTTGTTATTATTATTATTATTATTATTATTATTATCAGTATTTAAAACCGTTAAGTACTTTTTTAATTTTTTTATTTATTTATTTTTTTTTCAGATTTCAGATAAATGCTGTTCTGACCTTTTGTATTCATCAAAGAAACCTTTAAAAAAATCTACTTAGTTGTTTTCAGTGTAATGATAAATGTTTCTTGAACAGCAAATTAGAATGTTAGAATGATTTCTGAAGGTTTCTGAAGTAATGATGCTAAAGTTTCAGCTTTGAAATCACAGAAATAAATTGCGTTTTAAAATCTATTCAAATAGAAAACCGTTATTTTAAATAGTAAAAACTATTTCAAATTTTACTGTTTTTGCTGGCTTGGTGAGCAGAAGAGACTTCTTTAAAACATTAAAACTTTAAAACTAAAACATCTTACTGTTCAAAAACTTCTGTCTGGTAGTGTATATTAATAAACGTATATCATTTCTAATTCATGCTATGTATTAAGTAATGTTAAAATTGAATCTATATTGTATGGCTGGGTTTTTAAATGTTTATATTTAAAAAAAAACAAAAACTAATTGGAGTATAAATAGAATTATGTAGTTGTAACTTTATTATTATAAAATCTTTGAGTGAAATTTAATGGTTTGTTTACAAATTGGTTAAATTTTAACCTTTAATATTATAGTATTGTAGTACCAACTGACTCTCATGTATATTTTACAGCATTGGTGTTTTTTTCCCCCTTTGGAAAAATTTGGCATGTACTGTACCTGATAAATATCCAAAATAATCTAAATCAAATCGAATCACAAGCTTGTGAATCAGAATCAAATTGAATCATGAAATTGGTGTCAAAACCCAGCCCTACTATATTGTATTATCTAAGTCCTGCAAATTGTTTTCTTTCACTGACAATGTTTGTAGGTCATGAATTCCTAATAAGCTTTACAGCTTGACAGGGCAAAATCTCAATCTGTACCAACTGGTTGGAAACTACTGCATCAGACCATTTGCAAGATGTTAACATTTCATGTTGTATAATATGTGAACAATACACTCACACGTATGAGAATGAATGAAAATTTTCTCTTGCCTTGCAGCAAGTGGCAGTGCCAAGTAGTGTGGGTGGCATGGTGCGACCCGTGACCGGTGCGGACGTGGGCATCAGGAGGGCAGAGATTCGCCCGGGTCTTCGCGAAGTCATCATTTGCAAAGACCAAGAGGGAAAGGTCGGACTCCGACTCAGAGATATCGATAATGTGAGTAAACCTCTTTGCATTAAACTCTTCCTCAGAGTCATGATCACTGTTCTGAGGTATGTAGGTTAATCAGTATTAAGTTTTAGGGCAGCACCGCTTCATTCTCAGCAGATGTGTCATTGTTATCATCAGCAGCAGGTGATGTTTGGTTGAGTTGTCATTATCTTTCATGTATGTCACTTCCTTATTTTGTAGGGAGTGTTTGTCCAGCTGGTGCAGGCGAACTCTCCAGCGGCGTTGGGTGGCCTGCGTTTTGGAGATCAGGTTCTGCAGATCAACGGGCATAACGTTGCCGGCTGGAGCTCAGATAAGGCCCACAAAGCTCTGAAGGCAGCAGCTGAACAGCGCATCGAGCTCATTGTCCGTGACAGGTCAGTCATTTCTATCTATATTGTATATAAACATACCACTACCAGTGAGAGATATATATATATATATATATATATATATATATATAATATATATATATATATATATATATATAATATAATATAATATAATATAATATAATATAATATATATGTGTATGTAATAATAATTTTATTTATTTATTTATTTGTCATCTCATGCTTGCCAAGTCTGATAAAATACAGTAATACAGTATTGTGAAATATAAATACTATTTAAATAAATTATTTTCTGTTTGGAAATATTTTAAATTATGATTTTTTTCTTGTGATGCAAAGCTGATTTTTTTTTAGCATGATTACTCCAGTCTTCAGTGTCACATGATCCTTCAGAAATCATTATAATACGCTGATTTTTTTTTTTTTTTCAGGATATTTGAAATTAAAATCTTTTGTAGTGTCACTTGTACTGTCACTTTTGATCAATTGATGCATCCTTGCTGATAATAATAATGAAGTAACAAATAAAGTACTTATAATAATACATAAAATAATAAAATATTCTGAATATTGCCCTGATTGAATGGAATCAGCATAAGTGTATAACAATATTTATGTAGATTTTTGCTGCCTCCTGGTGGTCATTTGTTATAGTTGTAGTTTTTGTTGCGTTCAGTGAGAAAATGAAACCACCTGCTTTAGATCCAAGTTGTGGTAATCAACATAATTGTACAGATGATGCCAATAAGGATCATATCTCATATCTATATTTTGTGTTCCAGACCATTCCAGCGCACAGTCACCATGCATAAGGACAGCTCTGGCCACGTGGGCTTCATCTTCAAATCTGGACGCATCACATCTCTAGTGAAGGATGGTTCTGCTGCCCGCAACGGCCTGCTCACTGATCACTACATCTGTGAGATCAACGGCCAGAACGTCATTGGACTCAAGGTGAGAGAGGAGTCACGGTAGTGTTTTCAGGATATGCCTTTAAATGTCCCATTACCATTTTTTTTTATGTCAAAGACATGAGATTTGTGGAGTAAAATAAGTTGTTTTCTGTCTACAGGACACTCAGATTAAGGACATCCTGACCACATCTCCCACTGCCATGACCATCACCATCATGCCTAAGTTCATCTACGAACACATGATTAAGAAGTGAGATCCAGTTTTCTCTTTATATTCATAAGTGATCTAATTATCCTAGTAAACCTAGCTATATATATATATATATATATATATATTTATATATATATATATATAATCCTTTTTATTGAGTATCATATTTGATACAGGTTTTCAAATAGTATAATACTGGACAATATGGACGTCACGCTTGGTGTTGCCAAGTCTGTGGTTTTCCCACGGAATTGGGCTACTTTAACACTGTAGCCGCAAGTTTTTTTTCATGTCCGCAGGTTGAAGCGACCCCAATAAGCGTGATACTTAGCCCCTGGAATGCAAATTTTTTACCGGGGAACCCCCTTCGAAATGCGATTTTTGAGTAGCATTTGGGTGGGTTTTGTTGTGAAAACCTGGCAACCCTGCTCAAGCTTAACCTTAGTTTTATTCAGAGGTTCAAATGGAGAAAAGGCAATTTTGTGCAGATGCTGATATTTCTATAGCCAAAAAGAATGATGAAATTCTGGTAGCTTGTAATGTAAAGCAATGAGAACCTCATAACAGCATAGCAGGCTACTTTCATAAAATTCATATAAATATCAGTTATCACTCTGTCTCCCAATAACTTCTTCATAAAATGATTTAAATGCTTAGTTTTATAATCAAAGCTCTGTAGTCTTTATTATTGCAGTGCAATTCAGTGATGACCTGAGAGAGGTACAAATAAACAGTCCCGAAAAGCCTGATGGATCAAATGTGATGCATTTTAACTTTAATAAAAATAGTAATAAAAATTGTATATGGATAATCAAGTTAACCTAAGTTGGTTGAGTCCAGTAAGTGTTGAAGTCTTGAAATATTACTAACAATATAGTAGTCACTCTTGTTTACTGTAAAAGTCTGTAAAAGTTTCATTAAAAAAAAAAAAAGCACAAATGCAGAAGAACATGAAGACTAGACTGTTTTAGACTGTTGTAGAATGATACTAAATGGCCTTTTAGGAATCATTAAGAAAAGCATAAATATAGTATAATTTTAAATTTAGTGAATGTCTTCTTAAAATTAAAGGGATAGTTTACCCAAAAATGAAAAGTCTGTCATTAATTATTCACCCTCATGTCCTTCCCAACCCGTAAGACCTTCGTTTATCTTCTGAACACAAATTAAGATAGTTTTGATGAAATCCAAGAGCTTCCTGACCCAACACAACTACCATGTTCAGGGGTCAGAAAGATAATAAGGACATTGTTAAAACAGTCTATGTGACATCAGTGGTTCAACCGTAATGTTATTAAGCTACGAGAGTACTTTTATCAAAACTATCTAAAAAATTTGTGTTCTGAACGTGAACGGAGGTTTTATAGGTTTGGAACGACATGAGGGTGAGTAATGACAGAATTTTCAGTTTTGAGTAAACTATCTCTTAGAGACATGAACAAAACCGATATCAGTAATCAGAAATGTATCAAAATGAATTGCCATCTGATCATGACAGCCATAATCTGTATATTCCAGGATGTCAAGTGGCCTGCTGAAGTCATCAATGGATCACTCTGTGCCTGAGGTCTGAACACAGGAGACCACGCACATCCCCTTCCACAATGCCTACAATCTCTAGCCTTCCCATTGGAGCCTTCCACCACATGGGTCGTCTATCACTGATTGGATAAACCCTCCGCAATCACGTTCATTTATAACATGTAAAAACTGCCTTTTTTCTATTTCACTTGTTGGCTGTTATCGTTTTGCTTTCTAGTTCTTGATTCTGTCCTACTTGTCATTGTTGCCATTGTTTAATTGTCATATTACATGTTATGTAATAATAATCCATTGTCATTATTGAGTATTATTATCTGTTTCATTTAGGCTGGGGGGCAAGGGGTTGAAAAAAAAAAAATGAACCTGAGCTTCCGTTTGGAAAGAGTTAGCTTCGACACTCCTAACTTTACAATTCTTCCCACTATGCACAAACACTTTCTTTTTTTTTTTTGAGAACATATATATGCCAAGACAGCTGTACTCTGCCAGAAGGAATCCTGGGCCAGAATTTATAATGCAACAACTCATTTCTTATTGATTTTGAACATGTTTTTAGGTGTTTAATCTTTGATAATATTCTCTTTGTCATTATCCTGTAAATGTTAGTGTCTCTAAAAATTTATACACGAATGTAACCTCAAGACTGAAATTATTACAAAAATAAATAATCATCCTGGTGATACCAATGGAATATACTGCCAATACTGATCTCTCAAAAAATCTAAATGTTTCTGAGTTGCTCTACACATTTTCAGATGATTAGATACAAGATTTGAAACAAAGGATAAAAACACATCAAAAGTACTGAGAAAGCTTTGTTCACCATGCTGTTTAATATAGATCCTTTTACAGAGCAATGAGGGTCGAGAGCGATGTGCAGCAGTGATGTCTGTACACACTAATATTACCATTAAAATATTATTCTACACAAAAATATTGAGACACTATGAAACATTACCAGACTTACAAGACTGGTTCCACTGGTGCTGATACTGTTAGACAATACAGAGACAAAAGTGAAGTGCCAGATGAAAATGTAAACATGTCAATAGAATGACCATTTAACAAAACAAAAAAACAAAACATAAATCTAATCTTATAGGCACAGTCGTATAATCCTGCTTAACAGACACTAAACTACTGATGGAGTAAGGCCACGTTCACACATCAGCATAATATGGTTGTCAGTACCGTATTTGGGTCCTTAATACGGTTACTTTCACACACAGTACGGTTCTTTACGGGTTTGACAACCGTATTCTATAACTGAACTCACACCCGTAAATTTTCAGGACTCACAACCGCATTCTTGGAACACACGCGCTGTGCGAACGGAACAGGACTGGACAACTAGTTGTCTGTCACGTCATTCAGTGCGAGAGAGCCGCTCTGCCGCACAAACGCGCGTTTACCGTTTGTTGTGTGCTTTGATGTGGGTTTTCAGTAACTTACGGTGACGGAAAAATGAGCTGCTCCCTCCCTCCCGTCAGTTTTGTGTTCTGCGCTCCACTCAAATTTAAAAGTTGCTGTCGTTAATGATGATTTGATGGATGAACTCGCTCGATTAGACTCTTGTCGTGCCAGAAATTGGTAATACTTTAAGTTTTACGGACGTCGCCATCTTTGATATTGCTTTGGTCACTGTCGCCGTGGTTACTCGTAAAGAATACGGGCTTGACTCCTGTTGCACTTTAATACAGACAACATTCGAAAAGCGAC
Source organism: Cirrhinus mrigala (assembly GCA_036247105.1). Lineage (NCBI taxonomy): Eukaryota > Metazoa > Chordata > Actinopteri > Cypriniformes > Cyprinidae > Cirrhinus > Cirrhinus mrigala. The sequence continues at coordinate 20,543,867 of CM070029.1, forward strand.
TGTAAGTTGCTTTGTGAACGGGACATTTCGAGACTCACACCTGTAAGTAAATGCGGTTATCAATCCCCAAAACTGACAGTGTGAACGTGGCCTTAAGTGTCAGTTTGCCACCAACTTTACATTTCAATAATCATTCAAAAAGAAAAAGCATGGGATATGACTTTTCTTGTTTCCATTTAACCAAACAATTTATAGAATTTCTGTATGTACTAATGTTCAAACCATATTTGAAAGTGATATACATTAGTAAAGAAACATTATTCTTTGCCAACTTACCCTAAAACGTGTTACTGGAGAGTAATGATTCAACAAGTAATGCATCTGTTACAAGATATTTTGTAACCACAAGTACATTCTAAACAAAAATTGTGCCAGTTGACATCAAACTTGGAAATGTTTATTTGTAATCCTCCCCAAAAATGGTATAAAAACTAGGGAAATGAAGAAAAACTCTCACTTGGCTAAAATGGTCATACACAATGCAGTCTTTCAGGGATAGCCTGTTAACTTCAGAAGATAATTAACAAAGACTATTAGTAAACTAACATGTGTTAAGATCTGATGGTGGATCTGAAGCCTTAAAGCAAATAATCAGATTATTAGGGGTCGACCGGTTATCAGCCTGGGGTGCGTTTCCCAAAGCATCACTAGTTAAATATGGTGGTAAGTTCCATCGTTACCAATAGAACTCAATGGAACTTACAACCATAGTTGCTTTTGGGAAAGACACCCCAGGCAGATATTAAGCATTTTTATGGTTATCGGTCATTTTCAAAACTGATTTCCAGATAAAACAATTTAAAAGCATTTAAAGAAAGTTTTTGTCAGAGCCCTAATTTTCATTTTTACACCAGACATTTATATCGGTTCAAAATATAATTTATCGCTCTACTTCATCTGTAATAATCGGTATCGGCATCGACCCTGAAAAACACATATCGGTCAACTAGCGGGAGAAAGAAATGTAGAAAGAAAAAAGAACTGATATTACAGTACATGAATTCTCACATTAAATTGCACACTCACTATAGAGTGAAAAACTGAAATGACAAAACATGACAAAATAGAAATATTACTCAAATGTACCAGCATATAGGGCCAACATACACATCTCTGCTTGTAATATGGCTTCAAAAAATTCAAGAAAATCTTATCAAGGCCTTATGTGTCATTTCAAGAGATATACAAAGCTTTATATCCAAACATTTACCTGGCCAAATAACTAATGCAATAGTTATTTACGTACATTTCATTGACAGACAGTAGCGGTTTGGAGGAAACCTCCTATTCTTGGGGTAACAATTGATTACAATCTCATAACCTTAGATACATATTCTGATTAGCCAAAAGACATCTGAACGCCACACATTCATAGTTTCAACAAGCTATCATCAACATATATGCCTTCGTTTCTTTAAATCTATTGTAAGATTCTGTAATAAGTGCTTGGTTGGAATGAGGTGGAAAAAGTGCAGGGGCTAGACTATAAACTAAAGACACATATGCGCAATTGCCACCACATAAAGCATAAATTAAGATTGTCAAGCAGTTAAAATGAGAAATATCAAGCGCTGAAAAACCTTACAGATGCCACACTGAACCTGCACAACAGAAAGCAGTGAATAATTCAAAAGAGAACTTTGCAAACAGACAACAAATAAAGCCTATATCACACTACATACACCATACACAATTATCAGAGGGAGGAGGTAGACAGAAAGGCAGCGGCTATTTATGATTTAGAGGGACAGAAGATAAGACAATATGTGAGACACAAATAACTACAATTAGTGATCATCTGGCTGATTATCTGGTACACTGCAGACTGGCAAATCAACCCAGCTGTCACATATATACACAAAGTATAAATATTCATGGATTCATTTATGAATCAACGATGATTCTTTGAAATGGTGCTGTTGGTGAAATCAACCCTGAACCACAAATCCACATGTATGCATTGGCCTTTGGACAAACAGAAACTCACAATCAAGTATACTTCAAGTAATTGCTTATAAAGTGAATTATAGTGCAATCGACGTGTCATTAAATGTCACCCTTCACCTAAGTGTCAGTCAAATAAACGGTCAACATGAACATCATAGGGGATATACAGTCATGGCCAAATGTTTGGAAGAAGTTTCTGCATGCTGTAAATGTTTAATTTACTTTCACTGTTGTAAATTTTAAACTTACGTAGTTCAACAATTTGTATATTCCACTTTTTCAATACAATATACATTATTTTGCTTTCTTTGATCTTTTGATCTTACATTATATTGTAGAAACAACATATTAGCTACTTCAAATTTTAGCATAGCAACAACTTGTTTATTTATGTTTCATTATTCAGCATTGTTTTAGCTGTCCCAACTCTCATGCTGGATGTTGCTAGATCGAGCCCTGCGCATAGCCGAATGTAATTATATAACCTAGTCTAATAGTAAACTTTAAAATAAGACCTATTGTTAAAGATTAGCCTTATATTCAAAAACATTTGGCTATGACAGTTTTTTGATGGTCACACAGTGAAAAATCACACAGTGAAACAAAATCACACTTCATTTCTGGTGAAAAAGCTCCCATGACCCTATTAAAGTCTTTTAACCCTGATCATTGTCTAAACGCTGAATCCCTTCTTAATGTTAATATTATTACTTAGAATGCATTACCCTTTTCCTAAATACACAATTTAGCATTCTGCTATATTCTGAACCATCAAACCCTCCCACTTAATTGAGCCTAGAATAAAGAATACATTAATCTAAAACACTCCAGATGGACTAAGTATCATTTTGTGACAGCATTTACAGTATCTAGGACTCTAGTGGTATATGCAAAGCATATAAATAGCTCAGCAGGCGCTTGCCTGGCTCCTTAAGGGGAAAAGATGACTGCTCTGCACTTATGCCACACCGGCAAAAGTAATGGGACAGCTAACTACTGCACTCACGGCTACAACAATGATGGCCATTAGTAATCCAGGTACTTTGGCTGCACTGTACATTAACACAACACAACACTCGCTCAGATAAATCAATACGCACACATACAAGACATACACACTCTGCTGTGACAGTAAGAGGGACGCACAAAAGGACAGTTTCTTCCCATCACTTATTGCGTCTCTTTGCTCTAAATAAGTGTAATACAATCATATTAAAGGGGATGTTTTAGTGTCACTCACACAGCTGAGTTAATGTCACCGTGTCAGTCCATCATTCAGAACACATCATCTCGCCTCTTTACTCATAGTAGAAGTTGTGGGAAAAGGTGAAAGCTCCCTTGAAGTCCTGAACTTCATGAGCATCTTATTTGTAGGTGTAAATACATGCTAGTGATTCCCCTTCCTCATTCTTAACCTTGGATATAGACCATAGAGAACCACAGCGTTAAGGTGCTGTGCTCAGACGCTAACGTTCCACTGGTTGCCTCAATTAATTTTATGTTTTAACCACTTCTCTGACAGAAGAACAGTGGGTTCACTGGCTTCAAAGCTTCCCCAGAGAGAAGAGCTGCTCTCATATACTCATTCCCCCTGGACCGCCTCCTCCTGCGGGGTAGTGCCGAAGGCCCCCTCCTCGACGCAGGGAATGGAGGGCCACGGTGCAGCAACCCCGCAATAGAGAGCCAAAGTGGTACATTGGCTGACCAACACGGTGTGGACCCCGACAGAACCATGCCACTGTCGGGACCACTGGCACGACCACCGCAAGCAAATCCACTAGGAAGTGCCGGCTCCAGTAGTTCTTTACTGGTAAACCACAGCCAGACGACTTGGACTCTGTGTTCGTAGCACTCTCGTCAACCTCATCATCATCGTCTGCACTTATATTTACGACATGATCCCCTTCAACCTCGGCGTCTGTTAGTACACTACGAGGCTGAGTGGTCTGTGGAAGGGGCTCCCCTTCTGTCTCAACCAATGGCTGAGTGGAGCAAGGGGAAGTGTCAGGGTTTGGCAAAGGGTCTGTTACAGGTTCAACAGAGTTGGATCCAATGGTCTCCGTGGTTAAAGCTGTTGTGGTGATTGGTAGGACTATAAGGGGCTCTGAAACAGTTGTCTCTTTGACAGAGGTCTCCATGGGGATCAAAGTCGCGGGTCCTCTTGGAACAGATGCAGTTGGTGCCCAAGGCTCTATTGCAACAGCTGGTGCAGACTTTGTAGAAATGTCTGTGATGACAGAAGTTGTGGCAACTGTTGCCGTAATGGCTGATTCTGTGGCCACCGACTCCAGATCATCTCCCTCATCAGACATCCAGGTAGAGGTCGGACTGCAGGCCTGAGAGCGGAAGGTGCGCTCAGCAATGGTGTCCAAATCAGAGTTGAAGGATGTACTGGGACCATGGGCAGGGGCTGAAGCAGGGGCATGGTCGTAGTCGGTCTGAATGCCTTGCTCACGCAGGTGATGCAGGTATAGGTGATGATGCGACAGACATGGATGACTTACACTAACAGTGGCCCCTGTCCCGATCCCACTGCAGCGGAGTGGCACAACTCTCGGCTCGCTATTGCACAGTGCCTCATAGGTGGAGGAGTGTGGCAGGCGGGAGTACGCATTGAGCAGCGAGGCTGTCTCTTGAGACAGAAACGCAGCCTCCAGGAGCAGATCTGCCTTGCTTGCTCCTCTTCCACTTTCTCCGCAGCAAACAAACCCGCTGTCCTGCGTGCCCTCGCCTGACAAACAAGGAATATCACATCCGTTTTCATTACCGCCACGTTCCTGGCCAGTCTGGTCACTTAGCTTGGTGTAGGTAGAGCTGCGGGTAAGCGAGCGAGCTGGGGAGCCTTCGGAAGACCCCACCAGGCACTCGCTGACCTCCAGCCCTGCCCCCACCACCCCTCCACCTGCCAGGGTTTCTCCTGTTTTGGTGGTCCCGATTTGAGCCAGCTCCATGCTCTGCAATAAAGACTCCAGCTTGTGGTTCTGGAGGTTTATGTCTTGGAAGCACTTTTGCACTCCAGTGTCGGTATCTCCCAGACTGGATCTGACAACATCGACAACCTGCTTAAGCTGCTGGATCTCCCTGCGAGCCTCCTTCAGAGCCAACTGAGCCTCTACGCGGTGGCACTCCTCTTCAATCCAGTCCTCTTGCATACGAGACAGCTGAGTACGCAACTCATCAATCTCAGTGTCCCTAAGGAGAGAAACCGAAGACGTCAAAAGAGAAAAGCAAGGATGAAATGTAAAGGAGTAACTGGTGGGTGAAAATGTTCTATCCCAGTGTTATGCAACTTGCCAACTATATGTCAGTGGCTGAAAGTTTACATTCCTTTCAAACTTGGTCTGTTGGAGCTGCCCAACATAGTAACACACTAGCTTCAACAATAGTCTGAGTTTGGGGAAAGACTTTCTGAAACAGTTTAGATAAATAATAAATATTTAGATTCCTCGAGTCCTTGCAAATAAGGGAAATAAATTACAAATTACACTGTCTGGACTGGGGAACTTTGAGTTTAGCTCCAAACATTTGCATAACAATTTCAAATAAAAGAATCACTTTAATTAACTGCCGTTCAAAGCAGCCTAAACTAATTTCTTCATCAACTGATGAAATCAATAGTGCATGGGCCCTCATGCTATGATCGACGCATGCCTCACCTGTCCTGCAGTCTGTCGATGGTTTCTTTGAGCCGTGCTCTGAGGTGTCTGATACACACCTCTTTCTGTTGCAGTGGGGTAAGGTATTGCTCTGGTGGAGGAGGTCGGATACCATGGTTATCATTGCAGGAGGTGTATTTTATGTGACGCCTGATATGAATGAGAAAAGTGGTACATACTGTATATAAATTCACAGAAAAGAAGAGAAAGGAGAAGTGCATCATTGGTCTGTGGGTGAGTTGCGCCTCACCTATGGGTTGGGCTTCCATCACTGCCCTTGCATGACCCTGAATTGCTACTGCTGCTGAGAGAGGCATTTCCATAGGGATCACGGTTACTGACAGGTGCTGGACTCCGTCTGTAGTATAACACAATCCAAATTTCACAGTGTCACCTTCAATGCCACTTGAAGGGATAGTTCACCCAAAAATGAAAATTCTGTCATTAATTACTCACCCTTGTTTCGTTCGAAACCCGTAAGACCTTCGTTAATCTTCGGAACACAGGATTAACACAAGATATTTTTGATGAAATCCGAGAGCTTTCTGACCCTGCAAAGACGGTGACGGAACTACCACGTTTAAGGCCCAGAAAGGTAGCAATGAACTATTTTAGCTTTTTTCTTACTAGGGCTGTCCTCAACTAAAGATTTTTCTGGTCAACTAGTAGTCGTTAATTTTAAGCATTAGTCGACTAATCGCACATTTATTAATAAACCATTTAAATCAATATAATGAGCCTTTAATTGTCTATATAGCCAAATAAGCACTCCAGCGCACACATAAAGCTTGCCACAGCACACCGGCAGAAGTAATGATTATAAATGTGTTAGGAAAAACAGTAAGGAGGCTGCATTAAAGTTTTAATAATTTATTAATATAGTGCTTTCTTTGCTTTCGGCTTAAGAGATGAAGTCAGCAACACTGATTTGTCATCTCCGCAGTAGTGATGTGCCTGTATGTTTCATACGCATTATATAATCTACTACATATATTGTAAAAATGTCAATTTGGTGTAAAGTTGCTTTGCAACAATATTTATCGTGAAAAGCGCTATACAAATAAATTAAAATAATCTGAGAATATTTGTTTTTCAGCTGAACTGGTTCATTTAAAAGTAGACATTTCACTCTCTACAGTATAGATATATTTTTCATGTCTGTAAGATAAGTATAAATGGAGTTTCACTCTCAAGTTCATAGAGACGGCAGAAAACGCATCCTGTTTGCTTTAATTATTTTACAAAAGCAATGTTTTGTTGTTATTGTGAATGCACACAAACAAACATAAGAGTCTTTGCAGATTTGAAAGATGTATTACTCTTATCTGTATGACCAAAAAATTGAATGTGTCTGTTCCATTGCTGCCTCCTGGATTTAATCAAAAATATCTTAATTTGTTTTCCAAAAATGAACGAAGGTCTCCCGGATTCTGGACAAAATGAGGATGAGTAATTAATGACAAAAATTTTCATAGAAAACTATGAGGACTAATAGACACACGACAAGGTATAAACAGAATGCAAAAACACACACTTATATGAACAAACAAAAAGTACATTTCCATGAAACACAAAACCAAACATGCCTACCTATGGTACAAAATGACCTACATGCCTCTATACATAGAGTCAACTAGTCAACTACGGGGAGAAAACACATTTTATGGATGTAAAGAAGAAAAAAACTCCCAGTTCACATAAAACTGCAAGCAAAAATCACAAAGTAATACAAAGAGTTGTATTGTGTGCTGAGGCACAGATGACAAATCATGATTAATATCCATCATGAATCAATTATGAGAAACAAACCGGCAGCTGAACAAGCAGAAATTGACAGCAGTGCCATCTAATGAGGGCTCACTGTGCACACCACAGACATGAAATCATCTTTAACTGTGACACACATATACAATTCAGGCTTTAAACTCCCAGTAAAATCAAAAGGTTGGATTTTACAGGGTCATCGTGCTATGGGTGAAGAGTTTAAATCCATGCTCACAAAAAGCCACACAGAGAACAAAAAAAGTGAAGAAAGGAAGAGGAAAAAGAAGAAAAAGACAGAAGGGATGATGGAGCGCTGACCGACAGTGGCGTTCCGGGGACTTTGGTGTCAGAAATCCTCTGCTCTGTCTCATAGAGACCATAATGCCTGACTCCATGGGTGTGTAGTCTAGCTCTATAAACCTGCAATAGTCAAAACTGACCCACAAACAAAAAGGAATCATTACATAAGATAGCACACACCTAAAGTTCACCTTAACCTGTATGGTATACAAATTCAAATGAATGTTTCTGTGGACATTTTCTTGTAAACTGTGTTTATAAATATGGGATGAAACTGGGTAAAAGCAGAGGTTGTGCTACAAAAAAACATAATCATCTTCCACTTATACAGACTGGATTCTAAGCTTTTCTTTATGCTCTATTTGTATCCATAATTTTAATTTTCAAGTGAATATTTCCTCTTTTTGATAAACCCAATATTAACATTTCAAATGATTACAATTACAATTTACAAAATATTTGGTTAAAGCAACCTTTGGGTTGATGTCATTTTTAAGCCCATTTCAAACATCAAATTGAAATTTTTGAGATGAAGCTTGTTTCATTATGACCATGAAACTCCGTACACGAGGTTGCAGATCTGACAGATTATTTGACAGATTGTCTGACTAATTAATTAAGTCAGCAGTCAGGGGACGATGGAGAAAGATAAAAAGAAGCCTCTTATTAATTCTGGTTGTTAGAAACACTAGCACAGGGTTAGAAAGGATCAGAGTCACTTTGCCACACTTAAAAGAGTAAAAAAATACTGTATGCTAGACATATTATACAAAGGCTTACTAGATTGCTTTTGACAGAATTACTGTTTCCTTCATCCTTACTGGCATTAAATATCTCTTTTATGTAAACGAAAGAGATTCTAACAATCTAACTGATTTCAAGACCTTCTGAACATGGTGTTTCATGCTGTATTCTGACCTCACATAGCCTACCAAATTCATGAAATTGAGAGAAAATAGTACACAATCACCTGTCAAATTCTAGGAGCAATGGATCATGGGGTAGCTTAGAGCATAATGACTCTTTAATCTCCCAGAAACATTCTCTTTTGGGAAAATTAAATCTGGGGTTAGCAGCGCTGAAAGAAAGCAATTCCTTTAGGTGGTGCAGAGTGCTGTTTTTACAGGCATGATGGATAACTTTGAATCTAGTGATAGTCTGATAATAATGAGCTTACATATCATTTTTCTTTCAATTTTGTGAGTGAGTTTTGAGTAAATAGTATGAGTATCAAGCACTTGAAAACCTCATATCAGTTGACCGCTGGACCACGATCAGTTCACTTCCAGAATAAAAATGTCTTGATAATGTATTCACCCCCATGTCATCCAAGATGTTCACGTCTTTCTTTATTCAGATGAAAATAAATTAAGGTTTTTGAGGAAAACATTACAGGATTTTTCTCCATATAGTGGACTTCAATGGGGGTCAGTGGGTTGAAGGTCCAAATTGCAGTTTCAGAGCAGGGCTCTACACGATCCCAGCTGAGGAAAAAGGGTCTTGTCTAGCAAAACAATTGGCCATTTAAAAAACAAACAAATAAATAAATAAATAAATAAAAAATTTTATACTTTAAACCACAAATGCTCATCTTGCACTAGCTCTGCGATGTGCGTTCATGACTTCATACATTACTTCATACATTGTTTTTACCTTTTTTTGTAAAGGGCATTTAACTTTCTTTGCACGTTTGCTTTGTAAACACTGGATCGGTACTTCCACTGTGACCTTTCCAACGTTACTATGTAATGCGTGAACATGATTTCTGCCCAAGTCCCGCCGGATTGCATCAACTGTGGGGATTAAGAGAACAACTCCCATGATTCGACACTCAATCATGCCGTCATCAAACTAAGCCTTTGTTTCTTGTTTGTTTTGAATATGCACCCTGCAGTGGCGAAAACGTACGTATTGTGCCTTTAAAAAGTATAGAAATTTTTATTTGACCAATAGACAAAACCCTGATTCATGTAGAGCCCCTTGAAGCTGCATTGAAGCTGCAGTTTGGACCTTCGACCCGTTGATCCCCATTGAAGTCCACTATATAGAGAAAAATCCCGGAATGTTTTCCTCAAAAACCTTAATTTCTTTTCAACTGAAGAAAAAAAGACATGAACATTATGGATCACATAGGGCTAGGTAAATTATCAGGACATTTTTATTTTGGAAATAAACAAATCATTTAAGTACTAAAATTACTAAAACTAAAATAAAAATATATTTAAGCTAAAAAGAAAAAAGAAAACATGATTAATTTTAAATAATAACTAATAAAAATTACACACACACATTAAATTTCTACAGCTTAAATAAGTTAAAATAACGCTAGTCCAAATACAATTCTTAAAGTAGAAGTTCACTTCCAAAACAAAAATTTAAAGATAATGTACTTGTCATCCAAGATGTTCATGTCTTTCAGGTCGTAAAAAAAAAAATTTCTTGAGGAAAACATTCCAGGTTTTTTCTCCATATAGTGGACTTCAATGGTGCCCCCCAGTTTGAACTTCCAAAATGCAGTTTCAATGCAACTTTAAAGGGCTTGTCTTGTCTAGCTCTGCATTGTGCACTCATATTCTGTGTAATTTGGGTCAATACAAGGTATAGGGAATGTCAAAAAACTCCCATCTCATTTTCTCCTCCAACTAAAAATCGTCCTACATCGCTGCACAAGTACCAACCTAGTGTTTACAAAGTGAACATGCAAAGGTCAAACATCCTTTACAAAAAAAGGTCAAACAGCAATGTAGGACGATATTAAAAATGAGATGGGAGTTTTTCAACATACCCTAACTGTATTGGCCAAGATTACACAGAGCACGCATGCACATCGCAGAGCTAGATAAGACAAGCATTTGAGGTTAAAAAGTATATAAATTGTACTTTTTTTTAAGAAAATAACTGATTGTTTCGCTAGATAAGACCCTTTTTCCTGGGCTGGGATCATTTAGAGCCCTTTGAAGCTGCATTTAAACTGCATTTTGGAAGTTCAAAGTCGCAGGCACCATAGAAGTCCACTACATGGAGAACATTCCTGAAATGTTTTCCTCAAGAAACATAATTTCTTTACGACTGAAGAAAGAACGGCATGAACATCTTGGATGACAATGGGGTGAGTACATTTTCTGTAAATTTTTGTTCTGGAAGTGAACTTATCATTTAAGTTAAACAGCTCAATTTAAGTTAAACAGCTCAAAATAGACCAATCAAAACAGCATATTTACAGTGACAAGGCTAAAACTACTGTCCACCAGGACCACCATTGGTGGGCTATAAGAGGTTTGCTGAACTACCTAACCATGAAAGCAAGCCAAGGTCATGGTTAAGGTGAGAGCATAGCAGGGAAAATAAAAGCAAAGTGAAAGAGCCGAAACAAACAAAGCGTGCTTGAGGAGTGAGAGAGAAAAAATGAGGACTCTGCTATCAGAGCTGATAGCAAGGAAAAGAAAAAAGAAAGAGAAAAACAGCCAGGGTAGTTGGACAGACGAGGTACGTCCATTATGTTTTCAGTGATGTTGACTAATTAAAGGAAAGTCAGGTAATGTGTAGTGAATATGTGCACTGCATTGCCACACACTCTTTAGAATCACTGGGAAAATATCACATTTATTGTCAGTCTCACTGATTATCAAGTCAATCACAGCCAAAATAGCTTGTGGGACAAATTTACAGATCATCAACTGATCCATTTGCATTCATCTGAGCATATGTTAAAGACCCAAGAGTTCAGCGCAATCTGCCCTCTCAGATCCTAAACATCAGCATCAGTGGTTGCAGGTAATGGGCTGGTTTTAAATCGGCGTGTGAATGCCCAGTGCAGCAGTGTTGTCGACTACTACTCATGCCCTACTATAGGGTACTAAATCAGAGTCTCACACAGGGGACGCAGTGGGAGACGACAGCATTTGTTGCAAGCGGTGCTTAGGCTGTAGGGCCTTCAGCAGGTTGAATCTGAGGAAACAGAGATGAGACAGAGGCACAGAGCTGGGCTCTACTGCAAAAGTACCATTAAAACTCATTGCCGCTACTGGCACATATTTTGAAATTAGAAAATGATTGCATTCGGACAGAATTGGATGTGGGAATCACTTAAAGAAGAAGTGTGTGGTTTTAGACTTTACTATTTATTTTAAATGATTCACACAATTACATTTTTTTACTGCAGTTGTTGTAAAATAATGCACTTAATGTCTTGCTTAAGAGGTTTAAAACATTAAGAAATTTTAATTTAAAAAAGTGGAAGATATGCATGATGTAATATGTTAGATAACAGTTACACTTGAAAAATTATTTCTGAGATGGACTTTCGAAACTTGAAATCACACATTCATTGTGTTATAATTTTAAATATCCTTATTAAAATATTGCTTCATCCATGTGCTTGTTGAATAATTGATTAACAAATGTTTCTTCTATAATTTGATGGAATTCCTTTTTGTTTTGAAGTCATTTCTGACTTACCTATGCAAGTCAGTTTCTGCCACTGAATAAAAAATGTAAAAATGTTATTATGACTTTTTATCTCACCATTTTTCTCAGAATTGTGAGATATAAACTCGCAATTGCGAGTTATAGAGTCCAATTTTGTGTGGAAAAAACACAATGTGATCTCAGAATTGCAAGTTCGTATCACACAATTCTGACTTAAAGGAGAAGTCCACTTTCAGAACAAAAATTTACAGATAATGTACTCACCCCCTAATAAAATGTATATACTTTTTAATGTCAAATGCTTGTCTTGTCTTACTCTGCCTGAACTCTTTTCTCTGGTTAATGACAGTTAGGACATGTCGAAAAACCCCTATCTCATGTTCTCGCTCAACCTCAAAATCGTCCTATATTGTTGTTTTACCATTTTGTTAAAGGAACACTCCAATTTTTTTTAAAAAATAGGCTCATTTTCAAACTCCCCTAGAGTTATACAGATGTGTTTTACCGTTTTTGAATCCATTCAGCCGATCGCCGGGTCTGGCGGTAGTACTTTTAGCATAGCTTAGCATAGATCATTGAATCCGATTAGACCATTAGCATCTCACTATAAAATGACTAAAAAGTTTCGATATTTTTCCTATTTAAAACTTGACTCTTCTGTAGTTGCATCGTGTACTAAGACTGGTGGAAAATGAAAAGTTGCGATTTTATAGGCCGATATGGCTAGGAACTATACTCTCATTCCGGCGTAATAATCAAGGAACTTTGCTGCTGTAAAAGAGCTGACGGCTGCGTAATATCATTGCGATGCAACTACAGAAGAGTCAAGTTTTAAATAGGAAAAATATCCAAACTCTTTAGTCATTTTATAGTGAGATGCTAATGGTCTAATCGGATTCAATGATTTATGCTAAGCTATGCTAAAAGTGCTACCGCCAGACCCGGCGATCGGCTGAATAAATTCAAAAACGGTAAAACACATCTGTACAACTCTAGGGGAGCTGGAAAATGAACCTATTTTCAAAAAAAGTGGAGTGTTCATTTAAGGGTGTTTGATCTTTTTTGCATGTTCACTTTTTAAAGACTGGGTCGGTACTTCTGCAGCGATGTAGGATGATTTTGAAATGATTTTTGAAGTTGAGGGAGAAAATATGATGAGTTTTTCGACATACCCTAACTGTCTTCAACCAGAATACCCAGAGTTCAGGCAAAGCAAGACAAGATGAGCGTAATGAAAATAACCAAACGTTTCGCTAGATAAGACCTCTCTTCCTTGGCTGGGATCGTTTACAACCACATTTGGGATCGTTTGAAGCCACATTTAAACTGCATTTTGGAAGTTTAAACTCAGGGCACCATAGCAGTCCATTATATGGAGAAAAATCCTGACATATTTTCCTCAAAAAACATAATTTCTTTATGACTGAAGAAAGACATGAACATCTTGGATGACAAGGGGGTGAGTACATTATCTGTAAATTTTTGTTCTGGAACTGGACTTCTCCTTTAATAACTTGCAATATAAACTCACAATTCTGAGAAAAAGTCACAATTATGAGATATAAACTCACAATTCTGACTTTATAACTTGCAATTGCGAGTTTATATCATGCACTTCTGAGAAAAAAAGGCAGAACTGCGAGTTTGTATCACAATCATGAGAATATTTATAATTGCGAGATGTAAACTTGCAATTGCGAGAAGAAAAGTCAGAATTGTGAGATAAAAATTCGCAATAACCTTATTTTATTTTTTATTCAGTGGCAGAAACTGTGTTGCCAAGTCTGCGGTTTTTCAGCGGAATTGGGGTTGTTTTTTATGTCCGCGGGTGGAAGGAACCCTAATAACGTGATATGTATCCCCTGAAATGTGAATTTTACCAGGGGAACCTGTATTTTACCCACTGGAACACAATGTTTACTGGGGGATCCCATTTCGAAAGGTGATCGGGCTAGTTTTGGACTAGTTTGAGTAGCAACTGGGCAGGTTTTGTTGTGAAAACCTGGCAACCCTGGAAACAGGCTTCCATACTTTCCTAACAAGGTTTTTGACTTCAGGTTCAAGTTTTTTTTTTTTTAAATAAATTAACGCTTTTATTTAACAAGGATATATTAAATTGATCTTGATCTTCAGTATTTCCGATAAATTTTGTTCCTTTTAACTTTCTATTCATCAAAGAATCCTTTAAAAAAATCTAAAAAATATTATGCAGCACAACAATTTCAACACTGACAATAATAATAAATGTTTCTTAAGCAGCAAATCAGCATATTAGAATGATTTCTGAAGGATCATGTGACACTGAAGACTGGAATAATAGCTGCTGAAAATTCAGCTTTGCATCACAGGAATAAATTACATTTTATAATATATATAACATAAAGAAAACAGTTATTTTAAAATGTAATATTTTTTCACAATATTACTGTCACAATATCACTATTACAAATTTTAATTAAATAAATACAGCCTTTCATAAAAGACTAATCATACCTACCTCAAACGTTTGAACGATAGTGTACATTTGTTTGTATGTATTTAATATCCTAGTACATTAATGTGCTTATAAATCTTTTTAAACTGGCCCTTCAGGAAGTTTTTATTCAACGTGGCAGTTGTAATGTGAACAAGTCTTGACAGCAGAGAGAGAAATTGAAAGAGCTAAACAGCTGATGTATTAATGACGGCAGCGGAAGAGAGAGAGAGAGAAAGGATTATTGAAGCATTTGAAGCTCAAAAGGTCATTAAACTGCGGCAGAGATCTTACTGTGATTAAGAGAGTTCAACAGGAGCTAGAAGGGTTAGATATTACAGCAAAGCACCAACACAGCTGCAACTCTGAAAGAATGTCTGTTAGAAGATTTCACGAGAGACAAAAGATGCCATACTTGCGTGATCCAGAGCCAGATCTTTTATTTGAAGGCGAAGACATGGAGTCAGCAGTCCTCTCCTTTCTTTCTCCTTCTTCAGCTGGATCTGTCTTCCTCCCTGTCAACACAGCATGAAAAGCTCAGCTGCAGCCAGCCTGAATAAAACACAAGAACACAATGTCATCAGTTTGACTTGAGGAAATGATTTTCTACATCAACCCTTGTCTCATTTACATAACAACAGTTTGCTAAGGAGGTACTTTCTAGAAAAGGAACATATCAAGTTGGATGCCACACTATAATCCTATTAAAGGGACAGTTCACCCAAAAATGAAATTCTGTCATCATCTACTCACCCTCCATGCTGATCCAAACCTATTTTCCACAAGTTGATATGATTCTTTAGAGTCTTAATGAAAAGTCTATAATATACTTTGGTTACAAATTCTCAATGGTAGTGTAAAACAACACCTTTTTTACCTTGCCAAAATCAGTTCTGCAAAAATCATCCTGTTCCGGTCGAGGTTGCTTTAAATGTTAATGAGCTCTGCTTGCCCCGCCCCTCTCTTCTCTCTTTGGAGTGACGAGCCTGTTTACTTTAGCCACGTTTAGCCGCTAAACTTGCTAACTAGCATGTTATTAGGAAAAGCGATCACAAAGATTCATAAAAAAAACCCTTATACTCACTTCTGCTGTAAGTGAAGCTGGATCATGAATGATTTGCACGAACATAGACGGATATATGTAGATCGGGAGGTGCATTACATTCCCAAACAAACGTAATCCACTGCATCTTCAGCGGATCAGATGTCGTGAGTAAATGATGACCACTACGTTCATTATTACATCCAGCAACACAACACCTCAATTGCTCAATCGGAGATATTCTTGTCTAACTTACATCCCTGCTCCGGCATCGAAACAATGGAGGTTGCTGGACAGTTACAGCTGATTTAGGGCGGGTCTGAGGTAAGACGCTCATGTCAATCAACTATCATGGGAGCGGCCTTTGTCTGTGTGACGCCACACCGACAGGCATCTGAGAATGGCTTGATTTGAAAAAGGGGAAATTATTTTTACAGATTAACTAAAAACTTTTATCATTATAGGGTAGATGTGTACATACACTGCCAACATGTAAAAGTGAACTCTGCATCCGATGACCCCTTTAAGACATTAACTAAATGCTTGCAATCTCTTACAGTATTATGTGAAGCTCATAGCATCAAAGTCAACAGAAACATAAGAATCTGTCTATTTCATCTAATCTATCAATTCTATTCACACTCAGCAGACCTGGCAGCAGCATTGCTTGTGGAGCTGTAATATATTTAACGTTGTGCTGACACAGACTGGCTGGTCTCTGACTCTGCACTGGTGCAAAGCCAGAGAACAGAAATAATAGAGCTTTAACTTTCACAATCAGACTACTCAGTGAAATCACGATCCGCCAGAAGCTTCTGATGCAGCTAGAATGTTTAATTTGAGAGAATGAGGAAATGAGAATGGGAAGGGTAAAAAAGCAGTGATTTCTGCTACAGTGGGCATCCTGAGACACATGCTGAGGGAATAGAGGGATTAATGATCTAAATAATTCAAAAGGAACTGGCACAGCTCAGTATAAGCAACAATAAATGGCATTATGCTCCTCATAATAACCAACTCAATCCTTCAGCAAGATGACATGACCTTTCAAACACTTGCGGCTTGGTTGGTTGATGAAAATGAACAAAACACATTTTACACTATAGCTAAAATAAAGTGAAATAAAAATATTAGATGAAAAACTAAATGGAAGTCAAAAGATAAAAGCAAAGAAAACTACAAAAAAACTAAAGTTAAGTAAAAAAAAAAAAAAAAAAACTATATTACGAATAAAGAGGGACCTTTTTTTGTTTGGAAAAGCACAGCTACTGATTCAGTATCGGGACAGCGTGGTCTCCCTTCTGACGCAGTGTGAGTCATAATGTAGAGCGGAGCTGTGAGATCTATCCTATCTGAACTTCACACCAATGCAGAAGACTACAATCTCAGTCTCTCATATTTTATACTGTCTCTTATCAAATAAATACAAAAATAAGATCAGATCATTAATCAAATAGAAAATGAACTTACATAGCTTATATATGATGATTGCATTATTTGTTACAGATTGGAGCACAAATCGTGGTTAACAGCTTTTTGGCTATTGTGTGTGGCACAAAAATTAAGCAGAAATGTCTGAAGAATGAGCCTTTTTATGTGCTCATTGGAAAACACATGTGAAAGGAAGCATATTTAAAGGGATAGTTCACCCAAAAATGAGAATTCTGTCAATAATAGACCAATTTGGAATAGATGTCACAGTTACGTCACCTGCAGCTGTGCACAGAATTGTGGTGGCAGAAAAACACTAGTAACAAGTGAAGGGAAATGAGTAAAATTCATGGAATAAGCCTTTGAATGTCAAAATTGGAATGCAAATTTTTTTTATAGAATACGGTCGTCAAAGATGCCATTTGAAGCTAAACGCAGATTTTTAAACGGACATACTATAGATGAAACCTGTTATGATTACCCCACTTTTAAAGCATACATTTGATTTAAACAATAGGCCTACATAATATTCACATATGAAGTTCATAGGTGACGTACTGTATTAGCCCTACAGTTACAACATGAAATACTCTTTAAACCTACAACATTTTAGATATCATTTACTAGGGGTGTGCATTGGCACTGCCCTCACGATTCGATTCGATTATGATTCACCAGGTAACAATTCGATTCAATTCGATTCTATGATGCATTGCGATCCATCAAAATTCTACTGCACACAAGGCAAATTTTTTATCAGTCATGAGGCAATAATAACCCGTCTATCGCGGTCATCTCCCTCCGCCTCAGCCATCTTGCTCGTTGTTGTTGTTATTCCCCCGGAACCGGAAGTATTTGAAACTTCACAACTTTATTTTCCGCCAGAAAATAAACAGTGACATAATCGATTATGGCACTTTGCCGCATCGATGCTGAATTGTTCATGACCCGCATCGTGATGCATCGCCGAATCGATTATTGTTGACACCCCTATCATTTACCTACACTCTAAAAAGTGATAAGTTGACTTAACTTAAAAAAAATTGAGGAAACCCGCTGCTTTAGGAGAAGTTCACTTCCAGAACAAAAACTGACAGATAATGTACTCACCCCTTGTCATCCAAGATGTTCATGTCTTTCTTTCTTCAGGCATAAAGAAATTGTTTTTTGAGTTAAACATTTCAGGATTTTTCTCTATATAATGGACTGATATGGTGCCCTGATTTTGAACTTCCAAAATTCAGTTTAAATGCGGGTTCAAACGATCCCAAATGCGGCTGTAAATTATCCCAGTCGAGGAAGAAGGGTCTTATCTAGCGAAATGATCGGTTATTTTCATAAAAATAATATAATTTCTATACTTTTTTATGTCAAACGCTCGTCTTGTCTCACTCCGCCTGAACTGTTTGTTTTTTCCTGTTCATGACAGTTAGGGTATGTCGAAAAATTCCCATCTCATGTTCTCCCTCGACTTCAAAATCGTCTTATATCGCTGTTTTACCTTTTTTGATGAGGTTGTTTGACCTTCTTTTCATGTTCACTTTGCATAGACTGGGTTTGTACTTCTGCAGCGATGTAGGATGATTTTGAAATGATTTTTAAAGTTGAGGGAGAAAATACGATTGGAGTTTTTGGACATACCCTAACTGTCTTGAACAGGAATACACAGAATTCAGGGAGGGAAAGGCAAGACGAGCGTTTGAGATTAAAAAGTATTTAAATTGTATTTTTTTAATGAAAATAAAATTTTGATCATTTCACTAGATAAGACCCTTCTTCCTCAGCTGGGATAGTTTACAACCACATTTGTGATTGTTTGAAGCCGTATTTAAAACTGCATTTTGGATGTTCAAAATCGGGGCACCATATCATTCCATTATATGGAGAAAAATCCTGAAAAGTTTAACTCAAAAAACATTATTTCTTTACGGCTAAAGAAAAAAAGACATGAACATCTTGGATGACAAGGGGGTGAGTACATTATCTGTACATTTTTGTTCTGGAAGTGGACTTCTCCTTTAAGTAAATAACAATTTAAAAAAATAAGTTAAGTGAACTTGACAATTCACTTCGCTTATGGTTTTGAAATATTATTTACTTATTAATTTTAAGACAATGGGTTTCTTCAATTTTTTTTAAGTCAACTTATCACTTTTCTCACAATTTTGACATTTTTTCCCATAAATGCAAGTGTATATCTCCTAGTTCGGACATGATTTAATGTCAATTCTGAGGAAAAAAAAAACAAAAATGTGGGATATAAACCCATCATTCTGAGCCGAGGGGAAAAGAGAGAATCATAAGTTGATTTCTCTTCTCAGAATTGTGATATATAATTTCGGAATTGTGAGAATAAAGTTAGAATTTTGAAATATAAACTCAATTTTTCCTTTTTTTATTCTTTTAATCCATGTTTTCCAAAGACTGCTACTTGGAAATCTTCTGCCACCAGATAAGCTCCGCCTACAAAAAACGTCATCACTGTTTGCAAACACTGAATTGGTCTATTACTCACCCTCATGTCGTTCCAAACCCGTAAGACACAGAAGAGAAGAAATTGTTGAATAAAGTCAATATTTTTGTTTTCGCTGCACGCAAAAAGTATTCTTGTAGCTTCATAAAATTATGGTTGATCCACTGATGTCACATGGACTATTTTATTGATGTCCTTACTACCTTTCTGGTAGTAAGGACCTTTATTGATCGTGGTAGTTGCGTTGCTGTCTATGCAGGGTCAGAAAGTGCTCGGATTTCATCAAAAATATCTTAATTTGTATTCCGACGATGAACGAAGGTTTTAATGGTTTGGAACGACATGAGGGTGAGTAATTAATGTCAAAAATTGCATTTTTGGGGGGACTATCACTTTAAGGATAAAGTGTCATGATGCAAGATTGGCCACATACACAAATACAAATAAAAAAAAAAAAGTTAATTGCTTAGCAAAAGAACACTGAATTTGCATTAAGTGATATATAAAAGTAAAGGTAAGATATTTTGATGAGGAAATCTGCTGTGTCATGGTCCTGCAACAGCACTAGATGACCTCTGGCTGCTGTCGTATGAGATGTGCAGAAAAGCTGCAGATGAGTGAATGTTATGACCCAGCAGTTCTCCTCTCTTTCACAGGCCACATTTGAGCTACATTACCACAGAAACACTTGCTCACAGCCAAATATCACACAACAACAACAAAACTATATAAAAGCACCATAAAGTAATCCATACAATTTATGTTCCATAAGACTTTAGAAGCTGTATGTTGAGGAACAGACTGAAATTTACATCATTATTCTAGCGTCGTTATTGTTAACTGATAACAAAGCTATTAAAATAATTTTCAGTAATTGAAACGAAAACTGTTGCTATAAAAATATAAGAATAATAATTCAAAATATTAAAAAATATTATAACTGTATATAAACAACACTAAAATAACACTGAATTCACATTATTTAACTCAAGAAGCATTGAGTTTATCAGTTTTATTCTTAGATTAACACTCATGGTTACTTTGATTATTGTGTGGAAAAGACCTGTGTGGAGTTTTCTTTCTTTTTTTTTATACAGAAGAAAAATAATGGTTGGAATGAAACAAATTAATAAATACTATGAGAATGTTTATTTGCATACCTATTCCTTTAATAAATCTGGTACCACCCTCAATGTAAACGAGTTTGCCTAAATCTAATGGGAGCCAGACTAAGATGGATTAGGAAGTGATCAGGACTAAGTGATTATGAAGTCATTTATCAGGGCGTCCCTCATGGGTCCTAAGAGAGCAGTGATCGCTCAGTCAATGGATTGAATGGAGCTAAATGCATCCAGTGTGGACGGATAAATGCAGCATGAATGCTCTGAAGTGAATAAACAACACAGCAGCTGTGTCAAGTCACAAACATAAACTCTTTCAGTAGCTGTAATCAGTGCAATCAGCTAAAGTAGATCTTTAAAAAAGCAGTAATCAGTATTACATTTACGTCACAAGCAATTACAAATAGTATGAAATACATATTAAAGGAATATCCAGTGACACTATCAAGTCTATCAAATCAGTGATAAGATCCAAATGACTACATCAATATAGTAATAAAGTGTAATAAAATGTATTCATCCATTATAAAAAGTACTCCACATGGCTCAGGGGGTTTATAAAGGCCTTTTGAAGTGAATCGATGTGTTTGTGTAAGAAAAATGTCCATATTTAGGAACTGTAATCTCCAGCTTCTGCTAACTGTGGTACACAAATTCACGAGAGAGTGGCGTTCCAGCGGATGACGTAGGTGTAGAGTAAGCTCCGATCTCGTGAAAACTAAGTTTTGTTTACAGTAAAGGAAAACCAGTCTCCTCTTGGCTTATATAGAAATCCTCCGAAATTTTGTATTTACAAATCCTTGTTTCGCATGACCAGTGTTTTGTTTTGCTCTCTCCACTGCACTTTCAGATTCGTCACTTCTCACCGGAACTTACGCTACGTCTACGTCCTACGACATCCGCTGGAATGCCACTCTCTCGTAAATACACGCACAACCGTTTGGCGGAAGCTAGAGATTACGGTTTATAATGTTTTAAATACTGATGTTTTTCTTGCACAAATGCATCGATTCACCCAGAACTGTTTGGAGTACTTTTTATGATGCATGCACTTTATTGGACTTCAAAATCTCAACACCCATTCACTGCCATTATAAAGCTTGGAAGAGCCAGAACATTTTTTTTATTTAACTCTGATTGTATTAGTTCGAAAGAAGAAAGTCATATATACCTAGGATGGCTTGAGGATGAGTAAATCATGGGGTAATTTTTATTTTTGGGTGAACTATCTCTTTAAACTAATTATAGGTTATTGCTAATTGCTTTATGTGAATCAGTTAGTTATTTAATTTCTAATTTTCAACTTTGGGTTTTTCAATTTAGATTTTACTTCAGATCAAATATTAATATTTTCTCACTATTTTAAGACATATTGACAAGAGATTATCTTTACCTGCATTCACCCTACAAAGTGATATATATTATTGAGTGTGCTCTTTGCAGCTGAAGCACATTTGGTTAAAACCAATGTGGTAAGGAAATGCTCTGGAAGACTGGCCTGCATGCTGAAAAGATGTAGAGCAGTCGCCATGGAGACAGCCATTCAGCCACTATTCTAGAACGTGAGCTCCACAAGTGGTGAGATTGGCTT
The DNA here is from genome assembly GCA_036247105.1 of Cirrhinus mrigala. Lineage (NCBI taxonomy): Eukaryota > Metazoa > Chordata > Actinopteri > Cypriniformes > Cyprinidae > Cirrhinus > Cirrhinus mrigala. The sequence goes on from CM070029.1 coordinate 20,566,093, forward strand.
TCCTAGCTAGTGTGTATGTGGTGAGACAGACAGATGGGACGGCATGGTGACATTACACAACCTCAATGGCAAGTCTACGTGCAACAAACAGCATCCTGCGCAAAGGAAAAGGTGATAATTACTGTAATACCAGAGAGATTAATAGTGATGCACCATGAGACACACTGTACAGTTTGATCTGCTTCAATGTGTTCGAAATAATGTAAACTTGCTTGGTTGTAATAAGGACTACGCATGATGGTCTTTCCAGATCCTTACAAATCCACTTTTAGGCACACTTTCTCTGCAGTCCGCAAGTCCTTACAGGGATGCAAGGTCATACTGCACCCTAGGCCCTAAAACTACACTGTCCCTGTCACGACTCACAGCGCACAAGACGTGCTATAACCAAATTAGAAATAAAGCATTTTAAAGAGCTAGAAAACGACAAATCTACAGCTCTAGATTAGAACAGTATGTAAGCGCAATACCAAAACAAACGCAAGATGCACACGCATGCTCGCTGCAGGGAAACATCTGCTGTGCGCGAGCACATCGAAACACTGAAACCCAAAACGTGTGCAAAACACACCGTGCAAATAAACACCATTTAGCGTGCGAATGTGAAATATCGTTTTGTACATTCAGATAGCATATGAACCGTGTACCTGGCGCGTCACAGTCCTTGGTTTGTCCTACACACGGGAAATGCAGAAGGAGTCCTTCGCTAAAAGGATGCATCACGACTCGCACGTCATACTGCAATGCAAAACATTTGACATTTACCTGGTTGCAGCTATCCGGCGAGAATCAGCTTGCCTTCATGTAAACAGCAGTGTTTTGTCGTATTTACCCAGGTTCTCGTCCCCGTCAAGGACTCCGCCACAGCGGTGCTCCGCTGCTCGGGAGGGCGAGTCGACGGGGCGGGTGCTGCTGATAATGAGAGGGATTCTGGCGTGTGAGGTTTGGTGAGAGCCTAGTGAGGGAAGACGAGCGTTGATATGAAAGCAGATGCGTAATATTACGATGAGCTCTTTAAAGGGGACCACACCACTTGAAGTTGAGCACATGCGGATTATGATTTTCTGTTTGCGCCCAATCACCAAAACGTCAATAAACAAAATATATCCTAAATATAAAAAGATACAATAAAAAGAAAATCTAAACTAAATCTAGTGCTCAAGCAGTCTATTTAATGCTCTAATAAAATAAGTCTTGCTTTCAAGATCTCTCCCCTTCCTCCCATACATATTTTTGGGGGGCTGTCTTTACGTTTTTAATGTAAAATCAACGTGTTTACAACATGCGCATAAGTTCATTGCACTTAGTTACTAAAAAATCAAGTGGGAAATGCCAAAGTCAATTAGAAATTGTCGAGATAACTTAAATAGATAGATGCATGTTGACTGGAATAATGTGAAATCGTGTCTGTCTGTGCTTTTCGCTGCAGCACTAATCAAGGTAACCCTTAAAAAACACCCAGTCTAAAAATAATAAGCATACTTTTTCCAGGCATTACATTCCCATGAGACTCTATTTTGATTTACGGCCGGCTAATAAGATATCATATGTCCGACAGTCGTCGGGCATTAGAGTAACAAGAGAAACTGAGAGTCGCCCTTTCAGAACCACGGACAGCGCTCTCAGTCTCTTCTCATTGATTGGATAGATGGAGATAAAGCTTGTTTGTTGTTATTGTGAAATACCCAAGCCAAAAAGAAAGAAAGAAAAACATTTCTGTGGTTTCAACTTACTGCTCTGTCCTTGATCTGCAGCAAATATAAATAGTTGCTCTTTAAGATTTTCACACTCTTTCTGTGAATTTGTTTACCTATCTATCTATCTATCTATCTATCTATCTATCTATCTATCTATCTATCTATCTATCTATCTATCTATCTATCTATTACCATTATTTTCCTGTCTATTAATATAAAAATATATTTAATTTCTGCTTTCGTTTCTTCACTGTCACGCGTTAAGCCCTCAAGCTTTTATTTTGGCAGGAAACGACAGGAAATCCACTCTTCTAATAAAACGGAGTATATCTCCCTCACGACTCCGCCTAACAAAATGACACGTGACCATCCAAACTTTTAATTTCTTTTTCTTGTAGTCTTTGTATTATTGCCTGTGGTAATGCAATGATAAGTACATGTTATGTAATGTTGCAACTTTTTTCTGGTAGAGTTCAAGAAAAGACTAACTTGCATGCAAATTCATATACAGTTGAGGTCAAAAGTTTACATCCCCCTTTCAGAATCTGCAAAATGTTAATTCACCAAAATAAAAAGGATCATACAAAATGCATGTTATTATTCAGTACTGACCTGAATAAGACATTTCACATAAAATATGTTTACATATAGTCCACTAGAGAAAACAATAGTTGAATTTATAAAAATTACCTTGTTCAAAAGTTTACATACACTTGATTCTTAATACTGTGTTGTTACCTGAATGATCCACAGCTGTTTTTTTTTTTTTTTTTTTTTAGTGATAGTTGTTTATGAGTCCCTTGTTTGTCCTGAACAGTTAAACTGCCTGCTATTCTTCACAAATCTTTCAGGTCCCACAGATTCTTTGGTATTCCATCATTTTTGTGTATTTGAACCCTTTCCAGCAATGACTGTATGATTTTGAGATCCATCTTTTCACATTGAGGCCAACTGAGGGACTCGTATGCAACTATTACAGAAGGTTCAAATGCTCACTGATGCTTCAGAAGGAAAAACCTTACATTAAGAGCCGGGGGTGAAAACTTTTCAAAACCTTTCAGTCGTTATTGGAAAGGGTTCAAATATTCAAAAATGCTTGAGAACCAAAGAATTTGTGGGACCTCAAGAACAAGGTACTCATGAACAGCTATCACTAAACAAACAAACAAACAAAAAAAAAAACACAGCTGTGGATCATTCAGGTAACAACACAGTATTAAGAATCAGGGGGGTGTAAACTTTTGAATGGGATCATTTTTATAAATGCAACTATTATTTTCTCTTGTGGACTATATGTAAACTTCTTTTATGATAAATTTCCTATTTAGGTCAGTACTAAATAAACAGTAACATACATTTTGATCCCTCTTAATTTGGTAAAAATGATTAATATTTTGCAGATTCTGAACGGGGGATGTAAACTTTTGACTTCAACTGTAATTACAGCTCATTTTCAATGTAATTGACTGATAAAATATAAAGCAAAGTAAATGTAAAACATTTTGAAAAGAAAATGAACTGATTTGAAATGAATCATGAATTCTGATATGAATCATGAGGAACTTCATGAACTTTACAGGAAAAGGTGGCTAGTTTGATGGTTACCTTATACAATGTTATCATATTTTTAATTATGTATTAATTTATACAGGAAGCTGGATATTTCAAAGGACTCTGAGCAATTACATAATTCTTTACAGTTAATTCACAGTCATGTTACAAATTATAATTTCAGTCCTCTTGACAGAGCTGTTTAAATGCAAACGATGGCGAATTTTCCTAATTTAATTGTCTGCTATGATAGACAGAACAACTGTTTAGCAATTAGTCAAGTTTTTGAAGATTGTATTGACATGCTTCTGCTTTTTATGAAAATATTATATTGCTGTGCTGTTTGGATATTTACCGTAGGTTTTATAATAAATGTTTTTTCAGTCTATTTTCTCAAGTAAAGAAAGCAAAACTGCATTGGTGGTGTTTACCAGTCATCATTAACAAAAACACTAAAAAGCAAAACTGAAGTTTATTAATTAAGAAGTTCTAAATTGTCAGAAGATTGACAGCATTGTCTGTTCTGTTCAACATGTCCTTGTTAATGATTTGTATGTGCCACAGGAATTAGCTGTTGCTGATGTCACCACACCTCAGACTGTCTTCTTTAAACTTAACTTCATGCCAGACACATGCAGCATTAACCATGTACAAAATTAAATTAATAGCAGAGGTTCCTTAAACACATCTGCAACAGTGTCTTTTAAGGCAATATTTATGACACCTATGACATTCTACTAAAAAATCTTTAGCTTTAAATCACTTTATGCCCATGTTTGTTTTACACTTTCAGAGTAATTAAAAACATCAGATTTTTCCCTGTTATTTGTAATATTTAAGGATTACTATATAATTTCTGCTAAGTCTTTCTACTGTAATATCAGTCGTTATTTATTTAATTATCAAGTAAATATTAATGATTTGCTGATTGCTTTTTAATAAATGTGCCATATAATGCAATTACACACACACACTTGTTTGTTTTTGTAAATTGTCTGGATTTTCTATAGACTTCTATAGTTTTTATACTGACCATACGATACTTTCTATCCCCTAACCAACCCTAGCCCTAAACCTACCCCTTACAGAAAACCTGTTTGCATTGTTACATTTTCAGATAAACATAATTTACTATTTTTAATCTTTTTTTTTTTTTTTACATTGTGGGGACCGCAAATTTCAGGTTTTACTATCCTACTATCATTTATTTGTTTATTAATGTATTTATGTATGTATTTATTTACTTATCAAGTACATATTAACGATTTGCTGGTTGTTTCTAATAAATGTGCCATATAATAAAATATTCACTCAGACACACACACACAGAATATATATATATATATATATATATATATATATATATATATATATATATATATATATTAAAGATAATGACTTTAAGGATTACTTCACTTCCAGAATAAAAAAATCCTTATAATTTACTCACCCAAATGTCATCCAAGATATTCATGTCTTTCTTTCTTCAGTCGCAAAGAAATTACTTTTTCTTCCAGGATTTTTCTGCATATAGTGGACTTCAGTTGGGATCAACGGATTGAAGAGTAAAAAAAAAAAAGGTTTCAGTGCAGCTTCAAGGGGCTCTAAACGATCCCAGCCGAGGAATAAGGGTCTTATCTAGCGAAACGATTGGTCATTTTCTAAAAAAAAAAAAGAAAAAAAAAAAAATATATATATATATATATATACATACAATTTTTAACCACAAATGCTGGTCTTGTCTTAATTGACTCTGTGTATGCCTCAAGACAGTTAGGGTATGTCGAAAAACTCCCATCTCATGTTCTCCTAAAACTTCAAAATCGTCCTACATAGCTGTTTTACCTTTTTTTTTGTAAAGAGCGTTTGACCTTCTTTTCACGTTCACTTTGTAAACACTGAGTCGGTATTTCTGCACCCGATGTAGGACGATTTTGAAGTTGGAGGAAAAAATGAGATGGGAATTTTACGACATACCCTAACTGTATTGAACTAGCGCGTACAGATTTAGCATGACAGAGCTAGACAAGAAGAGCATTTGAGGTTAAAAGGTATATGAATTGTAATTTTTTATTTTAGAAAGTAACCGATCATTTTGCTAGATAAGACCCTTATTCCTCGGCTGGGATCGTTTAGAGCCCTTTAACACTGCATTGAAACTACATTTTAACCTTCTATTCGTTAAGCACTATTGAAGTCCACTATATGGAGAAAAATCCTGGAATGTTTTCCTCAGAAAAACATTCTTTGCGACTAAAGAAAGAAAGAAAGACATGAACATCTTTGACATGGGGGTGAGTATATTATCAGGAAATTTTTGTTTTGGAAGTGAAGTAACCCTTTAAAGTATTTGTAAGTTTTGGTATTTGTGTTTGTAAGTTCTGGTCTGCATGCTGTATGTCAGTAAGAAGCTTTATTCGGTATGTTATTGCTCAATTATTCATTTTATTAAATAATTCAATATTTTTTAGACATTTGAACATAAAACAATCCCATATTATCACAACAACGAAAATTCAAAAGATTCTACATAGAGCGCAATTATGACGTGAGAAGTGCAGCTCCTATATATGCACATTCTTTTTAGAATTCCTCTGTTGGGAGTTTTGGCGATCGGTGCGGTTGGTGTGTTTGGTGCTTTTTTCGAGTTTCTACAGTGATTGTTTTTCTTCGGTTATTGATTCTCGGTTTTTGACTCTCTTTCGGACTTTGACTATCGGCTTTGGATTTGCTTCGTATTTTGACTCTCGGTTTTTGACTTCCTTCCGTTTTTGACGATCGATTTTGACTCTGTTTGGACTCCCGGTATAGACCCTTTTCTGTTTTTGACTCTCGGCTTCGGATTCTCCTTGGATTTGTTGTGAACCCGGACACTCAAGAAACACCAACCTTTCCTAAAGATGGAAGCGATTGGTGTTTTATCAGTGTGTGTAAGTATGCGATATGCACACAACAGATTACTAACAATATACAAATACTAGAAGCCCAGTATAGAACTTGTTGTGTTATTGAATTTGCATACGTAACATACTTGTTTTGTTTAATCGTCAAGTAATGTAATTAACAACATCCTAAATATTGGTTAGTGTATATGAAGAAACACACCAAAATGTTTTCTTACTATATACTAGTTATTAAAATGAACACTTGTTAGACATCTTATTTAAATTCACGTTCTTATGTGCGTGTTGTAAAGTACTATTCACAGTAAAGTCACTGATTTTTTTCTACTTAACTTTGTCTTCTGCAGGTGGAAACACCAAGGGCCGTGTTTGGTGTGCCTCTCATCAGCCTGAGGAAGAGCGGACAGATGAGGCAGGGTCTTCCTCTGGTGCTCACTCATATAGTGGAGTTTGTGGAGAAACACGGTGAGTGTCAAGTGTGAGTGTTTGAGAGCGTTTTTCAGTGTTTGTCACTTGTGTGTATTTGTAAAATGTGTGTTTGTGTTTAGGTCTCACTAAGAGTGGCCTGTTCAGGCTCCCCGGGTCAGTGAAACGCTGCCAGGAACTGAGGAAAAGTTTTGATGAAGGAGGCTTTCCTGAGTTTGAAAGTAGGGATATTCTTACTTTGGGCTCCTTATTGAAAGCTTTCCTCAGGGAATTGCCTGGTGGACTTATTCCAGAGCCACAGAGGACACAACTGCTGAAGGTGTTCAAGGGTAAGTAAAGTTGAGGTGGTGATGACTGAAAATTTTAAGTACTTGCTGCACAACAAACAACATTTATCAGATTCGACTCAATCTTATTGAATTCTTGTGTCTTGTAGATTCAGAAGAGGAAGAACTGAATCAGGCTGTGAAGACAATCCTGAGCAGTCTTCCAGAGGAACATTTTAATGTCCTCTGCTACCTAATGTTCTTCCTGTCCCGTGTGGCTGCTGAGAGTCATCTAAACTTTATGACATCTGAGAACTTGTCAATAGTTTTTGGACCCAACATCTTTCCGTAAGTGCTTGTATATGTGCTTGTATGTGCTGATAATGTCCTTTCATCGTAATACATTACAATGTAACAAAAGAACGGAGATGTTTAGATTTGAAGTTTGAAGAGTTTTAGTTTGAAGATGGATGTGTGGTGTAATTAGTAAGGTGACATGTATTTGTTATCTGCGTGTGCAGTGTTCCTGTCAGCCCCACCATGGTTGAAGAACAGGGGCAGTATAATGATTTGACTAAGTACCTGCTGGAAAACATGATCCACCTTCTGCCAAACATTTACCCTCATGCATCTACCAGCAACACAGCAGTGAGTATATACGCCATTATAAGTTTGTTTCAAATGATGGTGGCATCTTTGTGTGATTGGCTTAATGAATTTAGTCAGAATTTTGGTAAACTGTTAGTCATTGCTAGTGTGTAATAGTGTAAATGATAAACGATCATTCCTGTTTTGTTTTGTATATGTTTGAGAGATTAAAAATGTGTTAAAATGTGTTTGTGTGTTTAAGGAGGAAATGGACTGGACTAGTGAAGAGTGTGTCCAACTTCTGCCCCTCACAGAGATCAGGTATATATGCTGAAATCACAGACACATGCAGACCCTTGCTTTTAACAAACAGTTGTAAATCAAATGTATGCTCACATCACATAAACACACCCACAAACATGCACACATAGGGTGCTGACTGTTACGGGTTTATTATAAATAATTTATTGTGGTGGTTGTCAGTTCATTTTCATGTTTGTTCTGTGTCTCTTTTTAGATCAAGTCTGCCTAAAATTGGACGAGTTGGGCGTCTGAGAAAAAGGATGAGAGGTTTTTGGAGAAAGCTTTTCTCATGCACTAGCAGGTACACAGTAGGATCTGTAGATGAAAATGACTGATCTGGTTTGTTGTCCTGTGCATGTGGCTATATGACATTTAAAAATTAAGATCAGATGAGTGAGTAGAGTCTAAGTGAGTTAAGTGTTGAGTACTAAACAATGATTTCTCATTTCTTTCTTTTTCATTTTTGTCACATAGCTATGACATAGAGAGTGCTGAGGCCTCTTTAGGAATAGAGACCCAGATGTAGGCGAGCAGAAGATACTGAGCCACCAGATGACAATAAGGCCGGTGAGGGTCACCGCAAGATACTGGGGCCAGTGAGGGTCATCGGAAGACAATGGGGCTGGTGAGGGTTGCCACAAGACACTGGGGCAGGTGAGGATGACCACAAAGACAAAGGGGCTGTTAAGGGTCACCACAAGACACTGGGGTTTTTGAGGGTCACCACATGACGCTGGGGTTGGTGAGGGTCACCACAAGAAACCGGGGTTGGTGAGGGTGACCACGAAGAAAAAGGGGCCGTGAAGAGTCACCACAAGACACTGGGGTTGGTGAGGGTGACCACAAAGACAAAGGGGCCGTGAAGAGTCATCACAAGACACTGGGGTTGGTGAGGGTGACCACAAAGACAAAGGGGCCGTGAAGAGTCATCACAAGACACTGGGGTTGGTGAGGGTCACCACAAGACACTGGGGTTGGTGAGGGTGACCACAAAGACAAAGGGGCCGTGAAGAGTCATCACAAGACACTGGGGTTGGTGAGGGTGACCACGAAGACAAAGGGGCTGTTAAGGGTCACCACAAGACACTGGGGTTGGTGAGGGTGACCACAAGATGCTGGGGTTGGTGAGGTTCTCCACAAGAAACTGGGGTTGGTGAGGGTGACCACAAAGACAAAGGGGCCGTGAAGAGTCATCACAAGACACTGGGGTTGATGAGGGTGACCACGAAGACAAAGGGGCCGTGAAGAGTCACCACAAGACACTGGGGTTGGTGAGGGTGACCACGAAGACAAAGGGGCCATTAAGGGTCACCACAAGACACTGGGGTTGGTGAGGGTCACCATGAAGACAAAGGGGCCATTAAGGGTCACCACAAGACACTGGGGTTGGTAAGGGGGACCACAAAGACAAAGGGGCCATGAAGAGTCATCACAAGACACTGGGGTTGGTAAGGGTGACCACGAAGACAAAGGGGCCGTTAAGGGTCACCACAAGACACTGGGGTTGGTGAGGGTGACCACAAGATGCTGGGGTTGGTGAGGGTCACCACAAGACGCTGAGGTTGGTGAGGGTGACCACAAAGACAAAGGGGCTGTTAAGGGTCACCACAAGACACTGGGGTTGGTGAGGGTCACCACAAGACGCTGGGGTTGGTGAGGGTGACCACAAAGACAAAGGGGCCGTTAAGGGTCACCACAAGACACTGGGGTTGGTGAGGGTGACCACAAGATGCTGGGGTTGGTGAGGGTCACCACAAGACGCTGGGGTTGGTGAGGGTGACCACAAAGACAAAGGGGCTGTTAAGGGTCACCACAAGACACTGGGGTTGGTGAGGGTCACCACAAGACGCTGGGGTTGGTGAGGGTGACCACAAAGACAAAGGGGTCGTGAAGAGTCACCACAAGACACTGGGGTTGGTGAGGGTCACCGGAACACAATGAGGCTGGTGAGGGTGACCACAAAGACAAACGGGCCGTTAAGGGTCACCACAAGACACTGGGGTTGGTGAGGGTGACCACAAAGACAAAGGGGCCGTTAAGGGTCACCACAAGACGCTGGGGTTTTTGAGGGTGACCACAAAGACAAAGGGGCCGTTAAGGGTCACCACAAAAAGCTGGGGTTGGTGAGGGTGACCACGAAGACAAAGGGGCTGTTAAGGGTCACCACAAGACGCTGGGGTTGGTGAGGGTGACCACGAAGACAAAGGGGCCGTTAAGGGTCACCACAAGACGCTGGGGTTGGTGAGGGTCACCTCAAGACGCTGGGGTTGGTGAGGGTCACCGGAAGACAATGGGGCAGGTGAGGTGACCACGAAGAAAAAGGGGCTGTTAAGGGTCACCACAAGATGCTGGGGTTGGTGAGGGTCACCACAAGACGCTGGGGTTGGTGAGGGTGACCACAAAGACAAAGGGGCCGTTAAGGGTCACCACACGACGCTGGGGTTGGTGAGGGTCACCACAAGATGCTGGGGCTGGTGAGGGTCAGCTCAAGACACTGGGGTTTTGAGGGTCACCACAAGACACTGGGGTTGGTAAGGGTCACCAGAAGACAGTGAGGCAACTAAGGGTCACCACAAGACACTGGAGCTGGTGAGGGTCACCACAAGAGACTGGGGCCGATGAGGGTCACCAGAAGACAGTGAGGCGACTAAGGGTCACCACAAGACACTGGAGCTGGTGAGAGTCACCACAAAAAAATGAGGCCAGTGAAGGTCATCACAAGAAACTGGAGCCGGTGAGGTTCACCGCAAGCAAATGGGGCCATTGAAGGTCACCACAAGACACTGGAGCCGGTGAGGCTCAAGTTTGAAGACACAGAATCAGAAGAATCAGCTGACTCAATTAAAGCTTGTCATCTTCAATAAATTTCAGAGTCTATTTTTCATTATTTGTTCTGTACACATTCTTTATTTTGTGTGTGCCCAGTCAGGTTGAATTTATAAAATTCTGCACTCAATTTGAATTCAAAATTCTGCACTCAAAATTTCAGCTGTGTTTACTTTCTGATATTCTGTAACAAGCAAGTTTAAATGTTTATATGTGTCATATCTGTATTTTAACCACAAACCAGCCCCCTTTTCTCAGCCATTAGATATCTTAAGTTAGTCTGATAACACTGTCAGGTTCGTTTCATGTTGTGAATATAAACAATGTCGAGGTCCCCAATCTCCACAGACAATTTCTCTTTAAATTGATAGTTCACCCAAAAATGAAAATTTGCCCATGATTTACTCACCCTCAAGGCATACTAGGTGTATATGACTTTCTTCCTTCAGATGAATCCAATCAGAGTTATATTAAAACCTGGCTCTTCCAAGCTTTATAATGGCAGTGTTTTTGTTCAGCAGTCCAAAAGAAGTGCAATAACGCGCTTCCATCCATAATAAAAATTTCCTCACATGGCTCCAGAGGGTGAATAAAGGCCTCCTGTAGTGTTTTTATAAGAAAAATATTCAAATATTCAAAGCAAAACAAAACACCAGTCCTATGCCATCCACAGTTTATAACGTTTTAAATATGGGTATTTTTCTTGCAAAAATGCATCGATTCACCACAGAAGGCCTTTATTCACCCTCCGTAGCCATGTGAGGCACTTTCTATTATGGATGGATGCTCTTCATTGGACTTGTTTTGGACTGCTGAACAAAGACACCCACCCGCTGCCATTATAAAGCTTTGAAGAGACAGGACATTTTTTAATATAACTCCGATTGTATTCGTCTGAAGGAAGAAAGTCATATACACCTAGGATGCCTTGAGGGTAAATCATGCAGTAATTTTCATTGAACTAATCCTTTAAGAGTCTTAACTCTTTTCGAAACAGAGACTGAAATTTATTTTGCCACATTTTTCTAGTTAAGACTTAACTTAAATGGAGTTTTGAACCCCAGCTCTATCATCCTAAAAGATGGAGGGACTAAGGGGTTTGGATCATCCTGCTGTGAATGACTGTATAGAATGGACATTGCTTTACCCACCACAAATACTGCAGTCTCACCCTCACAGTGATCAGCAACATTAATAAAGTGCTGAGATGAAGTGACTGTCTGCTTTTGTCTGTGTTGTCTTCAGATCATTTTCCCCTGTGCACTACTGCTTCAATGCCACGTCTATCAGAGGACAGAATGCGAGAGTGCTGCAGTGGCCCAAAGACAACCCTTTTGGAAGTGTGTAAGTTCTTTGTTTTCATCCACTTATCTTCATTAGACCAAGTCTGTTTATGATTTTAAGAGCCCTGCAAATAATTAGGCCCTAATGAAACAGCTTCTGTCGCATAATGAAATACTTCTGATGAGTCCTAGATGCATTAGATGCTTCACAATGAACATTTATTTTAAAATGGTTGTTTTAACTTTTACTTTGTGCCAGGCAGTCATACAGATATCTGATTCAGTATGCATGTTCTGTCTGTTTTCTACAAAACACAAATCAATTATATATTAAAATATATAATTATTGTTTTGTGCAATAAAGACAAGGAGTTTTTTGCAATATTGTAATGACAGATAATGGGCGGTATATTATTAAATTAAATTTAACACATACTGCCCTAAAACATTTTTACTTGAAACTACAAATCATGCAACATAAGAGTAAAATTAAATCACACAGCTTTACTGTAAATAGCTAAATATTTAACTGAATTGTAATATTCAACCAATTTCTGCTACACTGTATTCTTACAATATTATGTCAACTAAATATGTGTACATATTTTGTATTGTTTTGTTTGTTTGTCCTCATCTATATTTTGAAGTTTGGCAGTTGGCAAGTGAGGTTGTCTTGTAATATACTACCCTGACCAGCAGATGGTAGTCAAGTTCAGTGTTTGTACATCAGTGATAAACAGAACTCAAATAGCATTTATTACTTGGTTGTGAAAGTGTGGTTCATTGGAACTGAGAGTTTATTTGAAATTAGCCAGCATTTCTACTATTTTGTAGAACTGATATATTGTAGATGTAGATCTTATATGGTGAATAAGATCTGGATAATTGTATGAATGAGCCTCAGGTCTGATAAAAGCCAGATAAATACTGATACGATTTTTAAAAAAAAATAAAATATGCTTTAACCTTCACACCTATTTATTTTTATCTGCTTATGTGTTGCTTTCAATTAAAAAAAATATGGATATGTCCAAAGTGAATAGACGTCTTATATTGTGGTCATTAGTTACTTTCTTAATTTATTTCACTGGACTGGCATAATGCTTTTGAAGTTTCTGAAACCAGACATAATATATAGAGCTTTACCTTTCTAACTTGTGTATTTAGAGGAATTTAAGTAAAAAGCATTGATTGGCTAGAACCTTGTGGTGTTTTTGAATATTTTGAATATTGCAATTGTGTTTTCGTAAAAGTGGATTTAAAAACAAAACAAAACAAAAATGGAATAAACAAAGTCAGAGGGGCAGGTGAAATTAACTTCAGATCAAAGAAAGGGTTGCCAAATGAGATACGATGGACCTGCAGCGTCTCTGGGGAATAAACAATTTAATTCTTCTCCGACGTTTGAGGTTTCCTATTGATTTAGCTCTTGTGAGTTCTGTCATATCTGTGATAGCACAGCAATGTGTAGGAAGACAAATTGAATACCAAAAGAAAATTGACTTTTGTACAGCTAGAGAGGTCACTAAATCAACTCTTCTTCTGCTTTAAAAACTTTGAGTCAAAATTATTTTTATTTATAATTATATGACTAGACATAGCTATGGGAAGGAGGATCCTCTATCTCAGCCTCTGTTGTGACTTTGTTAATGCAGTGTCTCTTTTGCATATGAAACAGTGATTCTTGCCCTTCTCAATTTACCCTATTTTCATCCTGTACTTTTGCTATTTAATAGAGCTAGTACAGTGCTATGTAATGATTCATTCAATTTCATGCCTGGAGGGAGTTATGTGTTTAGATGTAATATGAGCTATTTGAATTTTCCACCCCATTTCTGTCCTGGCTTTCATACTGAGAGAATTACAGCTTTTGCCTGACCCATAATGCATCCTTTTGATGATGCACTAGACTTGCTGATTCCATTCATCATGAATTGAACCCTCAGTGCTAATAGACTGTTGTCAGTGTGAATATGGTTCTGTTCAGAGGAAGAGCTGTTTGAGTGGAACAGTCAATAACTAGCTTGTCACTGCTACGTGTTTGACATACTGTATGTATGTCACCAATCGTAGAACTGTCTACTTATGGATGACTAAGTGTGCCATAATATATAAATATATGTTCAAAAATCTTAATACATCTTACTAATTAAATCATGAAATGTCAGTGCAAACAAATCAATATATTTATTCATAGTTTCAATAAGTAAATTCAAAAAGAATATTTGTCATTAAATCCATCAATGTTCAGCTGAAGAATTTAAATGACATGTCATGCATTTATTGACATATGTTTGACCAGTGTTGGGAATGTTATTTTAAAAAAGTAATTAGTTATAGTTACTTCTCACAAATAGTAACTGAGTTAGTAACTGAGTTTCATCATTATACAAGTAATTTCCAAGGAGAGTAACTACTGTGTTACTTTTTAATAAAATGTATAAATATAGATCTATTGTTCTAATTGTAGCTGTAATTCCCACTCCTGTCCAGTTGGTGGCGAGTGCACTCCAGTCAGCAGAGCACGGGATACAGAACAAAAACGAAATTATCATGAATGTTTTCCTATGTGTTTGATTAAGCACAGACGAGTACACAGAAACTACAACGATCTGTCACGCCACAAAGAGCGCCAAAATGGTAAAAAGGAAATGGACAGAATTTGAAATCTGAGACTTTGTTTCATATCAAAAGTAACACAAAGCCTAGCCTATTTCTATTTATTGGAAGGAAGACACACTATAGGCCTATGAAAACAGGCGAAAACTAGGCAACTGAAAACAGCATAGACCAAGAGATCGATTTTGATTTAAGAATCGATATTGGTTCATTAAAATGAGAGTCTATTAAAATAGGGAAATCGATTTTTTTTTTTAACCCAGCCCTAGCATATTTTGTAGTTTTTAAACACTGCGCTGTCGTCTTGTAGGTTCATAATTAAAAGCAAAAATGTGAAAAAAAAAAAAAGTTTTATTATTCTAATTAAAATATGAAAATTAAAATGACGGGTAATAGATTATGACGGAATTTTTACGACCCTGTCTGTCAAAATGACGGACAATGTTGAAGTCTAGTGCAACCTCTGATATATATATATATATATATATATGCATGTTTGTCATGTTGACTGAACTTAGGACTGGTGGTGGTGCTTAAAATATTGTTTGTAATTTAGTGTTTCTATAAAAAAGGGGAGGGAGGGGGGATAAAAATGATACTGATAAGATAACAAAACTACAACGAATTCTACTACTAAAACGCACTAAGGATTAATGAGCTGCTGGGTTAATGAATATTAATCACGTTGTCTGCCTTTGCTCAAAATGATTTGCTGAAATCAGAACAGGGACGAAAGGTGAGCGCCAGCCAATGAGATTGTCATTTGCACATTAGTTCCGCCTGCTACCAGAGAAACTGACAGTTCTTAAAAGCTGAAGAATTCCAAAGGAACTATTTGGAGAGGAAAATACAGAAAAGAATATCGTTTACATGTAGCATGTCAATTCTGCATGGTATATTAGATATATGATATATTCTTTGCGTGTGTGAGAGACAAAGTGACGGCTAGTTGCGTGCCTTCACACTAGAGTTTACGGTTTGTCAAATACAAGCACACTGCACATACATACAGATGAACTGAAAAATAAAATTATAATAATATTATAATAAATTATAGTAACGCTGCATTTTATTGTCAGTAACTGTAACGGTGTTGTAAACAGGGGAAACAGTAATTTATTTGATTACTCGTTACTAAAATAAATAACGCCGTTAGTAGCGCCATTTATTTATAACGCCGTTATTCGCATCACTGGTTTTGATGTGTTGATGTGTTTAATAGAAGATTAGTTTAATAGCGTCACACTTAGTCCTCCATAATAGAGTGAGACAAAACTGATGTGTTTGGGCAGATGAAAGAATAGAAAAGTGCAACCAAATTATTTATTTAATTAATTAATTAATTAATTATGGTTGTTATCTATTCCTGTGGTTACAGGCAGTACTCATGGCCATTGTGAGTTAGATTAGAGGACTGATGTTGAAATTTGGAGTTTTTTATGTCCATTTGATTTATGCACATTTTTGTGAATGGCACTCTTATGTTTACTGTAAAAATCATAGCAATGCAAAGGGCAGACTCATGAATTGAGTCTGCAGCTGTGGTATCAGTTTTGGTTCTGTTGGCACTTTTATGAAATCTGGGAGGTCAGAGTCTCATTTCTCATAGTTTTTCAGATTTATTCTCAATTGTAAGTAACAAGATGTTTATTTACGCATGACTTGGTAAAACTTCACTTCTGTAGTGCTGTAATAGAATCATACTCACTATGTAATGTATGTGTTTAACTGTTAATATTATAATGGTTTCTTCTAGACAACGATGAGACAAAAATGAAAGGAAATGGAGATGGTCTTTGTCTTTTTTTTTCTTTTTTTTTTTCAATCTGTTCTGTGAACATCCTGAAATGATCCTAGTGTAATAGTGTACTCTTGAAAACAGTCAGACTGAGTTTAGTGCAAAAACAAATAAAAACATTTACATTACATTTTAAATTTAAATTTAAATTTATGTTTTATAAGTTCTTGCTTACCTTGGAAACCGAACCTATGACTTTGGTGTCGTAAGCACCATGCGCCTATAATGGATATTATTAAATAATTCAAACGTGGTTAACCCAGTAGTTCAGAGACCTGTTAAAGGGTTAAGATTGACATCTGAAAGAAAATGACAGAGAATCAGAGCAAATACCTAGTATAATATGAAATAGCAGAATGAAATCACTTTGCTGATTCACGGCACAAAGCCTGATCGAGGCAGTGACTTTCAGACATTCATACTCCTTTTTCAAATGTTTGCACAAGGTCATATCTTGAATGCACCGCTGAACACAAAGAAACCAACCTAGAAACACTTGGCTGTGAATAAAAATGGGCTAAAAATATAACTCGTACTCTTGAGTGGTGGGCTGAAAAGCATTCCCACTGAGTCACTGACAGAAATGCTGGAAAAGTGGTGTTAGGAAAGAACAGTGCTATAACATAGTTAGGCAATCACTCAGTGACATTCTGAAAGTACTGGGTGAATTTATGTGCTTCACGTCAACTTTCCAGGTCAAATGGGGAAGAGAGAGGTGGTGACAATGTTCTGAACTCTTTCATCAGGCTCAAGAGCTGACAGCAGATTGTAGGAGTACTCGCTTTGATCACTTGCATTGATCCTCTCCATGTCTCTGGTTAATAGTGGCTGTCTAATGTTGTCGGTCATTGTCTGTCAACGGAAAGCTTCAGGAATTAAAAGGAGATTAAGACTTGCAAGAAATGAAGGAGTGGGAATACGTGCACAATGACAGACGTGGTGTTGAAATTAAGTGAGAGCGCAATAATCGCTCGCCCTCTTCTCAATCTCTCATTCTCTTCTCCTTGAATCATTCTTTTGATGTCAAGTCCCGAAATTCACTCGTTTCAGTTTTTTCGTACCATCTTTTTTCCTCTTCTCTTGTCTGTCAGCTCTATTTGGACAGGGCTTTTGTTGAGCAAAATTGGAGCAATCAAAATCTAAAAATGCTTTTATCAGCTCAGACGAAAGAGGGGATGTATCTACAGGCCTTCTGAATAATTCTGAATAATTAAAATATTGAAATATTTTTGTCATGTGGTGCTTATCACACTGTTTAATTAAATAACTCAATTTCTCTGTCTTTTTTTAGGTATCCTATGCTTTGCTACACTTTGTGTCTCACCATGTTTTAAAAAAGACTTTTATAATGAATATAATATGCAACACTGAGTTCTTTTAAACCTGCATTTGCATGGTAATTCATCTCAACAGGTAACATTTACTAATTGAATTTTAGAAAAAAAAAAAAAAACTTAGGACAATTCTGTGGCAGAATTGAATCACTTTTGTGAGAGTACTGAGGTTTAAAATAACCTGTTGCTACAAGAATTTTCAATTAATCCGGAAGATCTCCGGCAACAATTCCTAAAGTGAAAATGAAAACTAAATCGATTTCCATTCACAGTGAATCTAATTGCTATTGAAGCCCATTTTCACCACTGAATAAAACATTAAAAAAAGGAAATTGCAACTTTTTATCTCACAATTCTGATGTTTTTTCTTGGAGTTGCGAGTTTACATCTCATAAATCTGACTTTTTTCCTTAGAATTGTGTGATAATTTGCAATTGTGACTTTGTTTCTCAGAATTGCAAGTTTATATCTCGTAATTCTGACTTTATAACACAATTGCGAGATATTAAGTCATAACTGTGAGATATAAACTTGCAATTCTGAGAACAGTTGCTTTTCCCCTCAAAATGTAACTTTATAACTCACAATTGCGAGTTTATATCTCACAATTCTGAGAAAAAAGTAGGAATTGTGAGATATAAACTCACAATTTTGAGAAATAAAGTCAAAATTAGGAGATAAAAACTTTTTGAAAAATTTTGACTTTATTTCTAGCAATTGTGAAGTTATATCATGAAATTCTCACCTTAATTTCTCAGAATTGCAACTTTATTTCTCAGAATCGTGAGTTTGTCACAATTTTGACTTTATAACGCAATTGTGAATTTACATCTCACAATTCTGAGAAAAAAAGTCAGAACTGCAAGATGTAAACTCGCAACTGGGAGAAATAAAGTTGCAATTCTGAGAAATAAAGTCAGAATTGCACAATATGAACAATTCTGACTTTTTTTCTCATAATTGTGAGTTTAAATCTCACGATTGTGACTTTTTTCTCAGAATTGTAAGTATATACCTTGCAATTCTGACTTTATAACATGCAAGATATTAAAGGAGAAGTTCACTTCCAGAACAAAAATGTACTCACCCCTTGTCATCCAAGATGTTCATGTCTTTCTTTCTTTAGTCATAAAGAAATTATGTTTTTTGAAGAAAACATTTCAGGATTTTTTTCCATATAGTGGACTTCTATGGTGCCCCGAGTTTGAACTTCCAAAATGTAGTTTAAATACGGCTTCAAACAATCCCAAATGTGGTTGTAAACGATCCCAGCTGAGGAAAAAGGTTCTTATCTAGCAAAATGATCGGTTATTTTTATAAAAATAATAACATTTTTCAATGTCTTGTCTTACTCTGCCTGAACTGTTTTTTTTTCCGGTTCATGACAGTTAGGGTATGTCGAAAAATTCCCATCTCATGTTCTCCCTTAACTTCAAAATCGTCCTATATCGCTGTTTTACCTTTTTTGTTAAGGGTGTTTGATCTTCTTTGCATGTTCACTTTGCATGGTCTTCTGCAGCAACGTAGGATGATTTTGAAATGATATTTGAAGTTAAAGGAGAAAATACGATTAGAGTTTTTCAACATACCCTAACTGTCTTGAACCTCAAAAAACATAATTTCTTTACAGCTGAAGAAAGAAAGACATGAACATCTTGGATGACAAGGGGGTGAGTACATTATCTGTAAATTTTTGTTCTGGAAGTGGACTTCTCCTTTAAGTTAGAAGTGCGAGATATAAACTTGCAATTGCGAATTATAGAAATAAAGAAATAAGGAAATTATTTCTGAGAAATAAAGTCGCAATTCTAAGAAATAAAGTCAGAATTGCACAATATAAAAAATTCTGACTTTTTTCTTAGAATTGTGAGTTACAGTCTCATGATTGTGACTTTTTCCTCAGGATTGCAAGTTCAGAATTGCAAGATATAAACTTGTAATTGCAAATTATAAAGTCAGAATTTTTATATCGTGCAATTCTGACTTTATTTCTCAGAATTGCGAATTTAAATCTCACAATTGTGACTTTTTTCTCAGAATTACACGTTTATATCTCGCAATTATAACTTTATAACACGCAATTGCGAGATATTAAGTCAGAACTGTACGATATAAACTTTTTTTCCCCTCACAATTGCAAGTTTATATCTCACAATTCTGACAAAAAAAGTAAGAACTGGGAGAAAAAAGTGGGAATTGCGAGATATAAACTCACAATTGTGAGAAATAAAGTCAAAATTGCGAGATAAAAATGTGCAATTCTGACTTAAGTATTCAGAATTGCAACTTTATTTCTCAGAATTGCGAGTTTGTATTTCACAGTTCTGACTTTATAACACAATTGCAAATGTGAGAAAAAAAGTCAGAATTGCGAGATGTAAACTCTAAATTGCGAGAAAGTCAGAATTGTGAGATAAAAAGTCACAGTTACCTTTATTTTTTATTAAGTGGCGGAAACAGGCATCCATACATTGCATATTACTTGCAATTGCAGTAATTTCTTTCTTGGTGTATGTGGCGGTCTGTTTTGACAAAGGCTAAATGTCATCATACTGGGTATGGAGTGTAAATTCATAAACACTTTTATTTTTTTCATCCTCTTCTGATGAAAAAGGCAGCTGACCACTGGATCCATTCTACTTTCATCAGAAGTGGTCATTTCTTCTCCTTTAGACTTGACAGTTGGCCACTTCAAACACAATATCACATCACCGTCTCCACCTGTGGCCCTTGGTGTAGAAGAACTGTTTGTTCCTTGTTCTGAACTGTTTCTTGGACACAAGATTAGGGTATTATCGACATACTGCATTACA